>BLSH010403675.1:254655-273722 GCA_018402905.1 Glandirana rugosa | reverse complement strand
AGATACACGTCACGTCTACGGGGCGGCGAGGAGGATAGGTTGAAGAAAACGACGGGGGTCACGAGAGACAGGGGAGACACGAGAGACTTGGGAGGGTCAAGAGGTGGGGGGGGAAGTGGGTGTAAGAGAGACGGGGGAGAGAGATAGTGGGGACACGAAGGACTGAGGGTCAAGAGGGACGAGGAGCGGCGGGGCATCTGCACTGCACATAGAGATATTGATCTTTCAATATTCCTCCTGCAGCCGCTGAATGCCTCATTCTCCTCCTCTCCCTCCCGCAGGCATTCAGCGACTGTAGGAGGATTATTGAAAGATCAATATCTCTATTTACAGTGCAGATGCCCTGCCGCTCCTCCTATCCAAGCGCACGGGGGCTGCACGGTCCGGACACTCACTTTCTCTCGGCCAGGCAGGCAGCATCAGGAGAACGGAGCTCCTTCCAGGCTTCACAGCTAGGTAGTTTTTTTCGCCCTGACTGTAGAACAGAATAGGCAGCCAGGTGTGCCGTATGGCTGGAGGAGCAGCCCAGCTACTTTCACAGAGTCCCGGCGGGAGAAGATGGAGCCGCCGGCGCTGACATCAGACAGTGATTGGTCAAAGGCAAATTAGGCGGCCGCCAGACCCCTGTGAGGGTGAGGCCTTAGGCGACTGTCTAATTTGCCTAATTAGAAAGCCGCCTCTGATCGCGGGTAGCCAGCGGACATCAAGTCCACCCTACCCACTCCCTGGCTCCCCCGTAACACAGTGAGCGCACGAGCGCGCCTCCGGCGGTGCAAGCGCGCTCACACTCCACGATCTCGCAGCTGCCGTCAGGTGACAGCGGTTTGCAATAATGAGCCAACTTGCTGCTGTCAATCCAAGGCAACTGGTTAAACAAATCAATACAGCACAAATGTAACAACAAAATGAGGGAATTTCTAAAACAAGTTGCATTGACTGGGGGTCCCTTCTGCACTATATCTCTATGCAGGGTTTTTCTGAGGACTGGGGGCCCCTCCTGCACTATGTTTCTATGCAGGCTCCGATATATGGGGCCCCTGCTTCCCCAAGGCATCCACACACATGTGTTGGTCTATGCAGAGTAGTGAGGCTGGGGGTTCTGAGTGTGCCGGCCCGGGGCCCCTCTCCTCAGGCTACCTGCATTGATTGTGCAAAGTGTGACCCAGGTCCCGGGCTGCTCACTCCTCAGTGCCCATTAAATGCAGCCTGATCAGTGCCTATCAATGCAGCCTTACCAGTGCCCATCAGTGCAGCCTTACCAGTGTCCATCAAATACAACCTGATCAGTGCGCATCAAATGCAGCCTTGCCAGTGCCCATCAAATGCAGCCTTGCCAGTGCCCATCAATGCAGCCTGATCAGTGCCCATCAATGTAGCCCGATCAGTGCCCATCAATGCAGCCTTGCCAGTGCCCATCAAATGCAGCCTTACCAGTGCCCATCAAATCCAGCCTGATCAGTCCCCATCAAATGCAACCTGGTCAGTGCCATCAAATGCAACCTGATCATTTGATGGGCACTGGCAAGGCTGCATTTGATGGGCACTGGCAAGGCTGCATTTGATGGGCACTGGCAAGGCTGCAGTGCCCATCAATGCAGCCTTGCCAGTGCCCATCAAATGCAGCCTTGCCAGTGCCCATCAAATGCAGCCTTGCCAGTGCCCATCAAATGCAGCCTTGCCAGTGCTCATCAATGCAGCCTGATCAGTGCCCATCAATGTAGCCTGATCAGTGCCCATCAATGCAGCCTTGTTAGTGCCCATCAAATGCAGCCTTACCAGTACCCATCAAATCCAGCCTGATCAGTGCCCATCAAATGCAACCTGGTCAGTGCCCATCAAATGCAACCTGATCAGTGCCCATCAAATGCAGCCTTGCCACTGGTTAGTGTCCATCAATGCAGCATGATCTGTGCCCATCAATGCAGCATGATCAGCGCCCACCAATGCAGCATGATCAGTGCCCAGCAATGCAACATGATTAGTGCCCATCAATGCAGCCTGATTAGTGTCCATCAATGCAGCTATATTAGTGTCCATCAATACAGCATGATCAATGCCCACCAATGCAGCATGATCAGTGCCCAGCAATGCAGCATGATCAGTGCCCATCAATGCAGCCTGATTAGTGCAGCCTGATCAGTGCCTATCAATGCAGCCTGATCAGTGCCCATCAATGCAGCCTTGCCAGTGCCCATCAAATGCAGCCTTGCCAGTGCCCATCAAATACAGCCTTGCCAGTGCCCATCAAATGCAGCCTTGCCAGTGCCCATCAATGCAGCCTGATCAGTGCCCATCAATGCAGCCTGATCAGTGCCCATCAATGCAGCCTTGCCAGTGCCCATCAAATGCAGCCTTACCAGTACCCATCAAATCCAGCCTGATCAGTGCCCATCAAATGCAACCTGGTCAGTGCCCATCAAATGCAACCTGATCAGTGCCCATCAAATGCAGCCTTGCCACTGCTCATTAAATGCAGCCTGATCAGTGCCCATCAATGCAGCCTGATCAGTGCCCATCAATGCAGCCTTGCCAGTGCCCATCAAATGCAGCCTTACCAGTGCCCATCAAATGCAGCCTTGCCAGTGCCCATCAAATGCAGCCTGATCAGTGTCTATCAATGCAACCTGATCAGTGCCCATCAAAGCAGCCTAATCAGTGCCCATCAATGCAGCCTGATCTGTGCCCACCAATACAGCCTGATCAGTGCCCATTAATGCAGCCTGCCATGTGCCCTTTAATGCAGCCTGATTAGTGCCATCAATGCAGCATGATCAGTGCCCAGAAATGCAGCCTGATTAGTGTCCATCAATGCAGTCTGGTTAGTGTCCATCAATGCAGCATGATCTGTGCCCATCAATGCAGCATGATCAGCGCCCACCAATGCAGCATGATCAGTGCCCAGCAATGCAGCATGATCAGTGCCCAGCAATGCAACATGATTAGTGCCCATCAATGCAGCCTGATTAGTGTCCATCAATGCAGCTATATTAGTGTCCATCAATACAGCATGATCAGTGCCCACCAATGCAGCATGATCAGTGCCCAGCAATGCAGCATGATCAGTGCCCATCAATGCAGCCTGATTAGTGTCCATCAATGCAGCTATATTAGTGTCCAGCGATGCAGCTATATTAGTGTCCATCAATGCAGCCTGACCTGTCTGGATCTGGGATTTGAATATCCTGGCACGCCCGTTCTCCCCTCCCTCGGTCTTCCTCCTCCAGCGTCTGTTTGCATGAACTTGTTACAGCGGCCGATGGAGGAGGAGGACCGAGGGAGAGGAGGACGGGCGGGCTGGGATGACACCCCCCCTCCCCATGTGTGGCCCCGGGGGTGGACCACCCCCCGCTGGCATGGACAGATGCCTGCCTTCCCGCACACCCACACTGCCTGCCTCAGCTCACATGCTCAAGGCCAGTCCTGCAGGATGCGGCTGCTAATGAGAATGGAGTTCCTGCTGTGAAAAAAAGCACAGGAACGTCATTCCTAACCGTTCCCGCAGGACTCCAGTCCTGATCTTGCACCAAAGAATAAATAATTTTATACAATATGACATTGATTGATTTAATTGCATGCTATTTGTTTGAGATATTGAGTAGTATATTACTAGTACTGTCTACAACTACAAGGATATATACATGTTTAAAAAAATCATGCACTCGTTACTGTTAGCATTCAGTAGTATGTTTTGTTATACTAAACTGTACATACAGTCAGTATCTATCTCTTTCTAAATAGCAGTTTAAACATGCACCCTGTAGTATTATAGTAGTAAGTACTAGTTCCATCACCGATAAAGGATTTCTGGAAAGATATTTTCACTTGTGTCTCTAAAGTCATTCATGTCCCTATTCCTTTATCACAGAAAGTATGCCTCTTCGAGGCAGAGGTGGTTCCCTCTCGAGCACATAGAACTCTGCTCAATATAGTTCTCTTTTATGGCAGGAAAGCTATCCTACTACAGTAGAAAAAGCCTCGGGCCCCCTCACTGTCATATTGGAAGGGATTAATCAATTCCATTATGCCACTCTAAAATGCAACCTACCGTATATACTCGTGTATAAGTCGACCTGTGTATAAGCCGACCCCCTACTTTTGCCTAAAAAATATGGGAAAACGTATTGACCCGCATATAAGCCTAGGGTGGGAAATGCAGCAGCCAGAACACAGGGACAGGGAGCCAGAACATAGGGATATTAGCCAGGACACAAGGATATTAGCCAGGACACAGGGATTGTAGCCAGAACACAGGGATTGTAGCCAGGACACAGTGATTTTAGCCAGGCCACAGAGACTGTAGCCAGAACACAGGGATTGTAGCCAGGACACAGGGATTTTAGCCAGGACACAGAGACTGTAGCTAGAACACAGGGATTTTATTCAGAACACAGGGACAGGGAGCCAGAACACAGGGATTGTAGCCAGGACACAAGGATTTTAGCCAGGACACAGAGACTGTAGCCAGAACACAGGTATTTTATCCAGAACACAGGGACAGGGAGCCAGAACACAGGGATATTAGCCAGGACACAGGGATATTAGCCAGGACACAGGGATATTAGCCAGGACACAGGGATTGTAGCCAGGACACAGGGATATTAGCCAGGACACAGGGATTGTAGCCAGAACACATAAGGGATGAGTAAGGTAGTTTCACATTAAACAGAGCTGTGCTGCTTCTAAGAGCCGTTCTGTGCTTGTAACTGTGACTAAACACATTGGAATGTAGAGAATGCTGAGAGAGAGCTGCAGCTCTTCACTGAGATCAGGAGGTGGGCGGGACTGAACAGCTAACATCAGCTTGTCCCGCCCACCTCCTGACATCAAGCTGAAAATCTGACACCTCTCTCAGCATTCTCTGCATTCCAATGTGTTTAGCCACACTTACAAGCACAGAACGGCTCTTAGAAGCAGCACGGCTTTGTTTAATGTGAAACTACTGATCACCCACAGACACTGACTCGGGTATAAGCCGAGGGGGGTCTTTTTCAGCACAAAAAATGTACTGAAAAACTCGGCTTATACCCGAGTATAAGCCGAGTATATACGGTATATATCTAGGGCTGTCCCAAAAAATTTTATAAGGTATGGCAAGCTTGGATTGATTTGTCTTCAACAGTGGGTTAAACAATATTTTCCATGGGGAATAATGGAATAATGGTTTTATTATAGACAGTCCATCCCTTTCACTCTTACCACATATGTTGGTTTCACACTGACAATGATGGTATAACCCTGACTACAAAATGATACATAGTTGATGAATCTGGTATGTTGACTGTATCCTAGCAGGGATTTTAAACTGTCATTTGATTATCCCTGAATTAAGGGAATAGTTGGGGCTTAAGGGGCAAGTTGTTTGGGGTGTGGGGGGTGGTTGAGGGGGGAACAAGGACCCAATGTTTTCTTTTAATTAATTAGATCAACTATGTTAGTTCAGGTTGGAAGGCCCTGCCTGGTCTTCTGGAGGACTTTGGTATACTGCCAGAGTCGTCCGTGTAAGTGTTTGTTTTTTCTGTTATTTCAAAATCAATAAAAATAATATTTTTTTAAAAAAAAGTACTAGTTACGTATTACTGAATCTCTTCTAAATAGCATGCATGCAATCAGTTGGATTGTCAGTTTAAGTTGGAATTATCTCCTCTCCAGCAATGCTCACCAGCGAATGGTAGTAGTAATAGAAGCCATCCAGGGATGGTGCCCACTCTCCAATGCAGCCCTGTATGCTCCGGTGTCAGCGTCTCAACCACAAGGAGCAAGCTCCCGACTCCAGCGTCCATGTGTCTGTGAAAGAGGATGTTACACCGAGTAAATAGATACCATACATGTTATGGTTGAAAACTGCGCGCACTCGCGGAATGGCGACAAAGTCCGGTACTTAAAAATCTCCATAGGCCACGCTTTAAATTTTTGTTAATGGTTACTAGGTTAGAGGTGCAGAGGAGGTCTTTTGCTTGAATTATTGCTCACACTCTGGCGATCGCGGCGATACCTCACATGTGTGGTTTGAACACCATTTTCATATGCGGGCGCGACTTGCGTATGCGTTTTCTTTGCTGTGCGAGCTTGTGGGGACGGTGGCGCTTTACATTTTTTTTTTTTAATTTTATTCATTTATTTATTGTTAACACTGTTCCTTTATGTAAACATACCTTGTGATAGTAATATATGGTGACAAGTACTCTTTATGGAGGGCTGGGGGTCTAAAAGACCCCCAATCCCTCCTTTGCACTTCACAGTAATCAGATCGGCAAAAATGGCGATTCTGAATACTGTAATTTTTTTTAAAACCGGCTCCGTTAGCCGCCAAGTAAACCGGAAGTGACGTTATGACGTCGCTTTCCAGAATTTGCTGAAGGAGACCCGATCGGAGCCGATTCCAGCTTCCTTTAGGTCTCCTCTGGCGGACACGCCGGATCGTAGCTCCGGTCCCCCGGTGGGATGGGAGGCCGGAGAAGAGCAGCAGAAGGCGGCGGGAGGGGGGGATAACGATCGAGCGGCTCCCGAGCCGGATCGGCTGTTATCCCCAGATAGCCGATCAATTGCATCAGACCACAGAGCTCCACAGGTGCAGGGCGCTGCTACCTCCCCGCCGACTTCCAAAATGTCTTTGGTGTGGGCATTTTTCAGCACATGTGCAGTAGATCGCACCGTTGACATTTGCAATCTATGTCTGAAGCGGGTCAAGCGCAGCCAGGCCTCCAGACGCTTGGGCACTACTGTCTTGACAAGATATATGACGACCAGCCATGCAGTCCATTGGCAAGAGTACTTGAAAAACCCACACCAGAAAACAAGGCGGACTTCTCCTTGCTCCTCATCTGGGATCTCAACCCCTACTAGACCTGCAGTCCTCTCCTCTCTTTTTTTCACCACATCAATGGCTAATGATAAAGGATGCATGCAACTGTCCTGTCACCATTTAAGGAGGCCACAAGGATGGTGAGCAGCGACAATGCATGCATCAGTGACACTGTTCCACTTCTGGAGCACACGCTTTGTGGAATCATGGACAGGGCACTTGAGGCAGAACAGAGGGAGGAAGAGGAGGGCTTCCTTTCCTCTCAAGGCTCCCTTTATGCAGAGAGCATTCCTGCAGAGCCGCCAAACACAAAGGAGGAGATGGAGGATTGTGTCAACATGGATGTGGAGTATAATACGCAGCAGTCTTCAAGGGATCATGGTTTTCAGGCCCCAGAAACCCAAGGAGTTGTACGTGGATGGGAGGAGGTAATTCCTGATAATGTCATCCTCAGTGACCCAGAGGACACTCATGCCTCCTCAAACTTACGCTGCATGGGCTCTCTGATTCTGAAAAGCCTGCGAAAAGACCCTAGGATTTGTGGTATCAAGGAGAGGGATCATTACTGGCTGCCAACCCTTCTTGATCCACGTTACAAGGGTAAAGTTGCAGAACTCATCCTGCCTGCGCAGAGGGTGCAGAGGATGAAACATCTTCAGGATACCTTGAAGAATGGAAGGTTACCATGTCCTGGTGCTGGTCCTGGACAAAGTGTTTCTGAAGCTTTGGTCGTTCAGAGGCATAGTGGTGGAGAAGGTGGCCGGCTGAGCGATGCAATTAAAAAAATTTCAGTCCTCAGCACCCAGGTTCAAGCAACCATCGTTAGCATCTGCATTATATGGTGCAGGAATATATAGGGGCAAGAGCAGACTTGGAGACCTTTCCAGCTGAGCATCCACTTAGTTACTGGGTCTTGAAGATGGACCACTGGCCGGACTTGCACAATATGCAATTGAGCTACTGGCCTGTCCTGCATTGAGCATTCTTTCTGAACGGACATTCAGTACTGCTGGAGGGTTCATAACCGATCAGAGTGCGCCTGTCCACAGACTCGGTTGATAGGCTCACATTTATAAAAATGAATCAGCCCTGGATCAGCAGCTATCAAGCCCCTGATGCTGATGCAACTGATTAAATTTGCTAGGGATCTGGGATCCCTTGAAGACTGCCACTGCTCCTATTCCTCCTGTCCATAATCTAGACCAATATTTTGTATTTAGGGCATCACCAACACCCAAGGCCCAATTTTTCTGCACCTGGTTTACAGTGGCATGTCATAACAAGTTTTAAACTAATTTAAAACAGCAGGGCCCGTTCTTGCGTCCAACAAGAGTAACTGCAAGGGGTTACAGTGTTCTGGCACCGCCAGCACTCAAGGCCCAATTTTTTGCCACTTGTTTGACTGGGGGATTTCGTCACAATTTTTTAACTAATTTACATCAGGCCCTGTTCCTCCGTCCAACAAGAGTAACTGCAAGGGGTTACAGTTTTCTGGCACCACCAGCACCCAAGGCCCAAGTTTTCGCCACCTGTTTGACTGGGGGCTTTCGTCACAATTTTTAAACAAATTTATATCAGGCCCTATCCTCTGTCCTACAAGAGTAACTGCAAGAAGTTACAGTGTTCTGGCACCGCCAGCACCCAAGGCCCAATTTTTCGCCACCTGTTTGGGGGATTTTGTCACACTTTTTAAACGAATTTACAACATCAGGCCCTGTTCCTCCGTCCAACAAGAGTAACTGCAAGGGGTTACAGTGTTTTGGCACCTCCAGCACCCAAGGCCCAATTTTTCGCCACCTGTTTGACTGGGGGATTTCGTCACAATTTTTAAACTAATTTACAACATCAGGTCCTGTTCCTGCGTCCAACAAGAGTAACTGCAAGAGGTTACAGTGTCCTGGCACCGGCAGCACCCAAGGCCCAATTTTTCACCACCTGTTTGACTGGGGGATTTCGTCACAATTCTTAAACTAATTTACAACATCAGGTCCTATTCCTCCGTCCAACAAGAGTAACTGCAAGGGGTTACAGTGTTCTGGCACCGCCAGCACCCAAGGCCCAATTTTTCGCCACCTGTTTGACTGGGGGCTTTCGTCACAATTTTTAAACAAATTTACAACATCAGGCCCTGTTCCTCCTTCCAACAAGAGTAACTGCAAGGGGTTACAGTGTTCTGGCACCGCCAGCACCCAAGGCCCAAGTTTTTGCCACCTGTTTGATTAGGGGATTTCATCACGGTTTTTAAACTAATTTACATCAGGCCTCCATCCAACAAGAGTAACTGACCTGAAGAGCCTGGTTTGGACTGGGGGGGGGGTGTGGGGACCCTACGCACTTTTTTTTCAGCAATTTTTTTTTTTGTATATTGCTGGGAGCCGGCAATACATTACAGCCGCGATTTTAAATTACAATTTTTCCTATGGAAATGTCATTTTGCTCTGGCTATGTTCTACACCTCAGAGATGTGCCCTTTTACAAACAGACTAAGGACACCCCCCAGGCACAATTTTTTTCTCACTTTAAGCATTATTAAAATCACTGCTCCTGAAAAAACAATTGATTTAAAACCTTTGTTTTTTTTCATTGATACATGTCCCCTAGGGCAGGACCCAGGTCCTCATACACTTTTTAGTGCAATAACATTTTTCATGTTCGGATCCCATAGACTTTAACGGTGTTCGAATGTTCGCACAAACTTTTTGCCTGTTCACATGTTCTGGTGCAAACCGAACCGGGGGGTGTTCGGCTCTTCCCTATTTCTGTACTTGCAGCATTTATAAAGAAAAAAAACATGGTGATATGTTCATGTATTTCAGAGATATACAGCATATTTTTTTATTATTTTATTTTGCTCAGACATACGCTTAAAGGCTTAAAGTAGAACCTTATGCAAAACCTTTTATTTCAATTTTGGGTAGAGCGAGGGAGGATTATAACCCCTGTATGATTTTTATTTTGTTATCTGTGTCCCATTTCAGAGATAACAATAGCCAATAGCCAACATAGCCAAGTAAGAGGAAATCCCTGCAATTTAATGGAATCCTTAGGGGATCACCAGAGCTAGTGTCTCCATTGGAAGATTTCCCCTCTATTACTTTTCTGGGGACAACCCAAAATTTGGTATTTTCTGTTACTTTCACTTTCAATGATAATGGTAAACAGGACAAATAGAAAGGGTGACTTGCATCAATGGGGGCAAGGACAGCAATAAAAACTGACAAGGGTGCTAATCCCTCTGCACTCTATTCAAAACTAAAAAAAAAAGTTTTGCCTTTATATATACTGTAAGTTAATGTTGTACATTAAATTGGAAGATCATAGTTAATGGAAATATAGAATGAATGGAAAGAAAAAATAAAAGAGTGAATTTACAGTGACTGATAATGTTGAAGTAGCCAGGTATAGCCATTTAATGTCAACTGTGGAGTAAACGCACAAGAGTTTATGAAGTTTAATTAGAAAGATGACAAGAGGTTAGAGTGAAGAGTTAATAAAGTACTTTGTTTCTTCTGTGTTTGAGATTCTCAGCCTCAGTATTAATTTTCTTGTCTCTGCAGTCACTGTATTAAAAGCACATTAGAAACAAAGGTGAAAAATACATGTGAGAGGCGGGTACACAGATATCAATCATTCTTATGCTAGTGTCACTAGCAAGTCTTTGAATAAATCACCTGCCCATGTTTGGCAATTAGTTTTAGAGCAGATTTAACAATCTCCCCAAAAATGCCAGACAGTTACTTTATTGCTGCATTCCTAGACCACAGTTTAAGCAAACCATATATAATAACTGTATTGTATATCGTTTTTCAATATTAAAAACTGTTAAAATGCAAATTGAACTCTCTCATTTCAAAGCCATTGTTTCAAATTTTAGGGACTCTTTAACCCAGGGGTCAGCAACCTGTAGCTCAAGGACAGGTGACTGGTAGATCACAGTCTGGGATTGCTGGCCCACCATTCCAAAGCATCACACAGAGTGCAATGCAAAGGGACTACTTGTAAAATTGAAGCTGTAGTATGTAGCAAGAACCACGTAAGCCGATGCCTTTTCTGAGTGATACCAACTGCACTCCACCTCTGATCCCGGCTAGTGGTCTCCAGAGTGTTGCCAGCAGCAGGAAAGAAGAGTGAAAAGTGATCTGAGTGTGTTTGACAGATGGTGAGGAGGCGATATGTTGCCTCCTCACTACCTGATTTAAACCCATGAGTGCCATGCAATGCATGCGATTACGACGCGGTAGTATGATAATTATAGGTTTAAATCATGTGTGAGGAGGCGACACTGTGCCCAGTGATCTTTGATTTCTCCCATGTTGTTCAAGTAGATCTCCAGCTCTTTAAGGTTGCCTACCCCTGCTTTAACCACTTGACCACTGGGCACTTAAACCCCCTTCCTAACCAAACCAATTTTCAGCTTTCAGTGCTCTCACATTTTGATTGACAATTACTCAGTTATACTACACTGTACCCATATGAAATGTTTGTCCTTTTTCTCACACAAATAGAGCTTTCTTTTGGTGGTATTTAATCACCATTGGGGTTTTTATTTTTTACACTATAAATGGAAAAAGACCAAAAAGTTTGTAAATAAATGCATTTTTCTTTGTTTATGTAATACAATTTTGCAAATTAGTAATTTTTCTTCATAAATGTTGGCCAAAATTTATACTGCTACATATCTTTGGTAAAACTAACCCGAATAAGTGTATATTATTTGGTCTTTGTGAAAGTTATAGAGTCTACAATCTATGGTGCCAATCACTGAAAATTGATCACACCTGATGCACTGACGGCCTATCTCCTAACAAGCCAGGAAAGTACAAATACCCCCCAAATGACCCGTTTTTGGAAAGTAGACAGTCCAAAGTATTTAGTAAGAGGCATGGCGAGTGCTTTGAAGTTGTAATTTTTTCCCACAATTCTTGCAAAATTAAGATTTTTTTTTCTGTTTTTTTCCCCACAAAATTGTCATATTAACAGGCACACAGCCATTCACACCCAGCATATGCATACCACAAATTACACCCCAAAACACATTCTACTACTCCTCCTGAGTATGGTGTTTCCCCATGTGTGAGACTTTTACACAGCATGGCCACATACAGAGACCTAACATGCAGGGAGCACCGTCAGGCGGTCTAGGAGCATAAATTATACATATCATTTCCTGACTACCTCTTGCACTTTTGAAAGTCCTGGAGCACCAGGACAATGGAAACGCCCAAAAAATTACCTCATTTTGGAAAGTAAACACCCCAACGTATATTCTAGGAGGCATAATGAGTCTTTTGAACATGTCATTTTTTTCCACAAGTTTTTGGAAAATGTGGAAAGAAAATGAAAACCCATTTTTTTTACACAAAGCAAGAATTACACCATAAAATATATTCTGCTACTCGTCCCAAGTATGGCGATACCACATGTGTGACACTTTTACACAGCCTGGCCACATACAGAGGGTCAACATGCAGGGAGCACCATCAGGCATTCTAGGGACATACATTTCAAATCTAATTTGACTACCTGTTACACTATTGTGAGGCACTGTAGTGGCATTGATGGGCGCTGTAGTGGCACTGATGGGTGCTGTAGTGGCACTGATGGGAGCTGTAGTGGCACGGATGGGTACTGTAGTGGCATGGATGTGTCAGGGATGAGAACCGATGTGGTACGGATGAGCATGCATGAGGCATAAATGTGCACGAATAGGGGTGGATGAGCCATGGATAGGGATGAATGAGCACGGAGGCATGGGTGAGCATGCATGGATGGGTGAGCACAGATGGATGGTGGAACACGGATGCATGGGTGAGCATGCATGCATGCATGGGTGAGCATGCATGCATGCGTGAGCACAGATGGATGGTGGAGCATGGATGCATGGCTGAGCATGGATGCATGGCTGAGCATGGATGGATGGGTGAGCACGGATGCATGCGTGAGCACAGATGGATGGCGGAGCTCAGATGCATGGGTGAGCAAAGATGCATGGGTGAGCATGGATGGATGGGTGAGCATGCATGCATGGGCTAGCAGGGATGCATGGGTGAGCACAGATGGATGGCAGGGCATAGATGCCTGAGTGAGCATGGATGCATGGGTAAACATGGATGCATGGGTGAGCACGGATAAGGCTAGATGGGTGAGCACGGCTGGATGGGTGAGCATGGATGGAAGGGTGAACATGGCTGCATGGGTGAGCACGGATGCATGGGTGAGCATGGCTGGATGGGTGAACACGGATGCATGTGTGAGCATGGCTGGATGGGTGACTATGGATGCATGGGTGAGCACGGATGGGTGAACACGGATGCATGGGTGAGCACGGATGGGTGAGACCGGATGGGTGAGCACGGATGCATGGGTGAGCACGGATGCATGGGTGAGCACGGATGCATAGGTGAGCACGGATGGGTGAGCACGGATGCATGGGTGAGCACGCATGGATGGGTGAGCATGCACGGATGGGGGTGGATGAGACGTGGATGGGGATGAATTAGCACGGATGCATGGGTGAGCACGGATGCATGGGTGAGCACACATGGATGGGTGAGCACACATGGATGGGTGAGCATGCATGAATGGGTGAGCACGAATGCATGGGCAAGCACAGATGGGTGGCAGAACACAGATGTATGGGTGAGCACGCATGCATGGGTGAGCATGCATGGATGGGTGAGCACAGATGGATGAGGGAACACAGATGCATGGGTGAGCACAGATGGATGGTGGAGCATGGATGCATGGCTGAGCACGGATGCATGGCTGAGCATGGATGGATGGGTGAGCACGGATGCATGGGTGAGCACAGATGGATGGCGGAGCACGGTTGTATGGGTGAGCACGGATGCATGGGTGAGCACGGATGGATGGGTGAGCATGGATGGATGGATGGGTGAGCATGCATGCATGGGCTAACACGGATGCATGGGTGAGCACAGTTGAATGGCAGAGCATAGATGCCTGGGTGACCACAGATGCATGGGTGAGCATGGATGCATGGGTTAACATGGATGCATGGGTGAGCACGGATGAGGCTGGATGGTTGAGCACGGATGCAAGGGTGAGCATGGCTGGATGGGTGAGCATGGATGCATGGATGAGCATGGCTGGATTTGTGAACACAAATGCATGGGTGAGCACAGATAGGTGAGACCGGATGGGTGAGCACAGATGCATGGGTGAGACCGGATGGGTGAGCACAGATGCATGGGGGATGACGGATGCATGGGGGAGCACGGATGTATGGGTGACGGTTGAGTGAGCTTGGATGAGGCTGGATGGGTGAAGCTGGATGGGTGAGCATGGATGGATGGATGGGGGTGTCCAGACTGGCACATAGCAGTGCTGTGGGCACTTCAGATCCTGCCCACAGCACCGCTGTTTCTCATCTCTTCCCCCTCTCCTCTCACACTGCACCAATCGGTGCGGAGACAGGAGAGACAAGCCGGATATCCGCTGGCTTGTTTACATGTGATCGCTCCTTCATTTAATGGATCCATAATTCGCCGGGTCTCACGGACCCGGCGCTCACGGATGCTCCCGGGTGCGCCCCAGGGGGGCGCACGGGAGTGCGATTCTGGGAGGACGTTATAGTACGCCCTCCCAGAACAATGGATTCACCTTGCGGCCGTGTATTTACATTACACGGGTGGCAAGTGGTTAATGATTGGCATAGTACTACTGGGCTGGCATAAGGCCAATGTGGTGCCTAAATTTAAAAAGGGATCAAAGACTTTACCAAGTAACTATAGACCAGTTAGTTTAACTTCTATAGTTGGGAAGATACTGGAGAATTTAATAAAAGACCACATCGATGAGTTCATGCTGGGAAAAAATATATTATCCACTTGCCGACCAGCCACTGTATATGTACGGCGACAGGTTGGCTCGATTGCGCAAACCGCCGCACACATACGCCAGTCTGTGCATGTGATACTGTGGGTGCGCATGCTCACTGCACGCCGCGGAAGCATGCTGGCGGATCCCGCAGACTCGATGTCCATCGGCAACCCACGATCGTGGTACACAGAGGCAGAACGAGGATCTGCTTATGTAAGGCAGATCCCCGTTCTGACAAGGGACATCATGGAGATCTGCTCTTCCCAGTGATCGGGAACAGCGATCTCTGTGGTGTTACAGTCAGCCCAGCCTCCACACAGTTAGAACACACCCAGGGAATACAGTTAACCCCTTGATCGCTCCCTAGTGTTAACCCCTTCAACGCCAGTGTCATTTATACATTGATCGCTGCATTTTTTTAGCACTGATCAATGTAATAATGTCACTGGTCCCCTAAAAGTGTCACTTGGGGTCAGATTTGTCCGCTGCAATGTCGCAGTCCCGCTAAAAATCACAGATCACCACCATTACCAGTAAAAACATAAAAAAAAAAATTAAAAGCCCATAAATCTATCCCATAGTTTGTAGACACTATACTGTTGCGCAAACCAGTCAATATACCCTTATTGCAATTTTTTTACCAAAAATATGTAGAATATATTGGCCTAAACTGATGAATACATTCTTTTTTTATATATTTTTTTGATATGTATTATGACAGAAAGTAAAAAATATTGTTTTTTTTTTTCAAAATTGTCGTCCTTTTTTAGTTTATAACGCAAAAAATAAAAACCGCAGAGGTGATCAAATACGACCAAATGAAAGCTCTATTTGTGGGAAAAAAGGGACATTAATTTTGTTTGGGTACAGTGTCGCACAACCGCACAATTGTCAGTTTAAGCAACGCAGTGCCATATCGCAAAAAAATGGCCTGGTCATTAAGGGGGTAAATCAATCCGGGGCTGAATTGGTTAAGCATTGATTCATGAAAGACAGAAGTTGTCACACAAACCTGATTTCTTTTTATGAGGAGGTAAGTAAAACCTTGGACAGAGGGGTGGCTGTGGACGTGGTATACTTGGAATTTGCAAAAGCGTTTGACACCGTTCCCCACACACGGCTAATGTGTAAGGTAAAGTCTACAGGCTTGGAAAGATCAATTTGTAAATGGATAGAAAACTGTCTAAAAGACCGAATTCAGAGAGTAGTGGTTAATGATTCTTACTCTGAATGGTCTAGTGTTCTCAGTGGTGTACCCCAAGGTTCAGTGTTGGGACCCATACTTTTTAATATCTTTATAAATGATATAGGGTCTGGGATTAAAAGTACCATTTCAGTGTTTGCAGATGACACCAAGCTATGCAGTGGAATAACATCCTTACAGGATGTCTCCAACTTACAAGCCAACCTCAATGCACTGTCTAATTGGTCAAATATATGGCAGATGTAGTTTAATGTTGATAAATATAAAGTTTTGCATGTGGGGTCTAAGAATATGCATGCATCATACATACTGTATGTATGTGAATTAGGGACCTTAGATTGTAAGCTCCTTGAGGGTAGGGACTGATGGGGATGTACAATGTATATGTAAAACGCTGCGTAAATTGACGGCGCTATATAAGCACCTGAAATAAATAAAAATAAATAAATACTAGGGGAAGTACAACTGGGGGAATTAATGGTGGAGAAGGACCTGGATGTTTTGATAGATCATAAGCTTAATAATAGCATACAATGCCCAGCTGCGGTTTCCAAAGTGAGCAAAATCCTTTTCTTGTATTAAGTGAAGTATGGACTCCAGAGAGAGAGAGAGAGAGAGAGATAATTTTGCCCCTGTACAAACCATTAGTAAGACCTCATATGGAATATGCAGTTCAGTTTTGGGCACCAGTTCTCAAAAAGGATATTGGGGAACGGGAGAAAGTGCAGAGAAGGGCAACCAAACTGATAAGAGGCATGGAAGAGCTCAGCTATGAGGATAGATTAGAGGTACTGAATTTATTCTCTCTTGAGAAGAGGAGATTAAGAGGGGATGTGGTCAACATGTACAAATAAATAAGGAGTCCATATAGTGAACTTGGTGTTGAGTTATTCACTTTAAGGTCATCACAGAGGATGTAATCTCCAGATACGGAAAGGTTTCTTCACAGTAAGAGCTGTGAAAATGTGGAATAGACTACCTCAAGAGCTGGTTCTAGCTAGCTCAGTAGCTTGCTTTAAAAAAGTATCGGGCTCTTTCCCAAATGTACATAATATAACTGGATACTAACATGTTTAGGTAAAGTTGATCCAGGGAATATCTGATTGCCTCTCAGGGGATCAAGAAGGAATTTTTTCACCTGCTGGAGCAAATTGGATCATGCTTTGCTGGGGGGGTTTTTTGTCTTCTGCAACTGTGGGTATAAGACAGTGTATATGAGATTGTATGATTTTTTTTTATTCCCTTTTATTGTTTAAACTAGATGGACTTGTGTCTTTTTTCAACCTGTCTAACTATGTAACTATGTAAAATAGGTATAACAATACAGTTGTGTACATACGTTTACATACCCTAATAGAATTTATGATTTATTGGCCATTTTTCAGAGAATATGAATGAGAACACAAAAACATTTCTTTCACTCACGGTTAGCGTTTGGCTGAAGCCATTTATTATCAATCAACTGTGTTTACTCTTTTTAAATCATAATGACAACAAGAACTACTCAAATGACCTGATCAAAAGTTTACATACCCTGGTGATTTTGGCCTGATAACATGCACACAAGTTGACACAAAGGGGCCTGAATGGCTATTAAAGGTAACCATCCTCACCTGTGATCTGTTTGCTTGTAATTAGTGTATGTGTATAAAAGGTCAATGAGTTTATGGACTCCTGACAGACCCTTGCATCTTTTTTATCCAGTGCTGCACTGACATTTCTGGATTCTGAGTTATGGGGAAAGCAAAAGAATTGTCAAAGGATCTGCGGGAAAAGGTAGTTGAACTGTATAAAACAGGAAAGGGATATAAAAAGATATCCAAGGAATTGAGAATGCCAATCAGCAGTGTTCAAACTCAAATCAAGAAGTGGAAAATGAGGGGTTCTGTTGAAACTAAACCACGGTGAGGTAGACCAACTGAGATTTCAGCCACAACTGCCAGGAAAATTGTTCGGGATGCAAAGAAAAACCCACAAATAAATTCAGGACTCTCTGAAAGAGAGCACAACTGTAAATACTGTACTATGTATTGATATACATGTATAATATTTAAAGTAATACATATAATATATAATAAAAGACATTACTTGCCAAACCAGATTTTTTTTATTTTGAAGTTAATACATGCCCTAAAGTATTCACAATTTCTGTAGTGGGCTCTTCATGAACAGGTTGGGGTGTTTAATGTGTCCTAGCACCACATCTTAAGCCTCGTACACACGGTTTGATGGTCATAGGAAAACGGTCGTATGACCGCTCGTTGTGCTGACTTGTCATCTGACTATTAGTACGCGTGATTAGAACAGCCTACATACGATGGTCGTACAACAGAAGTTGTATGAGCAAACTAAAAAACTTTGGTTGTACCAACAAGCGGTCATACGACCCTTGTATCGTGTGTACAGAGAAGTTGGTCCAACAAGTTGTACTGTGCAAAACACGCATGCTCAGAAGTCAGGAATGGCCGGACGCTAATTACATGCACCTGAACTTTCTCTTTGTATGTTCATAACACGCCACTACGCTCGGCTTGGTCGTACGATCGTGTAGTGCATGTCAGTACGCGAGTTACATGATCCAACATACGATTTGGTCTGTTCGGTTGTACGACCACTGCACCGTGTGTACGAGGCTTTAGTCATAATCGTTTTAGGGAAATAGGGAAATGTTTTATCCCATCAAGTTAGGGTTTAGATTGGCCCATGGTTCATTAAAAAATAGATTTATTGTCCAATGAAAAATAAAGGGATCTCCTAAAAGCACTCAGAGGATGTCATGGATAAAATCTCTGCTGCTATTTCTTTGCTGAACATTCAGTAGGTACAATGTAATATAATAGGTTGTTTTTTGGTATCCCTAATGTCACCACTTACCCCCGTACGAGAACAAGAAACGTTTGAACGAAAGCGTCCTCTTATTGTCTAACCCAAGTGTTTTATATGACATATACAGTCAATTTATCTAGTTTAGTAATAAATAATGTGTTGATATGTATTGGTTAAAATTCGTATGGTTTCACGTTTATGAATTAACCGTGAGAAGTGGGGTACTATCTGTAAAGTCCGGTCAGTGCACGAGCTCGTAGGAGGGGCGTCGCTTATCGTTGGACCCTATGGTTTTTTGTTGGATAATATAATGTAACATGGATGACTTACAAGTCGTTTCTTTATCGTCGTCTCTAAAATAGGTACTGTAGGAGACTCACGAAAATCCTCTAG
>BLSH010403675.1:240981-253552 GCA_018402905.1 Glandirana rugosa | reverse complement strand
ATGACATATACAGTCAATTTATCTAGTTTAGTAATAAATAATGTGTTGATATGTATTGGTTAAAATTCGTATGGTTTCACGTTTATGAATTAACCGTGAGAAGTGGGGTACTATCTGTAAAGTCCGGTCAGTGCACGAGCTCGTAGGAGGGGCGTCGCTTATCGTTGGACCCTATGGTTTTTTGTTGGATAATATAATGTAACATGGGTCCCGGCCGGGATGGTACCCTGGTTCACCCTGGTACCAGGGTCCGCCGTCAAGTTCTCCTCGCCGTGAAACGGCGGGGCGAGGAAAGGGGAAATAAAATGATACCCCTTCCCCGCCCAACGGCGAATAGTGTGTCTGCCCATAGTAAAATAAAGGGGAAAGGAGCGGGGCGGCAAAGTGCCGCTCCTCTTGAACTGCCGCCTGGGACCATGGTCCCACTTGGTCCCATGGTAGGGCCGGCCCTGGGTACAATGTAATATAATAGGTTGTTTTTTGGTATCCCAGGTTGCTATTCGCTGCGGGGAGGATGCTCGAGCACGTGACTGGCCTGAAATGTCTATCATGGGGTGAAGAGTGCCAATTAAGTATTTGCACTTTGGTATGCTTAAAATTGGTTATGTATAGTTGTGTAATAAATAATGATTTGATCTATTTAACTGACATATACAGTATATTTTGTGAACCCAATCTGTTATTCTCCTGCCAAAGCAAGTTTGCAAAGAACAAGAGCATGCCCCCATTCACCACTGTAATGAAGTAACAATCATAAACATATAACAGTGAAAAAAGAAGTGCTTATATTATATACATAGAAAAGTGGTGATATGATGGTTTACAAGGAGAATGAAATTATGTGAATTACCCCATTGGACCAAAAGGTATACAGTGTGTATATACAATACTGTGCAAATGTTTTAGGCAGGTGTGAATAAAATGCTGTAAATTTAAAAATGTTTTCAGAAATAGAAGCATTAATAGTTTATTTTTTATCAAATAACAAAACGGAAAGTAAATGAACAGAATAGACATCCAAATTTGGTTTGACCACCCTTTGCCTTGTAACAGCATCAATTCTTCTAGGAACATGAATGAATTCAGCGGATAGGTTGTTCCAACTAACCACAGATCTTCATTGGTTGCAGGCTGCCTTAAATCCTTCTGTCTCTTTATGTACTTCCCGACAGACTCAATGATCTTGAGATCAGAGCCCTGTGAGGGCCAAACCATCAGTCCCAAGACTCTTAGTTCTTCATTATGCTGAAGATTATTATTTATTACAGGTTCATACATAGTGCCGTCAATTTACACAGTGCTTTACACATATTTATTATACATTAACATCAGTCTAAGGTCCTTAATTCACATTCATACTAGGGTCAATTTACCTACTAGCATGTCTTTGAAGTGTGGGAGGAAACCAGAGTACTCGGAGGAAGTCAACACAGGGAGAACATGCAAACTACAGAATGTGCATGTAGTGCCATGGCTGAGATTTAGACTGATGACCCTAGTGTTTCTAGGCGGAAGTGTGTCTAGTATCTTTCAAGTTCTCCTGTCTTGAGGAAACCTGAAATAACCTTAAGCCTAGGTTCACATTGGTGTGGGAATGAAATGGTGCGAGTTCAGCTGAACTCGCACCATTTCATTCCCGCATGTCAGTCCCGATTTTAGGTGCGATTTCAGAGACATCTTTGCGGGTTTCTGCACAGATGTCAATGGAAATCGCACCTGAAATCGGCAAAGGTAGTACAGAAACTACTTTTGGAAATTGGTGCGGCGCCACAAATGCAGCGTCACACTGATTAGGACGGTGCCATTGCCGGCAATTGCCGCCGATTTGGCATGCGACGTGGCATGTCAAATCGCATGCCAATCGTGTCAATGTGAACCAGGGCTCAGACGAGAAAGGCTCAAATTATAGGTTTATTATTCAAGCATAGCTATATGAGAACATGCTCTGTATTGGCTGTCAAAGCAAAGTTCTGATCAGATATAGTTTCAGACTATCACAAGCAACACACACAGTATAACATTTATGGTATGCCATCAGTGCGCTATTACACATCACATGTCGCGGTACAGTACTTTCCTTATATAAACACAGCAACCAAATGAGACATGTTTTTGAGTAAAAAGACTTGTTCAAACGCCATTTTAGCTTCTTAATTGTATAATCCGATAATAACTTCATACCGACTTATCATTATTATATAACTTTTAATAAATGTGTGATTGTGAAGTAGGAGTCAGTAAAGATCACTTTATCCTTCTACAAGTGCTAACCACTTTGCCACTGTACTGCACTGAAGTTAGTTATTAATGACATTAACTGTATGTCTGGGATTGTTCTCCTGCTGCAGAATACATTTTGGAAGCATTGAGGACACTATTGATCCTGACCAAATCTCCAACTCCATTTGCAGAAATTCAGCCCCAAACTTTCAAGGAACTTCCATCATGCTTCACTGTTACCTGCAGACCCTCATTATTATACCGCTCTCCAGCCCTATGGCGAACAAACTACCAAATATTTCAAATTTTGACTCATCAGTCCAGACCACCTGCTGCCATTTTTCTGCACCCCAGTTCCTATGTTTTCATGCATAGTTAAAGTGGTTGTAAAGTCTTTACAACCACTTTAACCTACAAGTAAGCCTGTAATAAGGCTTACCTGTAGGTACCATGCATATCTCCTAAACTTGCATAGTTTAGGAGATATGCACTGTAATGGCATGTGCCGACATTATCGGCACATGCGCACTGAAGAATTGCCCCCCGGGGTGGCTCAGGGTACCGTTTCTGCTGTAACCATGCTGTAAATGACGGCTCCCATGCGCACACGAGGGAGTGACGTCAGCGAGGCTCCTCCAATCACAATGCTGGAGCCCGTGTTGTGATTGGCCGGAGCCGCGGACCAGGAAGTGGCACGTCACCGGTCACAGCGATGTGCCGAGGCCACTGCAACAGCTTTGTTTCAAGGTAAGTATTTCATAATGAGCTAGTATGAGACGCATACTAGCTCATTATGCCTTTCTCTTGCATGTTTTTTTGGGGGGGGTGGGGAGCGGAGACTTGACAACATCTTTAAATTGCTTGTTTCCACATCAGAGGTATGACTTTTGGGCTGCAATTCTTCCATGAAGGCCACTTCTGGCCAGACTTCTCCAGACAGTAGATGGGTATACCTTAGTCCCACTGGTTTCTGCCAATTCTGTGCTGGACATCTTCCAATGTCGAAGCAAAGTAAGCTTGAATTGTCTTTCATCTGCTGCATTAAGTTTCCTTGGCTGACCACTGCATTATTGCCCTTTTTTTTGTGCTTCTTCAGAAGAGCTTGAACAGCACATCTTGAAACCCCAGTCTGCTTTGAAATATTTGCCCGAGAGAGACCTTGCTGGTGCAGTATAACTACATTGTGTCTTATTGCTGTGCTCAGTCTTGCCATGGTGTATGACCTGTGACATGAAACTGTTTTCCACAACCTCACTTTAGTAGCAGAGTTTGTCTGTTCCTCACCCAGTTTTAAAGTGGTTCTAAAATCTCAAGGTTTTTTACCTTAATGCATTCTATGTATTAAGGTAAAAAAACCTACTATGTTGCAGGATTCTCCCAGTCCCGCCCCCCTTATTCTTACATGAGCCCAATCTGATTCAGTGATGTGCATGAGAGCAGCAGCTCTTGCCGCTGTCTCCCTCCTCATTGGGCAGATTGATAGTCAATGGCTCTTGCTGCTGTCAATCAAATGCTGTGACAACAGAGAGGGGCTGAGTCGCCCGGTCTGTATCAATAGATGCAGGCAGGGTGGCTTGGCAGCGAGCAAGCACAGGTGCCCCCATGGAAAGCATCTTTTCATGGGGCCACTTGCAGAAGAGGAGGGACCTGGAGCTCTGGTGGGAGACCCCAGACATGGAAGATCGGGGCTGCTCTCTGCAAAACCATTGCACAGAGCAGATACATTTGTTATTTCAATTTTAAAAACATGAAGGTTTAATTACTTACTTACTTTAAGCCTCCTATACATGTGTTTCTGTTTCAGTTAATAACTGTGTTTCAACCTAAATATGAAATTGATGATCATTAGCACCTGGTAATTAGTATAATTGGGTAATTATACACCTGACTCTAAGCCTACAAAATCCATGACTTTGTGCAAGTGTACACTTTTGCACAGTGGATCAGATAATGGCTCTGACCTGGGACCTTGGAGTCATGAAGCCTGAGAAAACTGGTGAAATGAACTTTGCTTTGTGACTGAAAAAAAGGTTTGCATTATCCTTATTTTGTGGGTGACTGTGAGAAGCCCTTCACCTCTGAGTTAGGAAACTGAAACTGTTTAGTTAGTGCCCGGATAGCATTGATTTATTTTCTGTCTTTGTTTATTTGATTTACCTGCAACCTTTGAAATAAACCTGGCTACAAGTCAGATTTTAAGAAAAACCTTCACTGGGGAAAAGGTAGTTCAAACGGCAGGTTTTTCTTAAAATCTGAGTTGTAGCCATGCTGTGGATGACTACATCGTCCAAATAGGTGGCTGCGTATTGGTGATGTGGTCTTAAGGTCTCATCCATCATTCTCTGGAGTGAGGCAGGAGCACCATGCAAGCCTAAAGGCATCCACTTATACTGGAAGGACCCCTCAGGGTGGAAAACACAGTTTTCTCTTTGGCAGACTTTGCTAGGGGTATCTGCCAATAACCTTTAGTCAGATCTAAAGTAGTACCGGGCACCTCCCAATCTGTCAACAAGCTCGTCGATGTGAGGCATTGGGTACGCATCAAATTTAGACACGCTGTTCAACTTCTTGAAATCGTTACAAAACCTTATAGTTTCATCTGCTTTTGGGACCAACACTTTGGGACTTGACCAGTCACTGTGGTACTCCTCTATCACATCCAGGTCTAGTATTCCTTTATTTCATTTGCAACTGCTTTTCACCTAGCCTCGGGTATTCTATAGGGCTTTACATTTACGCGGACACCTGGTTCCGTAATTATGTCATGCTGTATAACTGTGGTCAGTCCGGGCAGGTGAGAGAAAAAGTCTTTATTCTTACTCACAATTCTTCTGTTGGGCCACTGACAAGGTTTCAGTTATGGGTACTTCAGGTGTCATAGGGGTCATGTCCTTTTGGGTGGTTGGCATTGCCAGTAAGGTCTCCCTGTCCTTACAAAGTTTCAAGAGATTAACGTGATATATTTACTCTGGTTTCCTTTTCCCTGGCTGGTAAACTTTGTAGTTTACCTCCCCTACTCTTTCCATAATTTCAAAGGGACCTTGCCATATTGCTAGGAACTTACTCTTAACGGTGGGGACGAGTACCAGCACTCTATCACCAGGGTTGATGCTCCAGATCAGTTTGCTGGTGGTAGACAGAGGTACGGAGATGGGAGATTTTGAACAACTTACACAATTCTTTAGTGACTCAGGACATAAATGGGGTGCCTTGATCCATCAATACAAAAAATATCTGGACAAGCTCTTTGGCAATAGTTTTAGCTGAGGTATTACGCAAGGGAATGGCTTCAGGATATTGCGTGGCATAGTCCAGTATTACCAGTATGTGCTGATGGCCCCAGGCAGACTTTATTACTGGTCCCACCAGATCCATGCCAATTCTTTCAAGAGGCCCTTCAATGATTGGTAACGGTACCAGCGGACTGCGAAAGAGGGGATGGCACAGAATACTGACACTCTGGGCATGACTCACAATATTCTTTGACATCTGCATGTAACCTGGGCCAAAAGATTCTCTGGGTTATTCTCTCCCTGGTCTTCTCTATACCCAGATGTCCCCCAATTATGTGACCATGGGCTAAATCTAATACCATCCGGCAATAGGATTTAGGAACCACTAGCTGCTCTACCTCCACCTCCCCTTGCTTTACCAACTGATACAGCAAGTTATTTTTAAGAGCCATGTAGGGAAAGACACCCCTATATTAGATTCCACAGGTTCCCCATCTATCATTTTAAAGTTTTCTCTGGCTCTATTGAGTGTGGCATCTTTTAGTTGTTCCATACAAAAATCATGTTTTCTGACCTCTAAGTCAGGCACCACATTCTGGCCACTCTCACTATTAGAGACAGAGATAATATCTTGTTCATTAACCTACATCTGGGGGCTGGATTCTAGCTCCTCCTGCTCCCCAGCCATTACAGAAAAAAGAAAAGGATCTTCCTCTTCCTCAGACGCCAACAGTTTTCCTTTCAATTTGGTAATCAAAAGGGTCTGGTGTGAGTTTCCATGTTTCCTCAGCAGGGGGAGCTCTGTCCTCCCAACTCCCTTTGTTTTCCCATAAACTCCAAAAGTGGGGAAAATCTCTCCCCACTAGGACTTCATGCAGCAGTGAGGGTACCCCCACCCCCACTGAAAGTGTCACTATGCCCCAAGGGGTATCAATCTCAACCACAGCAGTAGTCATGTGTGTCCCCATGTATGCAAATAACCCCAATGGTGCTAGGGTGTAACTTTGCAGGATTTACACAATCACTTTTGACTAATGTCACCACACTACTAGAATCTAGCAGAGCCATGACTTGCTTTTTATCAGCTGAAATCACACACATTTGTTTTTCCATGCATTCCTGACATGTTGCAGTACATGCCACCTGTGCAAAAAGAGACATGTGTTTTTTCAAGGAAGCATTATCACATTGCATTGGTTCATCATTTAGGGAACAGTTAGCAGCAATATGACCAAACGCATGGCAGCGATAACATTATATTTTCTGTACCCAGTCCTCCAAATGGCCTCAGAGACCTTCCTGACCTATTTGGCCAGTCTCCAGGTCCTGAGCCCATAGTCTCATTATCTGTAGAACAGTCCATAAATGATGGTCCATGACCATGCGCTCCACAATCTTAGGGTCTGGTAAAGTCTCTGCCTGCAGCCACTTGTTGGTGAGGGGTATTAAGTATTAAGTCAAACATTTGGGAGCAGGTTGGCTTGTCAGTACTGTATGACCACCAATGCACCCGTTGAGCCCAGGCTGCAATGGTGATGCCCATGCATGCAAGCATCTCGGCTTTCAGTGTCTCATAATCCTGGGCAGCATCTGGTTCATAATAGGCCTTTTTGGGTTCTCCTGTCAGAAAGTAGTCCTAGCAGTTCTGCCCATCGCTCTTTTTGCCATCCTTCTCGAACAGCGACTCTTTCAAAAGTTGTGAGGTACGCTTCCACATCATCTGCAGGTATTATCCTCAGCAGGAAATAGCTGGCACACACCATTTTCTGTTCCACCGGCAAAGGACTTGCGGACCCATTCTTTAACTCCACCAGGGCCTCCGCAAACTGGTGATTCATCTCCTGCTGGGCTACAATGGCCTTGCGATTCATCTCCTGCTGGGCTGCAATGGCCTGGCGATACGCCTCCTGCTGCTGGCGATTTGTCTCCTGCTGCTCTGCAACTATCTCTGCGACTTGGTGGTTGGTTTCCTGCAGCTGGCAATTGATTTCCTGCTGGGTTGCAGTTGCCTGCACATCCTCCATCTTTCCACTTGTCTAGGAAGATACCCGCCGAGTCCACCATGTGTGAGGGGTTAGCTCAATGGGGATCACCTTCCCTGGGAAAAATGTAGGTCAAACGGCAAGTTTTTCTTAACATCTGACTTGTAGCCAGGTTTACTTAAAAGGTTGCAGGTAAATCAAATAAACAAAAACAGAAAATAAATCCTTGCCATCCAGGCACTAACTAAACAGTTTTAGTTTTCTAACTCAGAGGTGAAGGGATTCTCTCAGTCACCCACAAAACAAAGATAATACAAACC
The DNA here is from genome assembly GCA_018402905.1 of Glandirana rugosa. Classification (NCBI taxonomy): domain Eukaryota; kingdom Metazoa; phylum Chordata; class Amphibia; order Anura; family Ranidae; genus Glandirana; species Glandirana rugosa. The sequence goes on along the minus strand of BLSH010403675.1, from coordinate 245,797 downwards.
TTTTTTTCAGTCACAAAGCAAAGTTCATTTCACTAGCTTTCTCAGGCTTGATGGCTCTTGAGTCCCAGGTCAGAGCCATTATCTGATCCAGGTCTGCTTCCTTTATACCACCTGTTGATTTCATTGTATGTATTGGTTATAACATTTACACATTCTGAACAAGCAGTAAATGCTTTTTAAAACAAAGCCCTATTCATCTCTGTAGCTCTAGGCATTGTGGAGAAAATACCCTTCAAAATTCACAGCAGAGGCACTGAAATTTTTCTTTTCTATTCCTTTGTATTGCAATAGAATCTTCACAGCCTGCCATCCATCCAATATAATGAACATGGGTTCAGACTTAAAGAATACGTAAACCTCACATTCATTATTTCTGATATGTGCCTGTTGTACCATCTACTTGCATGAAAAAGTATCTTGTTCTCTTTATATTGCTTACTTTGCGTGAAATTCCTGGTGTTCCTGCCAGTCCCTCTGCTTTCCTATAAAAACAAACCAACCACACTAGGCATGGGAGCACAGCATGGCCAGTTCTCTAGCTGTGCTGGGAACTCAGCCTGCTCTTCTGCAATGATCACACTTCTGCTGACACCCCCCCCTGCACAACCATTCATTGGGAAGACCCGTGTGCTGCTGTTTCTCCTCCTGCAGCTCTCTGAGCTTGTCATGTACCTGATGGTAGAGCCTGATGTGCAGAGGAAGGCATCTGTTACAGCTCCGGTTCAGGGAAGACTGGTAGTGAGACACACGGATGAAGAGCAGGTGCTTCACCAGGAATGGATCAGATGACCAACACAACGGATGGCAGCAGGAGCAGCAGACCAAGGACTTGGAAGACAGCAGGCTGGCAGTTGACTGGCAGACAGGTGACTGGTCACAGGTGCAGGGTAGACTGGCAACACATGGCTGGCGGTTGACCAGCAAGGACCAGGTAACGTAGTCAGACAAGCCAGGTCAGCAACAGACGGTCAGGTACAGGCATGGACAGTAGGCAGGAGAATGGTCAGGGTATAGGCAGAGGTCAGCAACACTGGAGCAGGCAGATAAGCAACAGGCAAGCGGAATCCAAAGACAGGTCGAGGTCAAGGCAGGTAGCATTCAAGTGAGGTCAGGACGAGCTGGGTCAATCACAGGTATTCAGAACAGGAAAGGGCACAGGAACACAGGAAGAGCTGCAGAACAGACAGCAACCAACTAGAGCAGCCGTTGCACTTATATAGGCCACTTGGTGCCAGAAACAGTGACAAATGCGCACCTGTGCACCGCAAGATGGGGACCTGCAGGTCCGCGCCTGCACATTTTACTGCACTTTGGAGCTTTGCTTACACTATGGCACAGCTCCTTAGGCAGCTAAGAACAGAGGGTATGTGATCACTTTTAAAAAAATGAGAAAAAAGGTATTTATAATGTTTTTTATCTATACACAATTTTTTTCCCTTTCTTTTCAATTTTAAACTGAATGAATTGTTTTACAAGGTGAGGGTTTACATATTCTTTAACTTTACTTTTTTGGGTGTCTTTCCAAATGCTGGCATTTCAGCCTGTTCTTCAGGAGCTGTAGATGCTATATAATGGCAGGTTTTTTGCTACCATATTTGATAGCTTTCTTAATTTGCTGTCAGTGGTGACTAGGGATGAGCCGAACACCCCTCAGTTTGGTTCACACCAGAACATGCGAACAGACAAAAAGTTTAGGACGAACATCCGAACACCATTAAAGTCTATGGGACCCGAACATGAAAAATCACAAGTGCTCATTTTAAAGGCTTATATGCAATGTTATTGCCCTAAAAAGTGTACGTGGACCCGGGTCCTGCTCTAGGGGACATGTATCAATAAAAAAAAATGTTAAAAGTTAAAATTGATCGTTTTTTCAGGAGCAGTGATTTTAATAATACTTGAAGTGAAAAAAAAATGAAAAATTCCTTTAAATATTGTGCCTGGAGGGTGTCCTTAGTCTGTATGTAAAAGGCTGCATCTCTGTGAGGTGTAGAACATAGCCAGAGCAAAATGACATTTCCATAGGAAAAATTGTCATTTAAAATGGCAGCTGTAATGTATTGCCGGTTCCCCGAAATATACAAAAAAATTGCTGAAAAAAGTGTGTGGGGTATCCCCCCCCCCGTCCAAACCAGGCTCTTCGGGTCTGGTTTGGATATTAAGGGGAACCCTGCTCCAAATTTTAAAAAAATTGACGTGGGTCTCCCCCTAAAATCCAAACCAGACCCTTATCCAAGCATGCAGCCCTGTCCGGTTAGGATGGGGGTGTGGGCGAGCGCCCCTCCTCCTGAACCATACCAGGCTACATGCCCTCAAAATGGGGAGTATGGGTGCTTTGGGGAGGAGGGCTCTGCCCCCCTCAAAGCACCCTGTCCCCATGTTGATGGGGACAAGAGCCTCTTCACCACAAGCCAGGCCGGTGCTTGTGAGGGTCTGCAGGCGGGGGGCTTATCGGAATCTGGAAGCCCCCTTTTAATAAGGGGGCCCCCCAGATCCCAGCCCCCCCATATGAATAGGTTTGGGGTACATTGTACCCCTACCCATTCACCAAAAAAGGAGGATGTAAATGGGTGACCTGCCCCCTCTGACATCACATGACGTTAGAAGGGGGTGGGTTCACTCAGTTATGCACTGGGTGGCCCCACCCCTTCTTATAAAAGTACTGTCATCGTGAAGACCGCCCATTCTGGAAGACGCGCAGGGGCCAGACTGCAGCAGCGGAGAGAGCGGCGCCGGTGAAAGAAGATGAAGATTGAAGATTGAAGACGAAGAGAGGAAGCAAGAAGACTAAAAGAAGAAGCAGAAGACCAGAATAAGGACCGGGCCAGGAGAAGATGGAGGAAGCAAAATAAAGGACTTGTCAAAAACTGCCTCTTGTTTTTTTTTTTTACACTACACTCCTTTTTTGGTGAATGGGTAGGGGTACAATATACCCCAAACCTATTCACATGGGGGGGGGGGTTGGGATCTGGGGGCTCCCTTATTAAAGGGGGTTTCCAAATTCTGATAAGCCCCCTGCCTCCAGACCCCCCACAACCACCGGCCAGAGTTGTGGGGATGAGGCCCTTCTCCCCATCAACATGGGGACAAGGTGCTTTGGGGGCGACCTCAAAGCATCCTCCCCATGTTGAGGGCATGTGGCCTGGTATGGTTCGTCTCCACCCCCTCCTGCCATGCCATGGCTGCGTGCTCGGATAAGGGTCTGGTTTGGATTTTGGGGGAGACCCCACACCATTTCTTTGTTAATTTGGCGTGGGGTTCCCCTTAAAATCCATACCAGACCTGAAGGGCCTGATTCGGATTTTGTGGGGACCCCACGTCATTTAAAAAAAAAAAAATGGTGCGGGGTTCCCCTTAAATTCCATACCAGACCTGAAGGGCCTGGTTTGGATTTTGGGGGGAACCCCACGTCATTTTTTTAAATTTTTGGACGGGGTTCCCCTTAAATTCCATACAAGACCTGAAAGGCCTGGTTTGGATTTTGGGGGGATCCCCATGTCATTTTTTTTTACATTTTGGCACGGGGTTCCCCTTAAATTCCATACCAGACCTGAAGGGCCTGGTTTTGATTTTGCAGGGGAACCCCACATCATTTTTTTTTTAATTTTGGCGCAGGCCCTGCTGTAAATTAAGTTAAAAATTGTGATAAAATCCCCCAGTCAAACAGGTGGCGATAAGTTGGGCCTTGGGTGCTGGCAGTGCCAGAACACTGTAACCCCTTGCAGTTACTCTTGTTGGATGGAGGAACTGGGCCTGATGTTGTAAATTAGTTTAACCACTTAAGCCCCGGAGCCCTTTTTTACATTTGTTGTTTACAAGTTAAAATCATTTTTTTTGCTAGAAAATTACTTAGAACCCCCAAAAACTTTATATATTTTTTTTCAAACACCCTAGAGAATAAAATAGCGATCGTTGCAATACTATTTGTCACACGGTATTTGCACAGCGGTCTTTCAAGCGCAATTTTTTAGTAAAAATTTGCTTTTTTGAGTTAAAAAATAAGACAACAGTAAAGTTATTCCAATTTTTTGTATATTGAGAAAGAGGATGTTACGCTGAACAAATAGATACCATACAGGTTACGGTTGAAAATTGCGCAGACTTGTGGAATGCAGACTTGCGGAATGGCAACAAACTCCGGTATTTAAAAATCTCAATAGGCAACAATTTAAAATGTTTTACCGGTTACCAGGTTAGAGGTGCAGAGGAGGTCTTTTGCTAGAATTACTGCTCACACTTTGGCGATCACGGGGATACCTCACATGTGTGGTTTGAACACAGTTTCCATATGCGGACGTGACTTACGTATGCGTTTTCTTTGCTGCGCGAGCTCGCGGTTACAGTGGAGCTTTATATTTTTTTAAAAACATTTTTTATTTATTTTATTTTTATTTTTTTATTTAACACTGTTTATTTAACCGCCTCAGGACCGCCCACCGTCAAATGACGGCGGAGCGGTCCTGCTCTCCCAGCGGGTGGACGTCATATGACGTCCTCCCTTTAAGCCGGGATTGCGCGCGATCGGGCGCGCGCATCCCGGCTCTGTCGGTGTCGGCGTGTCCCCAGGACACGCCGCTTCACCGACAGGGGTGAACAGCCATTGGTTATGGCTGTTCACCACGTGATCGGCTGTGACGAAGTCACAGCTGATCACAAACGGCACGCCCGCCGTTCGCACGGCGCATGCGCGCAATCGGGAGCGCGCTGCGCGTGCGTGTCGGTGGCGGCGTGTTCCCGGGGAACACTGCCTGTCACCGACACAGGTATCAGCCGCCGGCCGGCGGCTGATACCTTGTGATCGGCTGTGATCTACTTC
>BLSH010403675.1:216893-234717 GCA_018402905.1 Glandirana rugosa | reverse complement strand
CGACCGTCTGACGAAATAAATTCCTCCGGACGGGGGACTGTTAGGCCTGACATCTAACCAGTCCCGAGAAACAGTATGTAGTCCTTCACTGTGGTGGAGTAGGTATAGGGAAAGATCTTGGAAGAGACGAGTTCCCCCTCCTTTGAGGTTCCCCACAAGGAAGGAAAAAAGAGGTCGAGGAGGGACTCGGTGAGGGGTCGAGACTAGTTTTGTAAGTCCGGACTGATTTACAACAGAGAGGATCGTTTTTGAGTGATGTATTGCGTGGATAATGATACCCCCACGATGCGGTACCAGCTGGTTTCTTCAACTCACACCTCTGGATATGACGCTGAGCACGTGCACTCAACTTCTTTGGTCGACCATGGCGTAGCACCCCCATAGTAATAGGTGCGTTATGTAGTGAGTTTTTGCTAGGAGAGACAACATTTAGTCAGGCCTGAATGTTTTGATCAGAGCTGGGGAGTGGCTCAGGGAGGAGCTGGAGAAAAAAGGAAGGAACACCCCTTGGAGTTTCCTCCCCCTTGAGCAGAGAAGGTTCTAGAAAGGGATATGGATGAGGTGGTGTCACTTCCTGATGTATGACAAAGAGCCCTGACCAATCTACAGTCCGGATTGTCAGGGGGCAGGCCTCCTTAAATAAAGCAGTCTGCCAGCAGGGGGTGGAAGAAGTCAGGAGTGGAAGTGTGGAAGATGAAGCAGAGGTGCTGCTGAGGCCTCTACCCGGGAGGGAGCCCCCAGTCTGGGGGAGTGACCTTGAGGCCTGGAGGTTCGGGTGCAGCCAGAAGTGGAGGTGATTCCTGGAGCCGCACAAGGAAACAGGAGAGCAGCAGAGGTGCTACTTTGAACACTTTAAAGGATCCACTGCAGTAGGTGAGTGACAGACCCTGGGAGCTGGAAGAGAAAGGCTGGAGCAGTCTGGGAGTGTAATAGTGGACAGTCTGTGAAGCCTTGGGAGCCAGTCAGGGAAAACAGTGTCACTGTAAGGAAAGCAGGTCGGTGTGACCTAGAGGAGGGATGGGCTGGGAGTTGTAGTCCATCAAAGGCCCGGCTAGCACTAACATACTATGCTACACTTTGAGGGATCCAAGACCCTGGCTTGTAATTGGTGGTCTAGAGGCCCTGTTGGCAGTTTGCAGGCCTCACCATGTGCTAGCTGTGGTGAAGAGAAAGAAATTATGTGAATCTGATAAATTTCCCTTCAGGTCAGGAGCTAAGTGATGTGCTGGAGAGAAGTGAAGGAGCAATAGTCTGCAGAAGAGATGTGCTGGAGGAAGTAAAGTGTATATAAGGTCACGTATATAGGAGGTCCTGTAACCAATTCTTTGGGCATCCCTCACTTCCACCTGAATTCCCTTTTACAGGACTTTCTGAAGAAGAGGGCAAGAGTAACCAAGGGGTGTTGCTTCCTGCAGTCCCTAGTCCTTCCTGGGTCAATCCCCTGCCCAGAATCAAAACAATCAGGCCTGACTAAATGTTCCTACTCTAACACCAAAAATCCTCCACTAGCACCTACCTAATGCAGAGGGTGCTACACCTGCATCTTTTCTTTCCCTTTCTTTGTGTATGTCTTCCGCAAACAAGCATATACTGTTTATGTATTTCAGAATGCATGTAGCAGCTAAGGTAGTGGACTCCAGTGGGGGTCCCAATAAGTATATGCTTGGTGGCATATCTGGCAACTGGAGACACTACGTGAGAAGGTAGATGAATGACTGATGACCCTAACGTTTATTCACAATGAGTGCCACTAGCTAATAAATAAAGGGTAAACACCATTTAAACAGCAATGAGCAAGGTAGGTAATCACATAAGACAGAAAAACCATAAGTGATGGTGGAAGGAGGAAAGGAGAGGGCATATGGGGATAATATATCCAAAATGAGGTGAAATAAATAACTTAATTCACAGCAGCGCATACGAACCAAAAACTATTCCTAAAAAAGTGCATTGTGCAAATAAATAAAGTCCGTATATAAAAATTCATATAAGAATTTATATGCAAAAAAATAATAAACAAAAATATAAATAAATGTATCACTAAAAAGTGCATATAATAAAGATCAAAATTAGCATGAAAATAAAACTCTGCAATGAAAGTCCATTAAAGTCCAAAGTGCAGAAAATATAGTGCTTAAAAATCCACACAAGGAGAGATATCAATCTTCATTCACCAGTGCTCCAAACTGTGAGTGCACACCCATATGGACTAAAGCTTACCAGAAGCTAAAATCAAACCAGCACGATAAGCATTGGTCTTTTCCTCCCTGTCAATAAGCAGTTTCTCCAACCTCAGATCACGTTGGGAATACCGATGTTACCATAGGGAGATAAAACATACAAAGGCTCTCATAGTGCAACCTTGTTTCTAAAACAGATCTTTATTCTAAAAAATGATGCGCTTACATTTAATAAAAACATTCAAAGCCTCGTTCCATCCAGCCAAAGGCACAGTGATGCAAGCGGTACACATCCAGTCTGCTCGTGAGTAGCCGTATAGCTACTCCCTTGACGTGTTTTGTCACTTCCGACTTGGTCACAAGGTAGGTAATCACATAAGACAGAAAAGTGAAGACAAGTGATGGTGGAAGGAGGAAAGGAGAAGGCATATGGAGATAATATATAGCTGGGGTATGGAGAGTACAGAGAATACTGGAGCGGGGAGGGCAGGACTAATATGCGACCAAGGGAACAAAAGTACAAATGCACAGGACCTGATTAAAGGAACAGGAGAAGGGAAACAGGGCTCAGGGATTAATCCTGCTAAGATATGTAGCAGCTGTGACGGTGCCTGGAACATAACAGAAAGATTGCAGGGTGTAAAATGAAGTTAGAAACGTTTCAAAAATGTGTTGTCAGTGACAAACCTGCACTTTAGCATCCTTAGTAGTTTGTGAAGGCCAATTAAACATTGTGTAAGTATAGAAGAGTGTAGCACTAGTAAAGGATCAGCCAGTCATAGCAGAAAACTTCACAAAGCTTTAGCTGAAAAATAATAGAATGGAACTAAAACAAAGACTTTCCCACCTCCTCCTTCTATAACATTGACACCCAAAATTAAATGTGTAATCTAAAACAAATAAATATGTTTATTAGTACCAGAATCCACTTTTTTATTATTCACATATGTGATTGCTTCTTTGAACCCCTCACCGAAATTTGCACCATGCAGTCATCATTGGTGGCCGGCTTTTTCCTCTTTTTTGTCTGTGCCGGCCTTCCAATTACCTTAGTTCCAGATATTATACTGGTACTGTTTGTTATTATTTACAAGTTTCCATGGTTTTAGCAATGTGAGCAGTCCACACTTTTATATCATGCCTGGGGGAAAAAAGCTCTTTCTTCCAACATCTTGTGAAATTTCACAAAATCTTGAAAGATCTTACAGTTAACTTAAGGGACCTCTCTAGAAAGCATGGGTGATGTAGCCTTCTCAGGAGCAGCTGTGGTGCCAGTACTACATCACCAGTACCTAAAAAACAGGAAATATATGTTAAAAAGTTTCCTTAGAAACCTTTTTATTTTGTTATCAATTAAACATGTTTAAGGATGTGTATACAGAGCTACATGCATCTGTGGTTTTTAAGCAACATTTAAAGCAGAATTTTACTTAAAAATGAAAGTTCTGCTCATCCTTTTTCCTCCCGGTTTCCTCTACTATAATTGACAGTTTTTTTTTGTTTTTTTGCTGTCTGGGAGCAGTCATCTTTTTTCGACAGGTACAGCTTTCGCATTTCTCACCTAGGTGAGAGTTGCAGAAGTTTAGCACCCCTGCCCACCCAAAGCCTTGTCACGCCACAAATCCCAGGAGGCTGCGGGACTAGTCTGAAATTGCAGTACGGCTCGTGCTTGCCAAGACATGTTCCCACAGTCAAAATGGTGGTGCCCAGGATCCGAATACTGGCAAAGAACGGACCAGGGGGAATACAGTGCTGGACTCCTGACTAACTGTATGTTACAGTATTTACAGCTGCAGACTTTTAAATTTATAACAATTGCCATAGTTCCTCTTTATATTTTTTTTCTGCCACTAACCTAGAGTAAAAGCTATAAAGTCTTTATTAAATATAATAGATAAACTGTAAGAACTTTAGATGTTCATGTTTCAAAGGTAGCTCAAAGGGGCCGAGGCTCTAATAGGCTTCAAAAAAGGGTTGGCTCGGGGCGCAGAGAGTGTGCCCTGATCTGACACAATTGTGTAACCATAGCAAATACATTTTTGCTATTTTCACACTGCAGTGCCTCCCCGCCAATCAGGAGTCAGGTCTGTGAGACCTGTTTCCCGATTGGCCAAAGTGCCAGGCGATCCTTTTGGATGCCTCGCGTGTTGGAAGGGGAGACACCGGAGATGCCGCTGCTGCAACCCTCATGGAGGAGGAGATGAAGAGGAGAGCACGCCACACCGCACACCCTGAACTAGTAAGTGTCGGTCCTCCCAGACTTTCCGCAGGGGGGGGGGTAGTGGCTGTCAGTGCCTCGACCCCCTGGCCGCCTGGGGGGGGGGGGGGTGATTGCATCTGCACCCGCTAGCCACCACTGAATTTTCTTTCACTGTAAATAAATTGCAGTGTCAGCCTCGGCAAGACACATATTTAACTCTTCTGAATAGCCTGGTTGCTCAGTGTCCTGACAGTATTGGAGGCATTATGCAGAGTCAGGAGAGATGTACTTTCTAGAACTGTCTAGATGAGTGGGTGGGGAGGAAATATGTAACACGTTCAGCCTCTAGAGCTTTGCCTGCAGTACACTTCAGATGTTGTGTAGGACTGCTGGATCTTACCTCCCTTTGGTTAGCACCTGGTGCGATCAGCTGTTGAGAAACCTCCCATTGATTTGTGTTTTTCCAGGAGGGATCTCTGAGTCAACTGATTCGATGTAAACATAGTAACAGTACAGCTTGCCAAACATTGCCAATACACAATCAGCTTTTACTTTGTGGTGAAGAAATAACACTTGTACAGCAAAGCTTATGTTTGCTAAGATTTGTTGTGTTAACTTCCAGGGCCCACCATGGATTGTTTCCACAGCACAGAGTGAATTTAACTACATGAATTATGCATTTTTAAGTCAGATTTATGGTCAGATTGATTCATCTTTTGTTTTTTTTCTATGTACGCATTAGTGTGGCCCTTTGATTTAAAATACTACTGTAAAAAAAAAAAAAAAAAAATATGTGTTGCAAAAGCTACTGACTCAAACGGTAGCAGTTTTGTAACCATATAACAGGGTTTCCAAATTCTGCTGCTCAAAACTGTCAACTGGTAATATTTCCCAGACTTCTATTAAGTTGCTAAACTTTGTTGATTGAGCTCAGTCACCATCACTGGCACCACACCGCTGCCACCCCCATTCAGGTATTGTGAATTTGATCGCACACAGGGCTGAGCATTCACACCATCAGTCTCCAGCATAATGCATGTGGGTTGTGTCAGTGGGCTCCGGGTGTGCGGGTCCTGGGCATACATGGGGGGATATTATATATCCTGGGAAATGACATACATGGGGGTATATAGTGAGGGCAGATGACAGAAGACACAGCCTGAAGACCTATCTCATACTAGATGGCATAGGACATTTATCCATGATGATGCATGGGTGTCATGCTGACATCTGGTTTCAATTCACTCCACACATTGCACGGAGCCTGATGTGTGGAGGGTTCATTCATAAGCGAAGGATTTTTTTGCAGATGGAGGGATCCATTGCTTTTATTTATAGACTTATAAGGCTGAGCTATATACCCTGAGGCTGAGCTGTATACCCTGAGGCTGAGCTGTATACCCTGAGGCTGGGCTGTATACCCTGAGGCTGAGCTGTATACCCTGAGGCTGAGCTGAGCTGTATACCCTAAGGCTGAGCTGTATACCCTGATCTGTAATGTGGAGCTGTATACCCTGATCTGTAATGCTATTATACCCTGATCTGTGAGGCTGAGCTGTATACCCTGATCTGTAATGTGGAGCTATATTCCCTGATCTGTAATGTGGAGCTGTACACCCTGATCTGTAATGCTAAGCTGTATACCCTGATCTGTGATGGTGGGTCTGTATACTCTGTCCTGTGATGCTGAGCTATATACCCTGATCTGTGATGGTGGGTCTGTATACTGTTCCCGTGATGCTGAGCTATATACCCTGATCTGTGATGCTGGGGCTGTATACTCTGTCCTGTGATGCTGGGGCTGTATACTCCTGACACCATGGGTGGAAGCAAGCGGAATACAGAAGATGCAGTGGGTGGATTCTATAAGGGGTGTAGCTTATGAGAAGTGGGATGGGCCAAAAAGGAAGGGCGGGGTCTTGTTCCCCCATTCTAAAACTTCACCAGCCGCCACTGTTCAAATGTAGTTATGCACTATACTGAGCTGCAATTAGAGCTGAGAATTACAAAGTAATGATGCTTATATAGCAACAATCTAATTAATTAATTATTGTATATTAAGTAGAGAAATTCTACTTTATAGACAATAAGCCACCTGTGTATTGTTGGCGGACACCTACCACCTACAAATGGAGATTGTATACAAAATGATCTGTAGGGACCCTGCCCTAAGCAGGAGTGTCCTTAGCCTAAATTTAGTGTTGCAGCTAGGCTGTAGTCAGCCTGAATGTGGATTGTTATAGTTCTGCTTACGTTTGGTTTTTCCCTCTAAGTATAGACAACTGTTTACTTCTGTACGTGTTGTAGGGCAGTGTTCCTAACAGATAGTTATGACTAATTACCACTGCCAGTGGTGCATACTGAGGGATGATATAAATGTTTGGAGTGACCTTCCAAAAAGGACCTTGCCTCCTGGGTCAACACCAGAAGCTTTGATGGAGGTTTCTACCTTCCAGGCCTGCTACTTGGAGAGGGTGAAGGTAAGAGTGGGTCTGTGTTATAGGTTATAAAGTGCTATTTTGGGGGGTACATCCAGGGGGAGTGGAGCAGGACATTGGCTGCCTGAATGGGGCATCAAGAGTGTCCTGAAGAGCTGGGTATCAGCTACTGCTAGTGGACATTAGGAAGTCAGAATTTCTCATACCTTTCTATAAAGGTACTTGAGCTGCTTGGTGGCATTTTAAAGTCTGAAGAGTACAGATTGCTGGTTTTGGCTTAAAGACCCTTAACTCTGTATTGGCTGTGATTAGAAGTCTGGAGATACATTTTATCACCTTTTGGGTATCCTGCGTCCTCACCTGCTATCATTGAGTTTATTTTGCTTTAATAAACCCTGTCAAATGTTTTTAAGTTAATTGTGCCCAATTTCTACCATCCCATACAGAGTCAAGGATCCTGCCCTGAGGTTTGAAATTATTGAATGGACTCATTTGTAAATAGCTTCTGTACCCTGCTGACCTGTAGCTCTGTCTCCACCTATGGATGTCCCTGTTTGCTGTAGGTTCAATAAAGTTGTGTTCTTTGATGTCTTCTGCACTTTTTGTATGAAACTATGCCTGAAAAGGGAACTAAGATTTTCTGAAAGCCTGTTGCTCAGGATATAGTCAGTTAGCCACACAAAGAGTATCATCTACATTTTTATTTCCCGGCTGCTATCTATGGCTAACATGATACAACATTTTACTGTAGAGGAGTTCTAAAAAACTGTGAACTTATCTTAGCTCCCAAGAACCAGCATTCTGCTGGCCTAAACTGAACACTTAGATTTTAACTTAGTTATAGTGCTAAGAGCATCATGCCATAGGACAACCAAGCTGCCTTTTTTTTTAAAAAAGATTGTGTTTTGTGTATATTGTTTTTTTATGTATAACAATTAACACTTTTAAAATGCTGAGACACATATTAAATTCTGCATATGAATGTTTAATTTCTACCACTTATTGCCAGCAGGTGGTGCAATTAAGTTTGTGCTGGTATTTTGCAATTATTATATTGTTAATAGGCTACAATTACATCTGCTATCCAAGTGCACACAACCAATTTAAATAGAGGAAGGACACCTCCAACCTTATATACCGTAGCTGCATGTTTCAATTTGAACAGAGATAATCATAAAAAGAACAGCTACTACTGGTCTTTCTTTTTAGAAAGCCCAGTATGCATGCCAAATACTGTATTATAAAGGCACTTTATAATCCAAGTTCATTTTTAACTTTATTCAAGTAATAAAAAAAAACAATATAAGTCATGTAGGAAATATACCCTTGCAGATCTTCTTTTTAAGATGCTTGTTGATTGGCATTCTCTGGCTTCAAACTTTGTAAATCATTGACTGAGACCAAACAAATCATTGACTGAGACCAAGCAAATCATTGACTGAGACCAAGCAAATCGCAAGTGAAGTCAGAGTGAATTCAGAAACCCCAATCTCCATACTTGTATAAAGCCATTGATTTATAAAGCATTGAGTTCATGGCATCTCCTTAAGCCCCAGGCAGTTAGCATTTTCATGCCCCCATATTTCTTCTATGACAGGTTCCACTTAGAAGCCATTTTGCAGTTTCTAATCCTTTAAGGTTACAAACAGTATTGCAGGGAATGGAGTAGCTGTCAGCTAATTGTAACTAACAATACAACATTGTTCTGTGTGGCCTCACAAAAAAAAATGGAAGTACTCATTTGTAGAACTGTGAGCTGGAAATACAGATTATTCTATGTATCAATGAAAAGTGCCACTCATTTAGGTTATATCAGTAATATTGACACAGATGGCAGTCAGTTGATTTCCTCTGGGAAATTAAAAGCAAAGTGTGCCTGGGCTATTTGGATACTCGCGGGAAATCCATATCATGGACCAAGTATGATTAAAAGAATCTCTACAAAGGAATAGTTGTACTTTGATATGACTGAAGGGAATAACTTGTATGTAGGAACCTTGTCTTTTTGCATATATAAAAAAAGCCCTTTAAAGAAGCACAGAGGCAATAAAAACACAGTTTTTAGTTGAGTGGAAAATAGAGAATGGTTTGAACCTTTGCTAGATTTCTATTGCCCCGCTTGTTCCCTTGGAGGCGCTCCAAATCTCAGGGAGTAACCGGGTGTCACAAGGACAGCAAATTAAGAGTATACTTCCCAAGTGAGATGAAACATGGCAATAAAAAAGCTTCCCCACAAAGGGCATAACTACAAATCACATAGCAAAATTTTAACACTTTCTACTGAAATCTCTGTGACTCCCAGCGTTTTTCATCCATAATAATAATCTAATTTTGTGCTGGTGGCCATTGTTCTATATTGCATACATATTTATGTAGCCATGTAACTATTTATCCTTTATATTGATCATCTTGTTGGCCAACACGCCCCTCCAATTTTACCAATTTTACATAGATGGCCAGTGGACGGCACCCACCAATATAATCCCCATGTACATTTGTAGCATGGAAAATAGAAACTAACCCATCCTGGAATCTTGACTCCTGATATACATCCATCCCATAAGGATACTGGTATAAAGTGCAGCCATACCCCCATCTTGGGGTCAGAGTAGCTGGTAAGTGGCTTGAGTATTGGGTGTGCACTTTTGGGTGCGAAGATTTTGCTATCCACACTGAAATATGCATTTTTGTTGATACACAATTTAAATGAACTTTTTGGACAAGAGCACTTCTCATCTTCTTTTTTCCCGATGGACTTTATTGGATTATTTATGAATGCTTTTTAACACATTCTTATTTACAGTTTTCAATATGTGTGAATGTTTACTTGATTGATTAATTGCAAAACAAAAATAAACATTAAAAATAGTGAAAAACAGTCCATTGTGAATAGACAGCCCTCAAAAAAGAATGTCTCACATTCCCTTAGAACTAAAAGTCCAATTGCAAGTGTGTTGAGTGCACCGATTTGAGTGCAAAAGCTGAAGAAATTAGCAACTATCCATCAGAGGACAAATCCCGTCACCATATCCAGGGGGACACGCCATGTGAGTACCGCTCCCACCAGAGTCAAAACTCACCAGATAAAGGTAAATTATAAGCCTGTCAACTTATAGGGATGCAGCTCCAATTCCTCCAACCAGCTCAGATCTGCACTCGTGGTCATCAGTCTGTATCCACTCTTAAGTCCATATAAATGCTTCTTCACTACACACAGCAGACACCTGTGATAGAGACATTGAACCGACATGCACCAACTAAGCATAAAGAAAGCCTTTTTTGAGCGCTGTCTATTCACATTGGACTTGGTGTTTTTCACTATATTCAATGTTTATTTTCGTTTAGCTTATTTGTTTTACAAAAACGGCTGCTCTAAGATAATTCCTTTTCTGTATATCAGAACATTTATTGTTTTTGGTTAGTTGTGTGTCAAACCGCATGTCCTAGGCACTGAGTAAGTGTATCTAGCAGGCCATTCAGATTTTTGCACTTTAATATCATTGATTGATTAATTGTTATGAATTTATGCATTGATTTATATAGTGCAACACATTTTTTAAGTAATATTAATATGTAAAATGTTTATGTGGGCATTTTTTGAGTGAAGCTGTCACTTAGAAATTATTCTTATTTACTATTTGATGACACTTAGTGCACAACTTATTTTTGGTTTAGTTAATATAGAAGGATGCCCTAAAGTGGCTTTACATTGGTGGTTAGTGTAAGTACAAACTTAGTGTAAATTTTGATTGTTAGTAAAAGATCCTCTGTTGCATTGGTGGCGATCCCCAAGTACATTAGTAGTCACTGTAGTGTCTCATTATATTGATGGTTAGTATAGAAGTGCCCTATTATTGGTGGCCAATGTGAGGAAAAATGTATCCCTTGCACTGATAGTTAGCGGGAAGACAAATACCTGCTTACAATGGTAGTCGTGGGAAGAAAATGTTGATTTGCATTGCGGTCAGAGGAAATAAGGAAGCTATCTTACAATGGTAGTCATAGGAAGGAAGAATGACCTCTTATATTGGTAGTCTATAGAAAAAAACATGCCCCCTTATAATGGTAATCATTGACAGGATGAATAGTTGGTTGTCAGTGGAAGAATAATGCCCCTTATTTTATCGGTGGTCAGTGGAAAAGCAATCCTCCCTAGTTGGTCCATGGTGATCAGTAGGAGAAGAATGCTACTATTCACTGGTGGTCAGAAAATACTGGTGTCAGTGTGGTTACTAACTCGAAAGAGAAGATCCTTTCACTCTGGTTCCACCACTGGCTTTGCCTAATGATGTCAGCACCAGAACTAGCAGGTCACTGGTAGATTCAGTTCACTCTGTCCTGGAACAATAAAAGGAAAGTGAAGACAGGCATGGACAGACAGGTAAGGAGAAGTCTGGCTTGTTTGTCCACCCCTAGTGTGATTTAAATATAATAAGAAGGCAGTGTGTAACTCATCATATGTACAAACTGTGTTCTTTGACTTCTCTGCCTTAAAATGTGCCAACCATTATGTTTCTGAACCACAGCAAGGTGAAAGTTATTTACCAATAAAATAATGTTTATTTATGTGTCCCTAAAAATACAAAAAACATGGACAAAAACAACATCTGAACAGTAAAAAAAAAATCTGCAGAAAATAAAAGATACGGTAACTGAAGAAGGGGAGAAAGGAATTAATAGGAATTATTTAGGGTTTAGTTTAATAAGGTTAATATACAGGAATATCTTTATTTAAGAAAAATGTAACCAAATATATTGTAACGGTATTGTTAGAATGCATTTAGGAATGAACCTTGCAAACAATGGACAGCTAAACCCCACAGATTACATTTAGAAAACATCTCTCCTGTTGTAATTTAACAGGGCTGGGTGCCGGCCTGGCATTCCCCCTGCAGTCAACGTGCTGGCTGAATGTGAATGCCATCTTGCTCTTCCAGATTGAAGCAGTCAAGTTTATGGCTAAAAGGTCACAGTTATCAATAGCTAATGGATCTCTGATGTTTTTCCTCTTATATTTCCTCCTATATTTTAGTGTTACTAAATTCACTAACAATAAACAGTATATATATATATATATATATATATATATATATATATATATATATATTACAGTATATTGTAATATTCATTTGTGTGTATACACTCACCGGCCACTTTATTAGGTGCACCTTGCTAGTACCGGTTTGGACCTCCTTTTGCCTTCAGAACTGCCTTCTTTGTGGCATAGATTCAACAAAGAGATGGAAACATTCCTCAGAGATTTTGGTCCATATTGATGTCACCACGCAGTTCCTGCAGATTTGTTTGCTGCACATCCATGATGTGAATCTCCCATTCTACCACATCCCAAATGTTCTCTATTGGAATGAGATCTGGTGACTGTGGGGGCCATTGGAGTACAGTGACCTCATTGTCATGATGAAGAAACCAGTGGTGAGATGATTTGAGCTTTGTGACATGGTGCATTATCCTGCTGGAAGGAGCCATCAGAAGATCTGTACACTGTAGTCATAAAGGAATGGACATGGTCAGCAACAATACTCAGGTAGGCTGTGGCACTGAAACAATGCTCAATTGGTACTAAGGGGTCTGAAGTGTGCCAATAAAATATTCCCTGCACCCATAGGTGTGCGCAGGGGGTGTGACAGGTGTGCCTGGGCACACCCTAATCACTCTGTTCAGTGCTGATCCCCCCTACTGCCTGGGCTTTCCCCCATGTTGTGCTCCCCACAGTGGTGCTGGCTTCCCTCCTCTCCCCCCAGCTGCAGCGGGGGATGTTTCAGGATGGAGAGCAAAGGAAGGGACTAGTTAATATGTTATTTACTGGCTCCTTCCTTTTCCAAATGAACACAGTGATCTCACTCCCTGTGTTCATTCATAACTGAAGCATAGTAAAATGTGTTAACTATGCTTCAGTTTCTGAATGAACAGGAATTCATTCAGCACAGAGCATGTCCCATTCATTTGGTTGACCTGGATAGACTTGTGTCCTTTTGCAACTGGATTAACTATGTAACTTCATAGAGCCTGGGGACCTGTTAGTCACTGTCCAGTGCAGCTAAGGCTGCAGAAAAAGGCACGTGTGTTTCAGCTCTGGGGTGCACACCCTAATACAATAGGCTGCGCACACCTATGCCTGCACCATTACACCAACCTGAACCGTTAGGCAGGATGGATTCATGCTTTCATGTTGTCAAATTCTGACCCTACCATCTGAATGTCACAGCTGATTTCAAGACTCATCAGACCAGGCAACATTTTTTCAATCTTCTATTGTCCAATTTTGGCGAGCCTGCGTGAATTGTAGCCTCAGTTTCCTGTTCTTTGCTGACAGGAGTGGCACCCGGTGTGGTCTTCTGCTACTGTAGCCCATCTGCTTCAAGGTTCAATGTGTTGTATGTTCAGAGATGGTATTCTGCATACTTTGGTTGTAATGAGTGGTTATTCGAGTCACTGTTGCCTTTCTATCATCTCAAACCCATTCTCCTCTGACCTCTGACATCAACAAGGAATTTTCATCCACACAACTGCTGGTCACTGGATATTTTCTCTTTTTCCCACCATTCTCTGTAAAACTGAGATGGTTGTGCGTGAAAATGCCAGCAGATCAGCAGTTTTTGAAATACTCAGACTAGCCCGTCTAGCACCAATAACCATGCCACATTCAAAGTCATATAAATCCCCTTTCTTCCCCATTCTTATACTCGGTTTTAACTTCAGCAAATCATCTTCAGCACGTCTAGATGCCTAAATGCATAGAGTTGCTGCCATGTGATTGGCTGATTAGCTGTCCCCACCGGGAGAAGACAGTGATTATTGCTGACAGGAGTGGCACTTGGTGTAGTCTTCTGCTGCTGTAGCCCATCTGCTTTAAGTCCAATGTGTTCTGCATTCAGAGATGGTTGTAACGAGTGGTTATATCAGTTACTGTTGCCATTCTATCATCTTGAACCAGTCTGCCCATTCTCCTTTGACCTCTGACATCAACAAGGAATTTTCGTCCACACAACACCGCTCACTGGATATTTTCTCTTTTTCGGACCATTCTCTGTAAACCCTAGAGATGGTCCCAGTAGGTCAGCAGTTTTTGAAATACTCAGACCAGCCCGTTTGGCACCAACAACTATGCCACATTCAAAGTCACTTAAATGCCTTTTCTTTCCATGCTCCGTTTGAACTTCAGCAAGTTGTCTTCCCCACGTCTAGATGCCTAAATGCATTGAGTTGCTGCCATGTGATTGGCCAATTAGCAATTTGTGTTACCAAGCAATTAAACAGGTGTACCTAATAAATTGGCTGGTGAGTGTATATATACTGTGTAGCATCCTCCTAAATAGTAGGTAGGATTAGGTAAATTTAGTTTGGCTCCCCGTATCTGATGGAGCTACAGTTCATTGTTAGGCAAATTTCGTTTTGGCTCACTGTAACCAGTGTGGCTGTGCTGATTGTTCTGATTTTTTTGGTGTTTCAGTTGCTGCAGGATTGACTGCTTCCCATTGGCTGGTGCAGAAAGGTCTGGACGTTAGTGGACAGGAAAAGCCTAATCAGCAGGTGAATATTCATATAGCCCTGGGCAATCCCTGGGGGTAAATGCTCAGATGGAGACTGGGAGTCTGTAAAAATACTCAGAGACATAGAGCAGCCGGGTTTTTTTTCCTGAAAATGAGGTCACAGCCTAAACCAGGGCCAGCCTGTCCCCTTTGCTCAAAGGGACTGTCGTATGAGGATCTAGCCTGATATCACAGGGTGAAAGTGTTACAAGGATATTGAAAGGAGGCAATCAATTTTCCAAGGACATTTGTCAGTACAGCCTGGTGTGAGAGATCCTAGAGACCATCCCCTGTCTGCTAGAATCATTATGTCCTGAAGAGCTTAGTCTATTTAATTCCTAGTGAAAGGACTTTGCTTGGACTGTCCAGAGAGGAAGATAGTCCTCGGGTAGTCCCGATGGCCAGTACATCCCTGTACTGCAGTATTCTACCACTACCTACCTGAGTTCTTAAAGCGGTTGTATACCCCTGAACATCATTTTCAATGATAATATCACTGCTGCTACAGTGTTGCCAACCTACCGCAGCGTTTTTTACTGGCAAAACATGGAAAATTTACTGGCGGAGCACATTTTTTACTGACAACCTGAAAAATGACAGAACTCCCATTAAAAACTAAGACAATTGATATTTAAACACAACATGGAAACACTGACAATTTTACACTTAAAAAGTCAGCACAGCATGACAAATTATCAGACCCTGTTATTTATAGACAGTTGTAAAAATCACACATTTTTACAAACTGTCAGTAAATTTACTGGCGGTTGGCAACCCTGTGCTGTTATCACTATTATACTCCCGGTGTTTGATGTCTCCTTACCTGCTTCCTTTCCCAGAAATCTTTTATTTTTCTGCAGATGACGTCTCCCGTGCATGCGCTGTTACCCCCTCATTTTCCGGCAAGCTAAGGCTGGCGGAAAAATGCAGGGTCTATGCCAGGGCTGCGTCATCTCCTTGTGATGGCGTCAGCCCTGACCTAACACGATACTTCCGTATTCTCTCCTATCCTCTCCTATTCGCTGAATCGTGTTGCTATGGTAAGCTGAACTGTAAACGAGGGTTGGCTATAGGAAGTGATGCGCACACGCGAGATGATCGGCATGTATGCATACTGAGGGCGGAAATACATTCTTAGAAAGACGCGGGAGAGAACAGTTATAATGGCAGCGTCTTATACAGTGCAGGATCCTTTTTAAATCCCTTGAATATGGCATGTAAGCGATTTTGTAGGAATCCTATGTATGCTGATAATGTGAAATATGTTGAGTGTAATTGTAATATGGATTAAATTAGGAATCTTGGGCTGAGTTTACTACTGCTTTAATAAAGCATCAGAAGAAGTATACCCCTAGATAGGTCAATGAGGCAAAAGAGTGACTGGAACTGTATGTTTGCTGCAAAAAAATTGCTGGGAAAAGAATTTGGGCAATCTACCTAGCATAGGTGGGCACAACCTATTGCATTAGGGTGTGCACCCCAAAGCTCAAACACACATGCGTGTGGGTATATATATATATATATATATATATATATATAGCAGTAGGGCAATGGACAGTGTCGGTAGAGCAGTGGACAATGTCAGTAGGGCAGAGGTCGGTGTTATTATTATTATTACTTTTTTACAATTTTATTATTTTTTACAATAATATTTTGTTATGTTTTTTTACAATTTTTTTTTAGGAGCCCCATTGGGGGGCTTTGGTGGAATATCAGGGATCTAAACAGACCCCTGATGTCTCACTTTAAGACAGAAAAAGGGACTGAGGACAGAGATTCCCCTGTCCCTTTCTTTGCAGCCAAGCAGCAGGGGTAATCTGCCCAGCACAGGGTGATTAGGGTGTGCCCAGGCACACCTGGCACACCCTGTGCACACGCCTATGCTACCTAGTGGGCTCTACAGAGGTGGCGCTACAACTGTATATCTACCGTATATTATAATATAGTAGTTTCAGTAGCTTTGCATTTCTTCAAAAAATCTTTATTTAATACTGCAGTATATTTCATAATTTCCTTTATTTGGAAGCTCAAAGTGAAATAAATACTATTTTAAGGCTCAGCTGTATGTGAACATAATTAGATAACTAAGAAAATATATGACAAGAGCTTGATAAAATAGCTTTATTGTAAAAACGTTCAAGGTTATAAACTGCAGTACTGTAATGACAAATGCATGCCATATGGTTTATCTGCCTGTCAAAAATGTTTGATGTCATATAGTGCTTGATCTCAGAAACGCTTTTTGAATAAGTAATACTGTATATCAGTTCATCAGTATTGCTGTATTTGGACTAGATCTAGGACTGGTGGCTGCAAATAGCTTTCTCAAGCTGAACTATCTTTTAAAGCTCATCAGTAAAGCAAATGTGGCGCAGAATTTTAAAGTCATACTCAAGTAATTTGCGGTTAACAATGTAGTAAGATGGACAGCAAATCAATTGATTCTCCTGTTTGACCTTGCAGCAATTCATTTTAAACCTTTTATCATGAGAAATTGCTAAACTAGGGGCCGGTTTTAACCAAATTTCTCATTATATGCATTTTGAACAAATCATTTAAACTGTATACTGCAGTTTGAATTTTACAGATCACTACTGCATTTCATCTAATACAATGGGACATACCTTTTTAAAAAACAAATTCAATAAAGTGTGGATGTGTTACCGCCATTTCTATTTGTTCTGGTGACCGTATTTTTAGTAATAGTAAATTTCAAGTTTTATATTTTTTATAAGAAAAGGATATTACGGGAAATCTTCCAATGCAGACACATGTTGCCGGGACAGCAGTATAAGAGATTTCCACTCATTCATACAGTATATATTATATATACAGTGGAACCTTGGATTACGAGCATCATCCGTTCCAGGAGCACTCGTATATCAAAGCAAGTTTCCCCATAGGAAACAATGGAGACTCAGATAATTCATTCCACAGTGACTGCTTGTCTATGCAGTACTGTATGTGGCCAGAGGTGCCGGGAAGCTGGTGTGTGCAATACTGTATGTGGCTAGAGGTGCAGGGGCGCTGCTGAGGCCCGGAGACGCTCAGAAACATTTGGAAACTCTTGGGAACTGTTGACACTTTCGGTATTTCCGAGAGTTTTCAAGTATTTCCGATTGCTTGCGAGCCTCATCAGCTTCCCCGCTCCTCTGGCCACATACGGTATTGCATGCAGCCTAACGCTCATTATACCAAATGCTCGCAAAGCGTTATGCTCGTCAAAATTTTTTTTTTAGGACTGAGCCAAACGTTCGCGACAGAGCGTTTTGTTCGTCCTAAGTTCGGAGACACGTACGTTATGGCATACACCGGTCTCCTCGCCCCTTCGACTACTCCGAGCGTTCGTTAGCCTTTATGAACTTTTGAGAGCCTTTATGGCTTTCACAGTTGTCAAGGGTTCTCAAAGGTTTACAAAGACTCGCAGAGGCCCGGAGTCGTCGCGGGGACGTGGAG
>BLSH010403675.1:169770-216382 GCA_018402905.1 Glandirana rugosa | reverse complement strand
AGGTGGAAGGAAGGGAGGGAAGAGAACAATGGACAGTGGGGGCACTAGTAAAGAAATAGGGTTAAATCTGGAGGTTCTTTACTTAACAAATGTCGTCCGACGTCACTACAATATATAGGGATCGTCGATGTTTCTCTCGTCTTTTTGTTGATAAACGTAAACACAATACGTGTCAATAGTATCCCGATACCCGTCACGGTCGACACCAGTCACCGGTCCGTATCACTATTACCATCGTAGTATGGAAGCGGTTCAGTCATCTTGTGTTAAGGTTCTGGGCCACGTGAACGACCTCCAGGATTTACCGGTCGGACCTACATTCATTTCTCTTGTCTGAGCATTTCACTGTGCTTGATAATGAGTAGCAACACATTTATTCATTTTGAATAAAACCACAGTCACATGTGTGCTTAAACAAAAAAAAAAAAATTCTATGGCATGACACATCCAGGCTGGCCATTTAGGACCTCCAGCAAGTGCACCGGGTCTTGGAATTGTGTTCTACTGACTTGGCGAAGGTATGATGCTACCATTATCACTATGCCTGGCCACTGACCACAGCTGGCACTGCCCATAGCCCTATGATAACTGTGCATAACACAAATGCAAATAGTTGTTTTTCTGCTCTCTTTGTAGCTGCTAGGGATATATAACATCACTGCAGCCTGCTGTAAACAATTCATTTCTTGGAGGTCTAAATTGGGATAAAGAAATGATCACGGGGGTGACAGGTAACAAGAGAAGGGAGGGAAGGAAGGTGGAATAAGGTAATAGGTGGTGAATCCCAAAGGGGCTTTCTTCCCGTCGCCCTTGGGCAGGCAAGTATAGTATAAAAGATATTGAGATGGAGTATACTCTAGGTTGGAAATGGAGACTGCTGAAGCAACACAGTGTGCTTCCTGAAAAAAAGTTTGTAACTTGGTTCATTGTCACCAAATGTGTAGCAGTGTGCCTTCCTCCTTGTCATATTTTCAGTATCAGTCAGTAATATTAGGACTGTGTAACAAGGAGGGAGTTTGATATTATTGCTACTACAGTCTACATCCATTTTCTTGTATGTTGATGTTTGGTGATCCTTTATGAACGAAATCCTCGGAAAATGTCAACCCTAGTTTCCTTTTCCATGAATTTCAAGGTATGGTAACGTTGAATAGTTGATAGGCAAACATCTCTATATAAATGGTTGAGAAAAGATGTCTTGGCAGTGAGCTCATGAGACATAAGGATGGGTTTACTAAAACTTAAAAAATGCTAAATCTGGCGCAGCTGTGCATGGCAGCCAATCAGCTGCTAACTTTTGGGGGCCAGATGTGTAGCGCTAATTGGGACTTAGAAGTGCCACTAATTAATCAAAAATAATAAATAGAAAAATGTATAAATAAACATGAAATGTGCACTACAAATAAACCCTAGGTAGAATACCCTATAAGGATATAACAATATAACAAAATGTATACATGAGAAATATATATATCTTGTGTTTATAAATAAATATTATACTATGGGTGTGTATAGGGTTAAAGTGAAGGAGCGAAACCCTCAGATTCTTCAGTCCCTCCACCCCAAGCACACACAACCCATAAGCTAAAAAAATGTAAATATGGAAGTGAAAACAGGTGGATATAAACCATATGAAATCACAATAATAAATGAATAAAAATAAAACATGAAAATAAATTATAAAATACAATAGAATGAAAAAGAAGATCTATAAGTCTATGAAGGGGGACCCACCTCTAGACCTTATGGAAAACGTGATGAGGAGAAAGGGGGGGGGGGATAACAGATTATATTGTATATGGCAACTGATGTAGTATCAATATAGGCCACTCAGGGCTATAGAGAGTTCATAATAAGAGTTCCAACAGTTTATATAGATCTTCAAAGGTAGGGAATCTTTAGATGAGAGAGTATAACCTCTGGGGGTCCCTGGGGGGACTATGGAACGCCATCACTGAATAAGTTAAAGGCTTACCAGACAGCCCATATAAACACACCTCAACCGAATCCACCACAGACAAGGGCTTCTCCAGGAAAGATGGAACCCCGTTTTGTTTCTGTGTCAGTGTCACCAAACGGGCGCTTCACTGCCTGGTGTGTCCTATTCAGAGTGTTGTAAGTTGGTGGCTTCCACCGTCCTTTATCTTCAGGGACTCTCGTAAAATACCAAATGGGGATAGAAAAAACCTCACATAGTGTGAATCAGTAAAAATTGTGTTTATTAAAAGAAAGTATTGCACTTACATCAAAATTTAAAAAGCGAGCTTGTCTCAAATGTGGCGCAACAGCATAAAGTCAGCAGTTACCCGACATGTTTCATCCTCATGGACATCATCTGGGGTATCACTGGGTATAAAATCCTGATTCAGTTTTATGGGTTTCAATGGGCTAGGTGTGGAGGCAAGTGACAATGCTTTATATGCATTATGGAAGCTTCACAATGTTTTCCCTATGAGCAGTTGCCTGTACATGGTTTGGGTATATATGGAGGAGTGATTAAAGGGGCATCCTCTAACAGGTAAGTAGTGAAGGTCTGTTACAATCCAAACAAATCCTTAAAAGAAGAGTGTAAATTCCATTCTACAAATCTGGTAATTTGTCAGGCCCAGGAATACTTTTTAATGTCCATGATACCAATTCCTTTTTTAGCGTTTAGGCAAGATCAAGTGGGCCATGCTAATTCTTTAGGTTGCCACCCTCCAAAAAAGGAGCTGAACAATTTCTATATGGATGGAAGGACAGAAGTGCCTTATGGAGATTGTTTGCATAATGTAAAGTAGTCTTGGAAGCATGTATGTTTTTAGATTAGTAGCTCTCCCAAACCAGGGTTTATTGTGGTGTCATCTGTTATGTGTTACTTTTTTCCCTTATTGTCAGTGGTGAGTCATTCATTTACTTTACTACAGTAAGCTATGCTTACTAAATTAACTTATCAGAGATATGTTTAACATCACTTAGTGCAATTAGTTATTATGATGTTTCTTATGTTTTTTTCTCTTAAGATGATGTTACGCAATCAGATGTTGATTTTCTTCTCCCTTGTGTTGTGCCCTATAGTCACCCCCAATTCCTCCCACTCACTCTCCTTTGATTTGTCACAAACTGAAGCAGCATTAGTCAGTGAAAACTAGACCTTTTGAGATTTAGAAATTGCAACTCTTTGAATTTATCAGATGGCAGGCTAAATGGAATGTTTCTAAGACACTAAATACATCTATTGATTCTTTTCAGAGTGTGTGGCACTGATTACTGCTTTATTACCATCTACTAGTTCTTTATATTCATTGATGTCAATAGAATGTCTATGCAAACCACCTTCACTTTCTTCATGGATATAGAATCACCAATGCATTACCAGTCATCTTTCTCTCTGTATGATCATTAAAAATTTATAGGAAATATACTAAGCACGGAAGAGAACAGTCCTCTTAAATGACAAGGTTAATCTACATTGTTATCATCATTTATAACTAGCCAATTTTAGTAGCTAGGATATTTTGTATACATTTTAAATGAGTTAATTTGTTTTAAATTATATTTAAAGCATACTTTTTAGATGGTAATTAAAATTTAAGTTTTCATTATCTTTTAACAAAAATGTAATTATTGAAACTCTACCTTTCTACAAAATCAGTTACCATATTAGATCAAAACAACTACTTTGCCACGGTTTTCCTGTTTTGTGTCCAAACAATTTTCAGACATTTGTTGAAATGTGTGTTATTTTAGTTTGTTGTGCAAGTTGTAGAATTTTTAGGCCCCATACACACGGGCGCATTAAATAAATAAGCTGTAACGTCAGGCCCGACGTCAAGGAAAAATCGGTGTAAAAAAATCCCCATTCCTCTGCTATTTTTTAACCTGAAAACGCCGGCGCTAAAAATGACGATTAACGTCGCTACGGCGTTAATGCGCATTAGTGAGCGTTAGTGAGCGTTTTGCCGGCTCAGCGTCAAAAACACCATAATGCTACAGCCTCAGAACATGCCGGCCGTGGGTTCTGCTTTCAGCTCACTAACGCAGACGCTATCTACAGCTCAAAAACATCAGCATTTTTATGGGGCCATTGAATAACATGGAGAGCTGCAAAAAATGCTCAAAAACGTGGCGGTAAAACGTCTGTGTGTATGAGGCCTTAAGCTCTCTTTTGTTTTCTTTGGACAGGAAATGATGGAAAAACAATGGGAAAACATACCATAATAAAAACCTGACTAGCTCTTCCAAAAAGAAAATGTTTTGGTGTTCCACTTTAATTTTCTGGTTTTACCCATGATTGTTTTTTTCAGTCATTATTACCCAAGAGATTATGAGCATACCACACCATAGTTTATTATAGTTTACCCAAATATTGGTTGAACAGGGACATTTTGTCAACAATCACTAAGGATGATTTACTAAAGCTGGAGAGTGCAAAATCTGGTGCAGGTGTGCATGGTAGCCAATCAGCTTATAACTTCAGCTTATTCTATTAAGCTTTGACAAAAAAAAACTGGAAGCTGATTGGTTTCCATTTAGAGCTGCACCAGATGTTGCACTCTCAAGTTTTAGTACATCAACCCCCACTGTGTCATAAGGTAGAGGTCAGCATTAACAATTTAATCCCAGCCAATTCAGGTAGGGGATGTGTTTTCTAGCATTTTGTCTAAAGCAGGCCATAGATGATATGATTTTCTTTCCTGGAAAGAAAGATAATCGTGCGATTCCCCCAGCACTATTGTGTACTGACAACGGGAGGGGGCACGGGGAGCCATCCTCGCTGTCAGACACAATGATTACTGCTAGCGGCTGTAGCCACCGGCAGTAATTGCATGTAAAAAAATTCAACAGGCTGGTGGTACCCAAGTCGATTGATGGAAATGCAATCAGCCTGCCCATAGATGAATTGAATCTTGGCCAGTCCCTGCTGAACCGGCTGAATTTACATCATCCATGTATGGCCAGCTTTAGTATAGACCTATGTTTTTCTAAAGCACATTTCATTCTATTTACTAGATACCACCGAATACCACATACTGGCCAGAACACACAACAGTAATATGTATATATATATAGGGAGTCTATTAGACTCAGTTTCTTTTTTGCCTCATATATCTTGTAGTCTCCAAAGGCAAGACCTTTCTTACATATTTCCTAAATCTATTCCCACCCACCTTAGAGTCTTGGGCATGCCTGTCAGTTTTGAGACATTCTTCCTTCTCCATTATATTTAGTAAATGTAAATCTACTGGGGAGAACCTGGCAACTAGGGTAGGCCTAGTAATGTAAATGCAAAGATTTATGTACAGAAATAAGAACTGATTAAAGCGGAGTTCCATGCTTTTTTTGTTTATTAAAAGTCAGCAGCTACAAAAAGTGTAGCTGCTGACTTTTAATAAACAGTAGCTTACCTGTCTCCCGGTCCAGCGACGGCTGCTCCCGAAGCCTCGCTTGTCTCCCCCCTCCTCCCTGCGGCGCTGGCATTGCAGGTGTGGGCACGCACTGTGCATGCGCGAGTCGCGCTGCGCGTTGCCAGTGGCCAGGCAATCTTCTGGGACCTGTGACGTGTCCCAGAAGATTGCCAGGAGGGAAGGGCCGCCTAGGAGGAGAGGAGGAGTCGCCTAGGCGGCCCAGAGGCGGAAGGTGGAAGAGGGACAGGGAGTCCCTCTGAAACCTGGGGACACACTCCCCCCCCAAAAAAATTACATGCCAAATGTGGCATGTAAGGGGGTGAGGAGTGCTTAAAGCGGAAGTTCCATTTTTGGGTGGAACTCCGCTTTAAGTTGTCTAAAACTGGCCATACACTGATAGTTTTTATTTTTTTCATTCAACATGTGGCCTTAAATGATCTGTGGTTGCTTCAGACATGTTATATATCCCCAACACATGATTTAAATGAACTGTCTATAGGTTGAGTTAGATTATTCCAATCTATTCATTTTCTTGACATAACAAGCAAATCAGCTTACTAATAATGTATGTAAGTTTAGTAAAGTGTACAGTGTCTCAGACAAATGGTTGAGGGTCAAGTTTATTTTTTTATAGGTACATTTTGTTAGTGTTTACAAATAAACACCAATTTATTTTTTGTGTTAACATTAATGATAGTCAATGTGACAGTGAATTAAAGTGTTTATTCACCACTTCCAGGAGTCTGCCAAACAAAATAGGTGAGTTGGAAGCTCTGGTGCATGAGGAGAACTATGATTTGATTGGTATAGCTGAATATTGGCTTCATTGTTCACATGACTGGGTTGTTAATATTCCTGGCTATGCTCTCTTTCGGAAAGACAGGGTAAAACGGATGGGTGGTGGTGTCTGTCTCTATGTGAGAAGTGATCTTAAAGCGAGTGTGGATGAGGACTTAGTTGATGGAGAGTGTGATGAGTCTGAAGCATTATGGGTATATCTGCATATGGGTGTGCACACTACAAAGGTTATAATTGGAGTTTGTTATAGACCCCCCAGTGTTAAAGAGGAGGTGAAGACTCTGCTCCTTGCACAAATGGAAAGAGCTGCAAAGGCTGGGACAGTGATAATAATGGGGGATTTTACCTACCCAGAAAGTAACTGGAGTAATGGCACTGCTGGGACAGTTAAAGGGCAAAAATGTATAAACCTATTACAGGACAATTTTATGGTCCGGTTTATTGAGGCCCCAACTAGGAATGAAGCTTTGCTTGACCTGGTAATCTCAAACCATGCAGAGCTTATTACCAATATTCATATAAAAGAACATCTGGGTAACAGTGACCATAACATGATTTCATTTAATGTAAGTTGCAAGCAACAAACACAAAAGATATAAACACTTAATTTAAAGAGAGCAAATTTTACAAGGATGAGGGCTGCTCTCCAGGACTTAGACTGGGAGGGAATATTGGCATCGATGAACACAGAACAGAAATAGGAAGTATATTCCCATGGGCAATGACTTCAAAAGGCTTTAAAAGGCTAAAAATAACACGTATGTGGCTCACGGCCAAAGTTAAAAAAATTATAAATGATAAGAAAAGAGCATTTAAAAAATATAAAAATGAGGGAACACTATCATCTTTTAAATGTTACAAAGAATATAACAGAATGTAAAAAGGAAATCAAGGACACAAAAATTCAAAACAAACAACAGATTGCAAAAGATAGTAGTACAAACCCCCAACAATTCCTCAGATATATTAATAGTAAAAAGGTCAGGTCTGAGCATGTAGGCCCTTTACAAATTAATCTAGAGTGCGTTACTGGGGACAAAGAGAAGGCAAACTTATTAAATACATTCTTGAGCTCTGTGTATACAAAGGAGCATGGGGGAGCTCATGTCCACAATGGGGGTGGTAGCGATACAGCCACAAATGATCCACAATGGCTCAAAAGTGATATGGTCCAGAAGTATTTAGCCAGAATAAAGGTAGATAAAGCACCTGGACCAGATGGCATCCATCCACGGATCCTAAAGGAATTAAGCTCTGTCATTTCAAAGCCATTGTATCTAATTTTTAGGGGCTCCTTAATGACTGGAATAGTACCACTGGATTGGCGTAGGGCCAATGTGGTGCCCATATTTAAAAAGGGACCAAAGTCTTTACCAAGTAACTATAGACCTGTTAGTTTAACTTCTATAGCTGGGAAAATACTGAAGAGTATAATAAAAGACCCCATAGATGAGTTCTTCTTGGAAGAAAATGTTTTAAGCAGCAGACAGCATGGATTCATGAAAGACAGAAGTTGTCAAACAAACCTGATTTCTTTATATGAGGAGGTAAGTAAAACCTTGTACAGAGGGGTGGGTGTAGAAATGGTATACTTGGATTTTGCAAAAGCGTGTGTCACCGTTCCACACACACGGCTAATGTGTAAGGTAAAGTCTACAGGCTTGGAAAGATCAGTTTGTAAATGGATAGAAAACTGGTTAAAAGACCGAATTCAGAGAGTAGTGGTTAACGATTCTTACTCTGAATGGTCTAAGGTTATCAGTGGTGTACACCAAGGTTCAGTGTTGGGACCCTTACTTTTCAATATATATATAAATTATATAGGGTCTGGGATTAAAAGTACCATTTCAGTGTTTGCAGATGACACCAAGCTATGCAGTGGAATAATGTCCTTGCAGGATGTCTCCAACTTACAAGCAGACCTCAATGCACTGTCTAATTGGGTGACTATGTGGCATGAGGTTTAATATTGATAAATGCAAAGTTATGCACTTGGGGGCTAAGAATATGCATGCATCATACATACTAGAGGGAGTACAACGGGGGGAATCCATAGTGGAGAAGGATCTGGGGGTTTTGGTAAATCATAAGCTTAATAATGGCATGCAATGCCAAGCTGCAGTTTCCAAAGCAAGCAAAATTCTTGTATTAAGAGAGGTATGGACATTTTGCCCCTGTACAAATCATTAGTAAGACCTCATCTGGAATATGCAGTTCAGTTTTGGGCACCAGTTCTCAAAAATGATATCGGGGAACTGGAGAAAGTGCAGAGAAGGGCAGCCAAATTAATAAGAGGCATGGAGGAGCTCAGCTATGAGGAAAGATTAGAGGAACTGAATTTATTCTCTCTTGAGAAGAGGAGATTAAGGGGTGATATGATCAACATGTACAAATACAGAATTGGCCCATATAGTGAACTTGGTGTTGAGTTATTTACTTTAAGGTCATCACAAAGGACAAGGGGGCACTCTTTACTTCTAGAGGAAAAAAAAAATTCATCTACAAATACGGAAAGGTTTCTTCACAGTTAGAGCTGTGAAAATGTGGAATAAACTCCCTCCAGAGGTGGTTTTGGTCAGCACGGTAGATTGCTTTAAAAAAAGGCCTGGGTTCTTTCCGTAATGTAAATAATATAACTGGGTACTAACATTTTTAGGCATAGTTGATCCAGGGTGAATCCGATTGCCTCTTGGGGGATCAGGAAGGATTTTCCCCCCGCTATAGCAAATTGGATCACGCTTTGCTGGGGTTTTTTTGCCTTCCCTCTGGATCAACTGTGGGTGAAGGATTGTATATGGGATTGTATGGTTATATATCATTTTACTATTTTTTTTTTTGGTTGAACTAGATGGACTTATGTCTTTTTTCAACCTAACTATGGTTGGGAAGAAGCTGGATTTAGACCAGGTATACTGGAGTGGATTTCTCAAGCACACATTAAGGACTTGCTCTGGAAATAGAGTTTTCATGCTTGGAAAAAGTAAGGACTTGCTCTGGTTGTTGGTCTGGCACCCCATGTGACCAGAGCAGGCCTTTAATGAATGATAGAGAAACATTATGATATTATATGATACAATGATATTAACGCTTAAGCTGGATACAAAATATACAACTTTTGTTGTTCAATTTCCTTTAGATTTACCTTCAACTATGTAGTGCAAGGCCCTTGCATACACATTATAAGTGTTTAGATTTAACCTCATATTATATGGTTTGGTATATCTAAAGGAAAAAATCTAAAGAAAATTGTATAGTGCGTATCAAACTTTAGAGCTGCTTCCTTCCAACCTTAACTGACAGAAGCCCTAATGAAGGGGGTGCAGTTAACCACTTGCCGACCGCCGATCGGCATCTGACGGCGGGAAAAGTGGCTCGTTCCCGCAAAACGCCGTCATACGACGGCGGCTGCGGGAATGAGTTTAGTGAGCGCGCGCGCGCCGCCGGAGGCGCGCCCGCGCGCTCACTGTGTTCGGAGAGGGCCAGGAAGCGGGTGCGGCGGCTTCGATTGCCGCCGGCTACCCGCGATGGCCCCCCCGGAGCGAAGGAGCGGAGGTCCGTGTATGTAAACACGGACCTCCGCTCTGTGTGAGGGGGAAGGGCTGTGATCACAGCCTTCCTGTACGTGAAGGCTGTGACCACTTCCCTTCCCCAGCTAGGCAAGCCCCCATACAGTTAGAACACGCCCAGGGAACATAGTTAACCCTTAGAGCGCCCCCTGCAGGTTAACCCCTTCACTGCCAATGGCATTTACACAGTAATCAGTGCATTTTTATAGCACTGATCGCTGTATAAATGCCAATGGTCCCAAAAAAGTGTCAAAATGGTCCGACATGTCCGCTGAAATATCGCAGTGCCGCTAAAAATCGCAGATCACCACCATTACTAGTAAAAAAAAAAAAAAAATAAAAACCCCAAAAATGAATTCTCATCATTCGTAAACGCGACCACTTTTGCGCAAACCAATCAATAAACGCCGATTGCAATTTTTTTTATCGCAAATATGAGGAAGAATATAAATCGGCCAAAAACGGTGAAAAAAAATGTTTTTTTATATTTTTTTTTTGGATTTGTATTTTAGGAAAAAGTAAGAAATTTGGGTTTTCAAAATTGTTGCTCTTCTTTTGTTTATAGCGGCGATCAGAAATGACGCAGCGGTGATCAAATACCACCAAAAGAAAGCTCTATTTGTGGGAAAAAAAGGACGCAAATTTCGTTTGGGTACAACGTCGCACGACCGTGCAATTGTCAGTTAAAGCGACACAGCGCCGAATCGCAAAAAGGGCTCCGGTCCTAAAGCTGGAAATCCTTCCGGGGCTGAAGTGGTTAAGCAGCTAAAACACATTGGCTATTGTTTTTACTTCTATCATGAATAACAATTGAACTGGATCCACAGATCTAAATACCCGTCAAAATCCTGATCCAGTGCTCCACCAACATACAACATATCTACATATAAAGCAAATGATATGTTAAACGCAAACAAGTTAAGCAGATATTAACCACTTCCCGCCATGATGCCATCACTTGACATCATTGACTTTCAGTGGGGATATCTGGTTGATGCCTGCAGCTACGGGCTTCATTCAGAAATCATTTTGGTCAGCCAGGGGATTCCCTGCACTGTAAGTAGGATCATAGTGGCAGTTCAGTTCCTCCCGCCGCCCTCCGGTGCTTCTCCCGACTCACCTGTGTGATGGATGAGCTGGAGAAGGAATCCGTCGCTGCCAGAAGGAAGTTTCAGAGATTTCTGAGGGACAGATAGTCCCCGGCAGTCTCTATGGCTCTTAGAGGCCCTGGTGCAATGTTATGATGTCACGTCCAGGCCAGCGGAAGTAATCAAAGCCGGGGACACAGCAGGAAAACATCAGATCGTTCACTGTTTATTTTGACCTGATGCTTTGCAGCCTGGAGGAGAAATGTGGGGTCCTATAGACCCCGTATCTCTCCATAAAGGGGACCTAGCATGCACTTTTCCTATTACAAGTGATGTTTACATTCCTTGTAATAGGAATAAAAGTGATCAAAAAAAAAAAAAAAGAAAGAAAAAGTGTAAAAAGAAAAAAAAAGAAGAAAAAAATAAAGAAGAAAAAAAAGAAAAAATCAAAGTGCTCCCGTCCCTGCGTGCTCGCGCACAGAAGCAAACTCATACGTAGGTCACGCCCACATATGTGAACAGTGTTCAAATCACACATGCGTTAGAGCAAGAGAAACAATTCTAGTCCAAGATCTCCTGTGTAACTCTAAACTGGTAACCTGTAAACATTTTTAAAGCATCGCCTATGGAGATTTTTAAGTCCAAAGTTCGGCGCCATTCCACAGGTGTGCTCATTTTTAAAGCGTGACATGCTAAGTACCTATTTACTCGGTGTAACATCTTCTTTCACATTATACAAAAAAATTGGGCTAACTTTACAGTTTTGGTTTTTTTTTCAATTCAGGAAACTGTTTTTTTCCAAAATAAAAAATGCATTTGAAAAATAAAAAGTTGCAATGACCACCATTTTATTCCCTAGGATCTCTGCTAAAAAACATACATAATGTTTGGGGGTTCTGAGTAATTTTCTAGCAAAAAAATTGATGATTTCTACATGCAGGAGAGGAGTGCCAGAATTGGCCCGGATGGGAAGTGGTTAATACTAAAGAATGTAGCATTATAAATGACAATATAATATAAAAATATAAAAAAGTCATATACAGTAACAGTGATCTTTAAAACAAGAAAATGATTCTGGTAGGTCCTCTATATATGATGAACTATATATACTAGTATGTTTGGGTGAGTGGACAGTGAAGTCTGCTTATTCCAATGCTAATGTGAGTGATATGTACATTATATGAATATTATTTCTATGCTGCAGTGAATAAACTGTTAATCATTTGTTATTTTAAAACTGGTGTAATTTTTCTTTCAGAAATGCACTGTTACTAATGGGTGTGTTAAATAGAATGACTTCTAGGTGCACCTCATTAACTACCCACTGAGTCCTCTCGCCTTCAATTAATAAGTTAAATGGTAGTACAGTCCTGAATTCTAATGTACTAATTAGTTTCTCTGTGCCACAGGATACATATCTTATCAAGCAGTAAAAGGAATAACATAATCTTTATTAGGTTTGTTTAAGAAAAAAAAAATCACAAAAATGTTAAAGTGTTTTTCACAAATCTCTTGTACCTATTGTATTACTGTGTTTACCTATTCAAAGAATAAACCTTACCGCCACAACTAATGAAAGTTTAATCGTTCAGTAATTAATTACCAGTATGCCTGATCTTCCTTGGCGTATTCGCTAGGTTACTTCAGTATTTAATAATGACTAGTGGAGTCATTACTTTTAAATACCTTTGCTTGCAAACATATGTCTTACAGTGTTTTTTTTACTCCTTCCTTGCTTTAAAGTATTGTTTTCTTCAATATGAGCATGGGACTTTACATATTCAGTATTGTATTGCAAAAAATATTAAAGGGTAACTCCACTTTCTTGGGAAAACATACAAAATAATAATAAAACAAAAAAAAAATAGCGCATATACAATTGCGACAAAAGTCGTATTGTAATTGAATGTTATTAAAATGACCTTTCCTTTTCAATCTGCAGCTCTGAGATGTTTTGTAAAATGCAATGGAATATGGCAACCTGGAGGTGTTCTGTACAAAGAATGTGTACAGAACGCCCCCCAGAAACATAATTTCCTACTTGTGTATTTGGCTTACTAGTTTTCCCAGAGGTCTACACTAAGGTATAAGTCAGATTTCAGGCATCCTCTGCAAGAAAAATGTCATTTTTGGCGAGATACTCCCAATAGGAAATCATGTCTAAAGGGATGCAGACTGCAATTTTCCTCATTAGAGCCCTGCAGGTGCAGCAGCTGATTGATAATTATGAAACCCTTCCCATTAGATTCACTTTGCGCATGGACTCAGAAAAACACACAGGGATGTCTTCAGAGCAACAAGAGGTAGGAATCTGCAACACAATTTGTTAAATTCCTTGTAATGTACATAGATCACCCAGAGGGGGATATTTTTTTCCTAACAAAAGTGGAGTTACTCTTTAACCACTTGCCGACCAGCCGCCATTGTTTTACAGAAGCAGGTTGGCTTGTTCCTGCGAATCGCCGTAACTGTACATCGCTTGTGGGAACGTGTGGTGGCTGGCCACCCACAATCGCTCCTGAGACAGTCAGAACGGGGATCTGCGAGTGTAAACAAAGAAGATCCCCATTCTGACAGGGGAGTTGAGAGAGATTGTCTTGTTCCAGTGATAGGGAACAACGATCTCGCTCCTCCTCCAGTCAGCCCAGCCCTCATACAGTTAGAAACACCACAGAGGGAACACATTTAACCCCTTGATCACCGCTAGTGTTAACCCCTTCACTGCCAGTGACATTTATACAGTAATCAGTGGCTATTTTTAGCTCTGATTGCTGTATAAATGTCAGTGGTCTCAAAAAAGTGTCAAAAGTGTCCGATCAGTCCACCTCAATGTCGAAGCGCACCAACATTACTAGTAAAAACAAAATAATAATAAAAATGCCATAAATCTATCCCCTATTTTGTAGACGTGACAATGTTTGCGCAAACCAATCAATATACGCTTACCCCAAACTCGCTTATCCATGTCTTTATGGACCTTGTTTGTGCACTGGTGCCCAGTCATGTTGGAACAGGGAGGGGCCATCCCCAAACTGGTCCCACAAAGTTGGGACCATGAAATTGTCCAAAATGTCTTGGTATGAACACAAGTTGACACAAAGGGGTTTTAATGGCTATTAAAGGTAACCATCCTCACCTGTGATCGGTTTCTTGTAATTAGTGTGTGTGTGTGTGTATAAAATGTCAATGAGTTTCTGGACTCCTGACAGACCCTTGCATCTTTCATCCAGTGCCGAGTCATGGGGAAAGCAAAATAATTGTCAAAGGATCTGCGGGAAAATGTAGTTGAACTGTATAAAACAGGAAAGGAATATAAAAAGATATCCAAGGAATTGAGAATACCAATCAGCATTGTTCAAACTCTAATCAAGATGTGGAAAATGAGGGGTTCTGTTGAAACCAAACCACAGTCAGGTAGACTAACTAAAGTTTCAGCCACAACTGCCAGGAAAATTGTTTGGGATGCAAATAAAAACCCACAAATAACTTCAGGGGAAATACAGAACTCCTTGAAAACATGTGGTGTGCCTGTTTCAAGATGCACAATAAGGAGGCACTTGAATAAAGATGGGCTGCATGGTCGAGTTGCCAGAAGAAAGCCGTTACTACGCAAATGCCACAAAGTATCCCGCTTACACTACAAACAGCACAGAGACAAGCCACAAACCTTCTGGCACAAAGTCATTTGGAGTGATGAGATCAAAATTGAGCTTTTTGGCCACAACCATAAATGTTACATTTAGAGAGGAGTCAACAAGGCCTGTGAAACACAGAGGTGGATCGCTGATGTTTTGGGGATGTGTGAGCTACAAAGGCACAGGAAATTTGGTCAAAATTGATGGCAAGGTGAATGCAATATGTTAGCAAATAATACTGGAGGAACATTTGCATTCCTCAGCCAGGAAACTGCACATGGGACGTAATTGGACATTCCAACATGACAATCATCCAAAACACAAGGCCAAGTCAACTTGTCATTGGCTACAGCAGAATAAAGTGAAGGCCCTGGAGTGGCCATCTCAGTCTCCTAACCTCAATATCATTGAGCCATTCTGGGGAGATCTCAAACATGCAGATTATGCAAAACCGCCCAAGAATTTCCAGGAACTGGAGGCTTTTTGCCAAGAGGAATGGGCAGCTTTACCATCTGAGAAGATAAAGAGCCTCATCCACAAATACCACAAAAGACTTCAAGCTGTCATTGATGTTAAAGGGGGCAATACATGGTATTAAGGACTGGGGTATGTAAACTTTTCCTCAGGGTCATTTGGGAAGTTTCTGTTGTTATTATTCTTTAAAAAGAGTAAACACGGTTGATTGATAATAAATAGCTTCAGCCAAACACCAACCGTGAGTGAAAGAAATGTTTTTGAGTTATCATTCATATTCTGAATGGCCAAAAAATCATAAATTCTGCCAGGGTATGTAAACTTAAGAGCACAACTGTATACATATATCAGCCAATCACATAGCAGCAAATCAATGCATTTTGGTATTGGAATTTAAGTGACTTTGAATGTGGCATAGTTGTTGGTGTTGGACAAGCTGGTCTGTGCATTTCAAAAACTGCTGATCTACTGGGATTTTCATACACAAACATCTGTAGGGTTTACAGAGAATGGTCTGAAAAAGAGAAAATATCCAGTTAACTGCAGTTGTGTGGATAGAAATGCCTTGTTGATGTCATAGGTCAGAACAGAATGGGCAGACTGGTTTGATAGGATAGAAAGGCAACAGTAACTCAAATTTTTTTTTATTTTTTTATTTATAGAAAATGTATATCTTCGAAGATGTTATTAGAAAGTATTTTTATATATGAAAAGTGTTTTGTAAGAGTGGATGTTCTTATGAGACGTACAATAAAAACGTATTAAAAGGGAAATAATTACTTGCTATAACCAAGGTATGCAGAATACCATCTCTGAATGCACAACACATCGAACCTTGAAGCAGATGGGCTACAGCAGTAGAAGACCACACCGGGTGCCACTCCTGTCAGCTAAGAACAGGGAACTGAGGCTACAATTCACACAGGCTCACCTAAATTGGACAATAGTAGACTGGAAAAACGTTACCTGGTCTGATGAGTCTCAATTTCAGCTGCGACATTCAGATGGTAGGGTCAGAATTTGGCATAAACAACATGAAAGCATGGATTTATCCTGCCTTGTATGAACGGTTCAGGCTGGTGGTGTAATGGTGTGGGGGATATTTTCTTGGCACACTTTGGGCACCTTCGTACAAATTGAGCATCATTTAAATGCCATGGTCTACATGTGTATTGTTGCCGATCAAATCAATCCCTTTATGGCTACAGTGTACCCATCTTCTGATGGCTCCTTGCAGCAGGATAATGTCACAAAGCTCAAATCATCTCAAACTGGTTTCTTGGACTTGACAATGAGATCACTGTACTCCAATGGCCTCCACAGTCACCAGATCTCAATCCAATAGAGCACCTTTAGGATGTGGTGGAATGGGAGATTCGCATCATGGATGTGCAGCTGACAAATCTGCAGCAACTGCATTATGCTATCATGTTGATATGGACCAAAATATCTGAGGAATGTTTCTAACATCTATGCCGTGAAGAATTAAGGCAGTTCTGAAGACAAAAGGTCCAACCCGGTACTAGCAAGGTGTACCTAATAAAGTGGCCGGTGAGTGTATATTCATCATAGAGGATGTATAGGGGAAAATATGTTAAAGCCAAAGTTAAAGCCAATGAGCAGACATGTGCTTTTACTTCACAGTTCCCTCTGTCCTCCAGATTTACTCAGCTCCTGCATTATGCTTTCCTTTACTGCAGGGGTAGGCAAGCTGCGGCCCTCCAGCTGTTGCAAAACTACAAGTCCCATCATGCCTCTGGGAGTAATTGTACCCATCAGCCTTGCAATGCCTCATGGCAAATGTAGTTCTACAACTGCTGGAGGGCCGCAGGTTGCCTACCCTTGTTTACTGCTTTCATTCAGCACCAATATCTACTACTGTATATAGCAGCAGCTCGGTTCAGTAGTAGTACATTTTCCAGCACAAATCAAAGCATTTTGTCTACTAGATAACTAGTTCAACTGCCTCAGGCATGAAATTTATCATATAAGGGTAGCAGGTTCAGTGTAGCATGTGACATATGGAATTTTCTTACAATTACAACACAATGCTATATAGTATACAAGACGACGACTTTCCTGGAGATCAAATCTGCATCCTTTAAATTTTAAGTAATAAACTTTAAACAGGTGAGCTACACAGTCTAATGAGGGAATAGAATGTTCCTGTCTGATAGCATACCCAATATTCCTATGAATGATCGAATGCTCATTCCACCAAACAAAGACAGAGAAATTACAAGTTATTCCCTTATATAGCCTATTGCACACATATGGCACAGCAATGTATCACAGAATTACAGCCTTTGCTGTACATAGAACAGCTGTGATATCACTGGAAATCTCACCAATAAGGCTGGGTTCACACTGGTGCGACATAAGCTCCGACTTTGGAAGCACATGTCTTAACTGGTCCGACTTTAGAAAAGGTTCCTTTACTACTTTGGTCCGACTTTGGTCTGTTTTTAGCCCATTCCATATCATTGAAGTCGGATCAAAGTCGGATCCTCGTCCTAACCATCCAACTTGTGACATCCGACATGGTGATTACAGCAGTAGGAAAATGAATTTATCTCGCACTGGGATTGTTTTGATTGGTCAAAGGACAAGTCGGACTATCTTAAGGTTGGAAAAAAACCATATCCTGTTCATTCAAGTCGGATGGAAGTAGGGCCGAGGTAGTACCGGTGACACAGGGGACAGTAGGATGACAGTCGTACAACAGTCCTGTCGAACCAGTGTGAACCGGGCCTTAAAAGAGTATCTCACTTCTCAGCATATCTGACCTCTAAACAGTTAAAGTGTATCTATAGGTAAAACATATTCTTTTCATTTTGGATAGAGATAGATCAGGAATGGACTGGAACTCCATGCATGTTTTGATAGCTGTTTGTGTCCTCCCTTGGTGGATCAAAGAGGAAGTAAACCCCCGTATTTTTTCTTTTTTTGAAAATATTATAATTTAACTATATATGTACATGCCTTACACCTGTACACGCCATTAAAAATAAGCCATTAAAATAAGCTTTGTGAATACCTTCTTTTACTTTTATAAAAGTTTTCTTCTTCCGGGAATTGGCCGCTCCATCTTTAGTGTTGTTCTATGGCTCTTGTGTGGACGTCATTTCCGCCCTTCCTTTGTTCCCTGCCAAAATCCCGGGCATGCTCAATCGCGTCTAATCCAAGCCTCTATCCCTCATATGGATGTCTCTGTAATGCCCTGGTTCACTCCCCCTGTGTGACGTCTCATACAGTCACAAGGGGAGAACCAGGAAGTGGAGGAGAAGGGCACACTATCACGATGCTTCCTGCTGTGCCGTTTACAGGGTATAGAAATGACCTGGCATACTGAGGAGACAGAAACAGCACACATAGCGTGCCGTGACTGAACGGGCGGACTGCGCATGAGCCGATGACGTCATCAAACATTGCTGGACGGGTTGTGAGGAGACTGCAAATGTAAGTGAACTTTTACAAGCATGGGTCAGTAGTCTTATTAGTGTAGAGTCTGTAGACTGTGATGAGCTAAAGTGTAACTTGAGGTTTTACAACCACTTTAAGCTTCTTAATTTATCCTGGTGATGACGGTCACCGAGAATAAAATGATGAGAATGTTAGCCTTGTCGCCAGAAAGAGGTGAAAGAATATCTTCTAATATGAATGCCTGTTTGGGGAACAAGTGGTTAAAGAAGAACTATGGTAAAAATGAAAAAAATCAATGTTATGTACCTATACAGTCTGTTTAGCATCTCACTGGTTGTTTTGCAAAAAACAGTAAGGATTTGGAGATATCTACCTTGTTCCCTGCAGCTGAAAGCTCTCATGTTCACTTCCTTTACTGAGGAGACAACAGTGCTTCTAATGCCTGTTGTCTCCTTTTGCGTGCTGCCTCTCTGAAGAGACTACAGTGTGCCCTCCTGACGTCACTGGGGGAGGTACTCCTCCGGTCCTTGGAAAGCTCTCGCATTTCATTCCCCATAGAATTCCGATGAGGCTCCGCCCAAGATCCACCAGTGAAGCCCCGCCCACTCCCATCTATGTTCTGCCTTTGCCCGCCCACTACTCTGTGTACACAGGCTGCTCCCAGCTTGGCTTTCCTTCTGTCACCATCTGTTTACCAATTACCAGAGGAGAGCAGGCAGAGAGAAGCACACCGATTAATGGAAAGATCTGTGTGCAAACTAACCTGTACTGACTTGTACTGTTTTACACAGCACACACCCAACTATTGATTGGCAGATGGGTGTGTGTTATGTAAAATAGACTGAGCATCATAGAAGGCTTAAAGACTTATGGGAATTGTAGTTCCCTGTGGGAGATGCAGATTCTAGCACAGTGGAAGGAAATGATATACCAACTCTGCAGAACTCCTCCCACCATCACTAGTATTATACAGCAAAGGAGGACTGATGGAGGGGATTAGAGACCACAATTGCAGCTATATGGTCGGAAAATAATCATTTCAGTTATTATGTTACTACCATGTGTAACTTTCACGTATTTTATATGAGGATTTACTAAAATGTGTATGTTGCCTTTAGTTGTCATTTAAATGAGGGAAACCCTTCTAGTTTTAGAGGTTTCTGTTACTTCTCTGGTAAAGGAAGAAGAGGAAAATCTCCAAAATGGGTCACAGCAGAAAAAATAAACTGAACTTTTAATAGTTTCCAACCAGCCTTTAGGACAGTACTAGGGAAATGCAATGACTGTTCACAGCTATATGACTGATGTGGGAATACCAAATTCTGGCAATCATAATAGTGCCTGTGCTAGAATGGGCTGTGTATACTTTAAATGTTCATTTTGAATTATAACTTTCTAAAGGAATTTCTAAATATACAGTATATTAAACATTGACTGGAACCGATTCCCTGTAATCCATCATTGTCTTTTTCTCCATTGGGGTTTTTTGTTACTTTTAGGTTTTGTCTTAGTAGAAGAAAATGTCCTTGGTATTGAACTAATCTTTTGGAAAGTATTTTAGCTGTTTCTCCATTTATTCCTGATAATGCATTAAGCCAAGGTTACTCCAATAACCAACTTCTTTTGTTCATTCCTACAAGTGTAAGTCTCCCCCTACATTATCTGGTCTAGTTAATAAATGCAGGATATTTCTGTTAAGCCCTTTTCCATTTCTGTAGCTGGCACTGCTAAAATGTACATCAGTAAGTAGTATGACCGCACTGTGCTTCTTAGGTGTCCTTTAAAGGACAGATGTTACAAATGGAAAAACCTCAACTTTGATATAGCATTTTTTTCAAAACGTGCCTAAATCCTTTTATCACTTATCCTAAAAGGGAAATGTGACTATGTCTCTGTAACAGCATTATCCTGGTCTGAGAAGCAAACAGAAGCATTTATTGTATTGATACCATAAAAATAATGAATATATGAGACATAAATGCATAAATATCTTTGTAGTTCTTTGTAGTTCTTTTGATACAGCAAATAATTATAATGATAAAGCAAATTAGAAAAAGTACCATTACCAGAATCTATACAGGAATCCAATCATGGCAAATTCCATTCTGCTGTATGTTATACTGGGTTCAACTTCTTGATGATGATTTCCGGTGAAATGCATTGAGGTCTGAATAGTGGCGGAACTTCCAAGTCCTATACTGCCGTCACATCCAGCTCAGGTAGAACGCACGCTGGCTCAGAGAGACAAGCGGTGGCAAGGATTTTAAATAACCAGGCTTTCTACAGTGGGTGCCGCCCTATGGCACATGAAAATGTGAGTTTACTGGCACGTTTTTTAAATAGCTATATTTTAGTAAACGTGTTGCACGATTATCGTGCTATTGTTATCTCATTCTGGGTTATCTCTGCTAGTGAGATTGTAGTGGAAGAGGTGGATGCCAGGTGTACACCAAGCACATGATCAATTACCAAAGCAGTGAGGGTCTTGGTGGCCCAAAGCTATCTGGTAAGTGGCCCCCTTATATTAGGTGGTGGAACACATGATATAAGTGAAGCACTGGAAATTTTAAAACGCATGCAGCACTTTAAGCACATGTGGTTAAAAGAGGCGGATTCATTTTTTTCACTATCATGAGGACTTTTATATTGTTCGCTTATATTTGTTTTTGGATTTTTAATGTGAATAAGGTTAAGTTTGAAATGATATTAACCTTCAGACGGAGAGTTCCAAATTATATGTTTATTGACAGAAAATACAGCTGTATTGAGAGCACGCCCTCTGGAGACCGCCAATGTGCTCTGAGAATCCAAACTTCATACAATCATATTTATAGGGTTTCTTATCTCAATCTAAGCATGGCGAACATATGATGCCCTGGCACATTTCTGTTTACCAGAGATATCATCACTTAGTTGTTTGTGTAATACTTCAGATGCCATTTTAAGAACTTAGAATATAATTAAGCATTATATTTCACTCATGTAAAGGTGTATGTCTATATATTAAGCTTTACCACTTCTAGCTATTAAAAGCATTCTTGTCTTTTAGCTTAAGCAAGTATATATTACTACCATTTAGAATATGTAATAGTGAATAATTCAGCAAGGATCACTTTTATCCCTATACATTATTCCCTCCTTTTGATCATTACTGATTATTCACCTGACTTTCCCACACACCATTGTGATGAGAAGGCTTATTCTTATTTGTTACATTTCCACACAAGGACATGCAGTCCAGTGATCTGGCAGATAGTCGACAGAAAGGCTGCAGAGCGTTTTGGACTCTCTGCATCTTTCAACCCTCCCGACCATCTACCAATCCATAGACCCATCTCCCCCTGTTCTTCATCTACTTGTCAGAAGGCCCAACAGCCTGACTCTCAGAGACAATGAGCCCTGTGATGCTCTTACCTTTTTTATCTTTCTGCCTCACAAGCATGGCTCCTTATTTCTCTGCATCTTGTGCCGCCGTCCCTTCCCAGCAGATGTTACAAAAGGTGTCCTTTCTACTCTGCCTGGTTGTGGATAGTATCCCCATCCCTGTCCTCTACCGGGACATACAGGTAGGTTAAGCCCACCTATATGTCGGAGGAATGCCTCCAATCAGGACAGGTACATGACAAGAGGATATCATCCCTGCGCAGTCACACCAGCAAGCATTCATCTTTATTATTGCATTTTCACACTTCAAGCAAGCAAAATGCGTTCACATGCTAACTTCTTATGATCATACTTTTGTTTCACTCCTGCCCCCCCAAGCACCAGGTAACTGCACCTCGTAATCTCCAGAAAAAGATATCATTCCTCCAGTCATTCAGGTGAACCTTGTCCACCCCGAACAGAGCTGGGTCCTCAT
Organism: Glandirana rugosa; assembly: GCA_018402905.1. Lineage (NCBI taxonomy): Eukaryota > Metazoa > Chordata > Amphibia > Anura > Ranidae > Glandirana > Glandirana rugosa. The sequence continues at coordinate 194,152 of BLSH010403675.1, read as the reverse complement.
TATCCTTTACAGCACACACTGTGTGCCCACCAATCCTTCTTATTACTTCAGAGCATTCCTAATTAAATGTACGATCATTCTCAATTCTCTCCCGTCTCCACATGACTCTAGGTATGACTAATGACATCACTATTTGGGCCCATGGGAACCTCCCCCTTACCCAAAACATGTCATTTCTCATTCTCTGCACCAAATTGTGTATCCTGTCACTTTTCTCCAGATCATTTCCCCCCAAATGTATAATGATAACAAAAGGTGGTGGCTGAGTGTGAGGCGCTACTCGATTTAAGAGCTGCTTTAGACCACTCCAATACAACTCCCTTCTACCTTCCCACCTGACCTTTACTCCCTGATCCTCATGCCCTAAATTCTCCAATCCCCGGTATGTCGCTCTAGTGTATGCTCTGGTTACATATGAATGTCCGACAATTAATACGTCCTTAACATTCCTTTGGAAACGTTGCACCGGTCCTGGAGCTCCTGGGCTGAGGTCTTGACCTGGGCTGCAGCTTTCTGTTGGCAAATCAATCATAGCGGGCACTGTCCATTTAATTTCAGGGTCCATCTGGAATGGGGTTGTTGTTGAAGGATCCTGGGCACTATCGTGTGGTTCAGGAGACTCAGGTGTCAGGATTGGTGATTCACGACACACAACATTAATCAATGCATCAAGGGTTAGGTGACAGTCTGGATTTTGGATGGGCAGCAGCTCAGGCATCTCAAGCTCTTCCCCATTGTTGGCCATTATTCCTTTGAAATGAAACAGACATATCTGAGTATTTCTTAGGTTTCATTTTCTTAAATATCTTTTTGCATACAAGCACACTCAGTTTGTAACACAGAACTAAACTTATTATTATTCCTAGCACAATTCCTCCTATCTTTAACAGTCCTATCAAGAAGGTTTTGAACACTGTACCAATTCCTCTAAACCAATTTGCTGGGTTTAACCATGACAATGTTCCTCCTCCCCACTCAGATAAATCTAAGTTGTGGTTTATAATGTCATGTGCCTCCCCCTGGAGCTCCTCTACTGCAGCAATATGTGCATTTATGTCATAACTATTGTCAACCATATAGGTACAGCATTCCTGCTTTATTGCCACGCATAATCCTCCTTGAGCTGCAAATAGGATGTCTAGACCCATGTGGTTTGCAATTACCTGTCTTCTCATTTCCTTTAGTTCTTCTGCTTCATCCTTTAGTGCTGCTAGAACATGACCTAACATTATATTAGTTACATAGTTACATAGTTAGTTAGGTTGAAAAAAGACACGTTAGCATAACTATTCATTCTATTTGCCATTTCATGTCCCCACCCTGTCCAGGATGGGGCATAAGTCTAAGACTTAAATGCCGCACCGAACACTGAAATGTTGTACTTCTGTGCTATGTCAGTCATAGCTTAAGAAGCAGCCTTTATTGAATACACCTGGCTCTCTGTTGACCTCTTTTGTCTGTGGGTTTTTGTTCTTTTAGTAGGTCTGTCATGTTCACTGGTCTCGTAGCATAAATGAGTTCTGCTATTATACAGGTACCATTGGCTTTCTGGGGCAGACTTTTCCTCACTTTCCTCCCACACACAAAATAATAAGGATTCGGTAGAACCCTTGCTACAACACTCTTTAATGCTGACTCTACTAACCCCTGTAGGGATCTATTATATTTATTTACATCAGTGTCTATATAAGTCTCATTACACTCATCTGGTAGATTCAGGTCTTTCAGTGACTGCTTCAAGGTTTTGTTAAAACAATTGGAACAATCCTCTTTACACTGGCACATAGTCTGATCCAAGATATTATAACACCCATTTAAAACTACCTGTAACTCATTTGGTTCCTGATAGTAATCTGTGATACCCACTCTAACAGTTCCATTCAGAATGATACCTATTCCTTTCCCCGATATGCCCTGTATTAGTAAGTCCTCTTCCTTGACCATTCTTCCTTGTTGTGTAGTTAATACACTGTTAGTGGATAAGTTCACCAACAAAGCATGGTATAAACCAGGACTCATCACTGCCATAGCTATTATGGGCTTATGACGTACACTAGGGGGAATTATAGTACATATCCAACAGTCTAAAAGATTAAATTGGTTAGATATCACCTCATGCAATTGAACCATTCTATTTAAGAAGGTTTGGCCTCCCACAAACACCGGGTCCAGGACTAGCATCATCAGGACACCTTCCCATGCTCTCATCTTCCTTCTCCACAGATGATTTAGTTCTGGAACTTAAAAAGGAACACAATTAATATCTTTCCTAAGTACTGCCTGCCAAGATCTGGGGCCCCCTCCGAGGCCTCATACCTTAAGCTAGCCTGGCTACTTAGGTATCACAGTTTTATGCACGTGTTTACAGTCTGATGCATGCACCCAGGCCTCCTTGCCTTCAAGCTTTACAGCTGTTGGAGTCACCATCACCACCTGATGGGGTCTTGACCCCCTGGGCTCAAAACTCCTCCTCTGGTGCATCTTTAGCATCACCCAATCTCCTGGTTTTAACATATGTGTTCCTTCAAGATTATCTGGATCTGGAAGCGAGGCATAAATCTTTTTATGCACTTCGTTAAGGTGACCTTGCAGTCCTATTACATATCCAGTGACTGTACCATAGGATTTATCCAATGCCTCTGGGTAGTACAAACCTGTTCTTGGCACTGATCCAAAAAGTATCTCATAAGGAGATATCTTTTCCTTCTACTTTGGAGTAGTTCTCAATGAGAACAATGCTACTGGCAATGCCTGCAACCAATTTAATCCTGTCTCGGCTTTAAGTTTCCCCAACTTTGCTTTCAGCAACTCATTGTATTTTTCTATCTTACCACTTGCAGTAGGGTTCTATGGTGTGTGTAAGCGTTGTTCAATATTGAAAGCTGTCAGTATTTCTCTCATTACTTGACCTGTAAAATGCTTTCCTCTATCACTCTCTATTGTTTCTGGGACTCCAAACCTACATACTACTTCCTGTATTAATTTCTTAGCTGTTGCTGTAGCTTTTGCTATTGGGAAGGCCTCCAACCAAGAACTGAAAACGTCTACGACTGTCAAACAAAATTCGTATGGCCCTACTTTCGGCAATTGTATGTAATCTATCTGTAACCTCTGAAATGTGCATAAAGGTCTTGGAATATGACCAGACGGTGTTTGTACCTTTTTTCCTGGGTTGAATTGTGCACAGATCATACATGCCTGACAATACAGTTTTGCCATTGTTTCAATACCTGGTGCATACCACATTTTTGATATTACATCAAGCATCCCTCCTTTGGCAACATGAGATGGAAGATGTGCCATGGAACATAAAGCAGGATACATGGATTGAGGGGCACATGGTCTTCCATCCTTATGATGCCAAATGCCTGTCCCATCCTGTATACAGCTAGCTTTCCTCCATTTTTGGATCTCCTTTTGAGATGCTGCCTTCTGCAATTTCCCTAAGGTCTCCTCATCAGGTGTACTTTTTAGGAAACATGCTCTTTCCTCTTTCCCATCCTTCAAAAGAAGCAAGGCAGCTTCCTTAGCTGCCTCATCTGCCCTTTGATTTCCCATAGTGATGGGATCACTTCCTCTTGTGTGTGCTTTTACTTTTACTGTAGCCACAGAGACTGGCAAGGTAATGGCCTCCAACAAAGCCATTATCTGAGCAGCATTTTTAATTGGCTTACCCTGGGATGTTAAATAGTTCCTGTTTTTCCACAACATTGAATAGTCATGCACAGCTTCAAATGCTTATCGGGAATCAGTGTATATGATGACCGATCGCCCTTCTGCTATCTGGCATGCTTTTATCAAAGCTTCCAGTCCGGCCACCTGAGCCGAATAATGGCTTGGCAATGCTTCCTGGAAGACTACTTTTTCCCTGTCAACTACTGCCATCCCTGTAACCGGAGAACCCTTTTCTGTGTAGTACCTAGAATCATCCACCCATAATTCCAGGTCTGGATTCTCCAATGCCACATCTGTCACTGCTCCTGGTAGCTCATAATAGGCCTGCGTCTCACTGTTACAATCATGCTCCCATTCTTCTGGTGGATCGGGCATGACCGGTAACAGGATAGCTGGATTTAAAACATTACATCTCTTTATTACAATGTTACTAGGTGTGAGTAATGCCAATTCATACCTGGTCAGTCTAGCAGCAGATAGGTGCTTGGTGTTAATATGGTTCAGCACCTGTTCCACTGCATGAGGGACCATCAAGATTAGAGTGTTACCCAACACTATTTCAGCTGTCTTCTCTACCATTACAGCTGCTGCAGCTGTGGGCTTAACACAGGGTGCTGCTGCACTAATGACAGAATCCAGTGGCTGAGAATAATAGCCCACTGGTTTATATCTACCTCCATGTTCCTGTGCTAATACTCCTGATGCTTGATTATTTGCTTCATGACAAAACAAATAATAATCCTTTTTATAATCAGGCAAAGCTAGGCATGGGCTTGTCATTATAGCTCCTTTTAATGTTTCAACTGCTTGCTTTTGTTCCTCTGTTAACTCAAAATGTGTGACTTTACTTGATGTTAGTGCATATAAAGGCTGAGCAATCTGTGACATATTTGGGATCCAGGCTCTGCAGTAGCCCACAAGTCCCAAAAATGCCCTGAGTGCTTTTTGATTCTTAGGCAAAGGGTGTACCTGTATCACAGCCTTTCTTTCTGATGTCAAATGTTTTCCCCCCTTAAAGATGCAATGTCCCAGGAAGACAATTTTCTCCTGGCACCATTGCAGCTTTTCCTTAGATATTTTACATCCCTTGTTCTGCTAAAAATCTCAACAAACCTAAAGACGCCCTTTCACGGTTTTTATAAGTATCTGCACATAAGCAGAGGTCATCTACATATTGGAGTATGGCGCATCCGTCCGGGATTCGCCACTGATCCAACACATGTTTCAATGCCTGATTAAACAAACTAGGCGAGATGGACAGGCCTTGAGGGAGCCTTGTCCAGGTGTACTGTTTTTGATCAAAGGTGAAACTGAACAGGTAAATGCATGACTCGTCCAGTCTCACACTAAAATAAGCATTTGCAATATCTATGACAGTGAAGCATGTTGCATCACTGGGGATATCAGAAAGTAATGTGTTTGGATTAGGCACTATGGGTACACTCTGCTTTATTATTTTATTTATTGCCCTCAAATCCTGCACCATCCTGTATTTGGTAGGGGCATTACGATCTAGAGGTTTCTTTTTCACCGGATATAACGGCGTATTGCAAGGGGAGCTAATTGTCTTCAAAACCCCCTTCTCCAAATACATTTTAATCTGTTCTCTGATACCATCCTTCTGTTGCTGAGATAAAGGGTATTGTGGCAATTTAGGTAAAAGTACTCCTTGTTTCACTTCCACGTTAACTGGAGGCACATTTAATACACCCACATCCTCTCTTGAGGCAGCCCAAAGTGTGTCTGGCAAGTCAGCAAGCACTATGGCATATTGATGCTGATGTGATGCTGCAACTAATATATGCAAGCTCTCACAGACATCTTGTTCTACATTAGTCAGGGGTGAAGATGTAAAAACTTCCTCCAGTGTATAAGTGATAGAGCACTGTAATTTAGATAAAATATCTCTTCTCAGCAAGTTATAAGGCATGGTATCAGATAACAGAAGCGTAGATTGCAATGAGACATCAACCAACTTAATATGAAGGGGCGGGGTTTCCTGTAACAATATCATAGAACCAGTTAATCCTATGACAGGAACACTATGACCCGTGGGCAAAGCAGGAGCAAGGTGCGTAGACAAAACGCTCTTACTGGCCCCTGAATCAACTAGAAAATTAAGTTCTGTCTCATTACAAAATGGCATCTCCTTTAAAGTCAATTTAACAAAGGCATCATGACCGTCTGTGGATGAAATAACCGTCAGGATGGGGCCTAGTCACTTCCTCTGAACCCATGGTCTCTTGGCCTGCTTTTTAGGCGCTTTGCAAGTGCGGGCAAAGTGACCTTCCTTGCCGCAATTGAAGCAAGTGAGAGCAGGGAGTCTCTTTTTCTCCCCCCTCCCCTCAGGTGCTATTGGCACCCCTACAGCTAACATTACCCGCTGTGGCTTTTTCCCGTCCATATCATCAATATTCTTCTGTATGTTGGACGCAACAGTAGCCAAAGCTTGCAGACTCATAGTCTTCCACTCAGGATAGCGTATAATCAGCCTATCCTGAATGAGCTTGCGCAACCCTGTCGCCCACATTGTGACTAACATGGGTGCCAGAGCCACGGAATCAGGATCTTGTCCTGTTTCTGTAACTGCCAGCTTAAACCTGTCAGTATGCTCATGTACTTCTTCTTTTACCCCTTGTGTCATTGTACTTACCTTAGTCCATGAAGCTGCAGGGAATATTTTACCTATCTCCATTTTCATCTTTGCACACAAGGTAGTAGCTTGTGCTGGGGAATCTGCTGGAACAGGATACTTACCCATATCCTCTGGCTTATACAGCCCAGCTTCCCTTACTATTAATTCATAATCACTTATCCCTGCAACCCCCTTGAAAATACCACATATATCCGCCCAAGTAGCTGTATAACTCGCAGCAATATAACTTACTTGCTGTGCAAATAAATGGGGACTATGTCTAGGCTTAGGGATAGTATTTAAAAATGTATTCATTTCCCCTGGCGTCCAGGGAACATGATGAGTGATTACCCCTGTTAAGGTCCCAACCTGATCATATGCCCTTTGTTCCCTCACGAGTAATAACTTGGCTGGTGGCTTCCTATCTTTTCTAAAATTATAACGTGGTTCTGCCGTCAGGGGCATTATTTTCCTCCTGATCCCATTCCTCATCATATGGTAGGGCAGGGTATAGATCAACCTGGTAAGGAGATTGTTCCTTTGGTGAAACACCCATAACATGCGGGCTTCCACTCAGGGTGGCCGTATACCCACTCACTCAGGGGATGGCTGGCAGCCGTAGGCCTGGGGGGCAAGTCCAGTCAAGTGGCCCATTGAACCACCGAATCAGCTCACCATCCATGCCCACCCAATGGGCCTAGCGGGATCCATGGTAGGGCCGGCCCTGGGCACCCCCCTTTGCCTGCAGTTAGTTGGTGGCTGTGCCCCTGGGCCCTATTAACTTCCTTCATAAAAAAAAAAAGTGTGAGCGGGCAGCAGCCATCAGCCATTTTAAATGTAAGTTAGGGTGGCCTGGGGGGCAATTGCCACCCTACCCCCTGGGCCAGCCCTCCCCTGCACTCACTTCCCGTGATGACCCCATACCGGACCCCATCGATCCCCCTACTCCAATTCCCCACTGTGGGCTTTCACTTGGGGCTAATGCAGACACATATGGGGGAGGGCTAGTGGCACTACTAATAACTGCAGAGCCTCTGCCTGACCCCGCCTGTGTGGCTGCACCGCTTGGGTCCCTAATAAGTGTCTTTGCCAACAGGTAAGTATTGGTTATTAGTTCCTCTGACATGTCACCCTCTTCTTCTGCCTCCTTTGGTACTACTGCTAGTAAGAGTTTTGAAGTTTTAATATATGCTTCACTATTTTACCGTGCCCAAGCCGCCATCTCATTTGGAGCAATCATTTTACTTTTAAAATTATGATGTAAAGCAGTCCAGGCACGAATATCATAAGTGCCCTGAATTGGGATTGGATAATCTGTGATCTGTGTCAACTTGTTGCACTGACTTGTTAACGTATTTACATATATTTTGTATATGGTCATTCATTCACACATTGGCAATCAAGCTAGAGCCTCAACATAAAAACCACACACATGCAGGGGTGGCCCGTCCATTGTGGGCGCAGAGCGCTGCCCCCCATCCCTTCCGCTGCCTCCCCTATCTATGTGCCAGGCCTCTTTCAGGATGCCAGGCTGCATGAATTACAATAGCGGGGGTGGGCGGGGGTGTTTTTTTGAAGCACAAGCCAGATGCTCTAGTAGGCTTCAAAATAGGGTAGACTGTGAGCACAGAGAGTGCGCTCAAAGCCCTCTCAGGTGTGTTACAACAGCGAATTAATATTCGGTATTGTAACACTGATTCTCCTCCCGGCCAATCAGGTAGCGAATTTTGACACCCCTTACCCAATTGGCTAAAAAGACAGGTGACCCTATTGGATGCCTAGGAAGAGTAGGGGAGGAGCTGCATGCTGGAAGCTGCCGTGGACAAGAGGACACAAAGCCACTGCACGCTACCCGCCTACATGGGTTAAGTGGGTAAGTGCACGGGAAAACAGTGGGGGAGAGGTGCCGCTCGGGGGGGGGGGAAGAGGTGCCGTCCTGGGTGGGGAAAGGTGCCGCTCGGGGGGAGAGGTGCGGCTCAGGGGGGAGATGTGCCGCTTGGGGAAGGGGGGTTGCAGCTCACCACTGCACACATGTTATACTGGGGTTGATTTACTAAAACTGGAGAGTGCAAAATCTTGTGCAGCTCTGCATGACAGTCAATCAGTTGATTCAATTAAGCTTTAACAAAAAAAAATGGAAGCTGATTGGTTTCTATGCAGAGCTGAATCAGATTTTGCAATCTCCAGTTTTGGTAAATCCCCCTCACTGTATACTCTACACTTTTATATCTGTATTCACTGTACTGTATAGCATACACCTGTCGTTGTCTGGTTTTCACTCTCAGATTTACCATAGATTAGAGTAATTAATTGTTCCATATCCTTCCATACAGGTTTTTTCAAGTACCGTTTGTTCCATAATCCTCTCCAAGTTCCAGCAATTAAAGTCTACATTATGGCTGTCCGTTTTCATGAACTCTGTTAGCTCAGCAGGGATCGATCCGCTGATCCCCACTGAGCAGGCGGATGACAGGATGACTGTGCAGAGACAAACCTGTCAGAGCCCCGCTGTCCTCTATGGGAGATCAAATGAAAACGGATCCGCCTGTCCATTTTCATCCAATCCCACCCAATCCGCCAGACGGATGGAAAATAGGGTTTCCCCCTCCTCTTGGTCTAATTATCGCCCAATCTCTCTGTTAAACCTCAACATAAAACTACTAGCTAAGATTCTGGCTACCCATTTAAATGGGCTCAACAGGAATCTGGTGCACACTGTATGTGTGAAAACAGCTCCGACCACATCTCCTGGCCTTCAGTCAGCAGACCTGTCTGAATCTGATGTCTCTGCATTTCCGTGACCACTTGTCCCCTTGTTCATACTTCTGAGCTAATTCAGCTATACAAGGATCTCAATCCCTTATCAGATTAAATATTCTCCACTATTTGGATTATTCTACCACATCTCCTGTTACACCTTTCACCATGCTTACTGATTGACACTAATTGGGCGGTGCCGGGACTGGGTCGTCCTTGTGCCTTGTCCCCTCCCATGGTGGAGACTTTGTACCGGTGGATGTTCTCTCTCCTGGCAGACACGGTCCGAAATAGGCCGCAGCAGCAATATCCTGTTTTTTAATTTTAGCATCAACATTTGTACAACGGCTGATAACCACTACATCAATTTTGTTACTAGCACTTCCCCTGATGAAGAGGAATAACGCATAATCTTGAAATGCGTTGGATAGCACTGCATGTTTACTCTATAGGAGCATGCTGTGTTTAAGTGGTTTGGTTCTGAAAAATATATGATGAACATGATATTAGAAATGTATTACTGTATTCACGTCTTTGGTCATGCAAAAAATCTTTTTCCCTCTTTTAACTTTTGCTAAATAAAACATGAGATTTTTTATATGAATTAATTTTATACTACTCTCCTATGTGGCCAAAATGAGACGTATCCCAACCTACCTTCTTTCCCTTGATGTTAGGAAGGCTTTTGTTTCAATCTCCTGGCCATACATGAAATATACCCTCCAACACTGGGGTTTTGGGAACCACATCTTAACCTGGGCCTCCTCTTTATATCATAACCCCAGTGCATGCATTAAATATGCTACAAATCAACAACATTCAACATTTAGTGTTGATGTCCCCTCTCCCCACTAATATTTGCCCTTTTAATTGAATCCCTTGCTCAATTAATCAGATCCTAACATCAGGGGAATAGATCTAGGTGGATACCATTGCGAAATCTTCTTATTCACAGATGGTGTCCTTCTTTTCCTGTCCTCTCCACACATCTCAGCTCCAAACCTCCTTTCCCTCCTGCAAAAGTTGGCTAATATCTCAGGTCTGAATATTAATACTCACAAATCGAAAGCCCTAAAAATCTCATTACCTTTGTCAGACTTATAGTTAGCTCAGTCCTCCCTGACTTTCACTTGGGTTCCACACCCAACAGCCTTAACCTTACAGCCTCTATTTCTGATCTCTTTGCTGTCAACTTTCTACCCCTCCTAAAGCGTGTCTTCCTAAATATCACGCTACTAAAGAAATACCCCTATAGGTTGCAATTGAATCTGTGGATGCTGACCCCATATCTGTGGCCAACCTACTGTGGCTTCATCCAAAAGACCGTAATATTATTAATAACCCTATCACAAAATTTTCCTTATTCATATGGGATAAACTTAAAATCTCAAATAGCCTTCAGTCACCACACAACCCCCTTCTCTCCTTCCTCCGAAACCCAGCCTTCCTTCTGGCCTAGGACTCTCTGACCTTCTTTGACACTTGGCTATCTACTAACCTCTTTAGACTGCATGCATTAGTCTCTGCTTCATCATTCTATACTTTCCTGATGTTATGCGAATCCTATGGCCTACCAAGGTCAGAGTTATTCAGATACTTGCAAATCAAAAATTTCTACTCCCCGCTTCTCAAGTGTGCCACATCCTTGAATCATCTAACTCAATTTGAGCAGTTTTGTACAAGAGAACCCCACGCTAGAGGAATCATACCAACCCTCTACCGTCAATTAATCAATAGTCCCGACTCCCCCTTGCCTCCTTATACTAGCAAATGGGAGATTGATCTAGGGCGTACTATCGATCCTACAGATTGGTCAAAAATATGGTCAAATACTAACTCTTCCTCACCTAACATCCTGGCTACAGAAACCAACTACAAAGTCCTTTCTCGTTGGTACCTTGTCCCAGCCAGAATCGCCAAATTTATACCATCATATTCACGCTTATGTTTTTGTGGGTGTTCTGCCTCGGGCACACACCTTCACATCTGGTGGGAATGCTCAATAGCCCAGGAATTCTGGAAAAAGATCTTTGAAATAGCCTCCATGGCACTGGATATCTCCATTGCAATGGACCCTATAAGCCTTGCTAAACTTAAAGCTTACCTTCACCTTAATATATTTTGATAAGGTTAAACTTGTGTTTAGTTCACCTTCTAGGTTAACATCTGGGTATTGTAAACAGGTCAAGAAGTCACTTAGCCACCTTTTCTTTCTTCCTTTTACTCTACCTACTCAGTAACTCCAACGCATGAAGCTATTGATCCACATGTTATCTTCTCATAAGATTAGGGGTTTTCTCCCCATATGGACACAGCATGATCCCGACAGGCGTGCCCACGCGGACAGATCCCCCCCCCCCTCCGATGATACAGGGTAGCTCTATGTAAGTTATATCTTGCTTCAGAATATCATGGTATGATACTTGCTACAATTTTATGTCTGTTGTACAACCCTTACTGTTATATTATGCACATCCGCTATTGTTTCTCATTTGATTTTCAAAATATCAAAATCCAATAAAATCTTTAACAAGGAAAATAGGGTTTCCATCTGTCTGGATTTATCGGAACGGATCGAGAGAGGGGTGGAAGTCAGCGGACATAATGACATATTACAGCGCACACATGCAATAATGACATTAAAACCTGCAAGGCTATTTAAAAGGTTATTTGAAAGTACCTGGACATCTTCAACCAAAATATGGGGAGTCCATCGCACTATATGGCCATGTCACCCTGACATCCAGCGCACCATAGAGGTGAATGGAGCGTCCGATCAGGTCCGCCTGAAAATCAGACAGATGGATCTGATCGGTCCGCATGTGTGAAAGGGGCCTAAGTGATATCAGGAGAAAGTCAAACAATTTCTTACATAGTAGTTAAGACCAGGAAAACTCTGACATTGGGGATTTTATTAAGCATAAATATACATATTACACAGGACATTATTTACCATTAGGCACAGTAGTGGTTGATTTACTAAAACTGGAGAGTGCAAAATCTGGTGCAGCTGTGCATAGAAATCAATCAGCTTGCATTTTTTTTTTTTTGGTCAAAGCTTATTTGAACAAGCTGAAACTGATTGGCTACCATGCACGGCTGCACCAGATTTTGCACTCTCCAGTTTTAGTAAATCAACCCCAGTAGCACTTGCCTATAGGTAGCAAAAGCAAAGAGGTGACTACTAGCACAAGCAAATATGTGGATATTTATTGTATAATTATTAACAGCACATTTTACCATCATTAGTAGCAAAATAGTCACTCATCTCATATGAGGTCATTTACACATTATCACAATTAGGGCCAGGCCTAAGCAGAGGCAAACAAGGCACACACTCCAGCTGCAGCCATGATTTGCTGGCCAATCAGTAGCCATCAACTGGCTTTAATTAAACTGATGTAAAAGAGATTTTTAGCAGTATGCAATATTGCAGCTTTTGCTGGATGTCTGTCTTGCTCTGGACATGAGTGCTCCAGCCGGTCCCATAGACCCCAGCTCTAGTGTTGTGTCTACAACCCCTCTCTGCTTGGCCATTCACAAAATGCACTATGAAACAAATGTTGTCATTGATAAATCATAGGCTAGAGACAAAGAGGTGACCCAGATGTATTGTGGAAATTGTTTGTAAAGTCAAAAAATTTTTCAGTTTTCAATAAAGTAGGGAAGGATCAAAACCCCTGTGAGTTTATTTTTTCTGTCTCATTGGAGAGATTTCCTTTGACTTCCTGTCCCAGAGAAGAGCAAGATGTGAGAAAAAATCTCTACAAAGTAAGGGGAACTCCCTTCTTATGCCTCGTACACACAGTGCAACGGTCGTACGACCGAACGGCTCAAACCGTATGTTGGCTGTTGTATCTAGCATACTGACATGCACTACACGATTGTACGACCAAGCTGAAGGTAGTGACCTGTTATGAACGTATAAAGAGAAAGTTCAGGTGCCTGTAATTTGTGTCTGGCCGTTCCTGACTGCTGAGCATGCGTGTTTTGCACAATACAACTTGTTGGACCAACTTCTCTGTACACACGATACAACGGTCATATGACCGCTTGTTGGTACTACCAAAGTTTTCTAGTCTGCTCATACAACTTCTGTTGTACGACCGTCGTACGTCGGCTGTTCCAATCGCGTGTACTAACGGTTGATTTAGCATGCAACAGTCGTTCGTATGACCTGTTGTATACGATCATCGAACCATGTGTACGAGGCTTTAGACAGTCACCACATGAACAGATGTCCCCAGTGCAAGATTTATCCTTACAAGGTTCTGGTGAAAAGTGTAAAATGATGTGTTTCCCATCACATTCTGTTTCAGTGAATCCCCACAATGGGGGACATTGATAATAACAACAATACAAACTTGACAAGGGTTCCAATCCTTCCACATTTCATCCAAAACTGAAAAAAAAAAGTTTTGGCTGTACATATACATTAACTGCAGTAGACAAAAGTAATTTCATCAACGTGCTAAACAAAAATGGAAAAAGTCCATATTTAAGACTAGCTCTAAACATAATGTACACATGTAAATGCTTTACACAGAGCAAACAAAACACGGGGAGATTTACTAAAACTGGAGCACTCAGAATCTGGTGCAGCTGTGCATGGTAGCCAATTTGTTTCTAACTTCCGCTGGTTCAATTAGGCTTTGGCAATAAAACCTGGAGGCTGATTGGTTTCCATGTAGAGCTACAGCAGATTTTGCACTCTGCAGTTTTACTAAATCCGTCCCCTAACAATTTACATTAAAAATAGACATTTTCATTGCACAACATTTGTAATGCAGTCCCAACTGGGAAAAAAAATGGCTGAGGGAGAAATAGGAGACGTTTCATCCCCTGCTGTGTGACTGACAGGTCATTTTCTTATCTTCTGCACAGAGAAAAAAGAGCCTCACACTCCCCCCTCCCAACTCCTTCCAGCTTTCAGTATAGAGGTGGATGGGAAGTCTTGTGACATCACAACTCCACCCACCGAGCTCTAGCAAAGAGAGACACCCATTGATTACAGAGATTTGTGGGGCTACTACTGCTGAAAGGGGTGACATTTGCAAGGTAGGAATACATGCAGGAGGCTTGCATGTTCATATGCATTAATACTGTGCTATTAGTTTATACTGGGTGAGTGGTGGGTTTACATCCACTTTAAGGTATAACTTTTTGCAGTTTCAAACTTTCTCTGTTGTAAAAAAAAAAAGAAGTTTGTTTTATTTGGTCATTTTTCAAATTAGTTTTGCAATGGAATGGCCCGTTTTCCTTTTATTCATCTAAAAAAATCTTAGAGATATATCTATAAATCAGTAAATCTAACATTCACCAAACGTCCACAGTAGGTGAATCTTCCCAGTGCATGTGCTTTTAATGACATGGATTGATTCGCTACCTATGAATGTTTGGAGAAAGTCACATTCACTGCTTTATAAATTTACCCCTTATTGTTCTCGGGGAGAAAGCTACGTTGTATATGTTTTTTTTAGAAGAGGATGAGCCTTGGAACGTATGTCAACAAAAATGCAACTGACTTCAGAGGAAAGCAGCAAGCCAATTATAAAAGTCAGGAATGACATTTATGTGGACATTCTGTACATGAATGGTGTTCGGAATGCCTTTAGATTGGCCATATTGCAAGAAAACAACATTTGAATTTTGGAAAGTTTTAGAAAATCATTGTGCATACAGATTTAAATGGGAAAGACATTTTTAAAATGATTAAATTAGACTGGCTTGTGCAGCAATTGTATATGCTACATATTTTTTTAGCTTTCTATTAAAATTTGTTTTGAAAAGATATTGGCCAGACTAGGAGTCTATTGCTTTCAATTAGTCAAATGACTGACAGGTTTGCATTTTGAGAAGCAGAGAGGTAAAACCATTGTCTAGCACAGCAAAGTAGGAAGCAGATTCTGAGTATTTACTGGCTGCCAGGGGCATATCCATGGAAAATAGTGCCTTCGGCAAGCACTGAAATTGCATCCTTGTCCAAATATCTGACATCCATATTTTACATAGCTTTACCATAAAACCAACTCAAAAATGCAAATCAAACGTGTTAATCTTTTATTTAACCCCTTCCTAGAGCTCTTTTACCTGGGCTCGTACACCTGGTGATTGGCTGTCACATTGGTCCCGACAGTTTCCGATCATTAGTACAGACCGAGATCTGTCATTGACAGCTCTGTCTCTGTGCTGGGAGTGCTCAATGAGTGTGCTCTCAGCACAGTAACCTCTGCCACCTATAGGTGCATATGTGCAGTGTGTGGACATTAAAGTCCACCCTTATTGTCACTGCATACATGTGTTAGGTGGGCAGCAAGAGTTTAACATCATTTACATAATAGTAAATGGTTGATTCATTAACCCAGTGTGCTGTATGTTCAGTTTAATCCACCCCTGTATGTGTGTCAGTGCAGGTTCCAGCTGGTAGCCTTAGCAATGCTTGTACTGCATTGCTGCGAGTGTACTCTCCCTTGTCTCTGCAGTCTCGGTGACTCAGTGAAATTTCACACCAGGAGCCCCAATCACGTTAGGAGCCCTCTTTCCATCAGAGCCCCCACTTTACATCAGGAGAACCCTTAACATCAGAGCCCCCCTTCACATCAGGAGGAGCCCCCTTACAAATCAATATTTTGAGCACCCATACATCAGAGTCTCCTTATATCAGGGCCCTCAGAGCCCCCCTTACATCAGAGTCCTCTGAGTCCCCCTTGCATTAATGTCCTCGGAGCCTCTTTGCATTAAAGTCCTTAGAGCCCCCTCACATCAGTGTCCTCAGAGCCCAATTCACAGCAGAGCCCTTTTACATCAATGTAAAATGTCCTCAGAGCCCCCTCACATCAGTGTCCTTAGAGCCCCCTCACATCAGTGTTCTCAGAGCCCCTTCACATCAGTGTCCTCAGAGCCCCCTCACATCAGTGTCCTTAGAGCCCCCTCACATCAGTGTCCTCAGAGCCCCCTCACATCAGTGTCCTCAGAGCCCCCTCACATCAGTGTCCTTAAAGCCCCCTCACATCAGTGTCCTTAAAGCCCCCTCACATCAGTGTCCTCAGAGTTCCCCAACACCAGAGTCATCAACCCTCCCTCACAGCTCTAGTATAACTGACAAATGCCAAGTGTCTGTGCATGAAATACGCTCTATATGGCAAGTGGATAGGGCTGATTCAAGAGCAACTGTACTGTACCTTCTATACAAACTGCAGTCATAAAAAATATATAATTATAATTATAAAAATATATCAGAAAATTAAAATAAAAATGTTGCTATCGTGGTAAAAGTTCACATATATTTTATTCAGTGCAATATAATTTTTGTACGATATCATGTTTATGAGCCACATTCTTGTTAGCCAACAATAAAATTTTGCATGTCAGTTTCTTAACCATTGTTAGACTGTTACAATAATACTTTAAGGAAAGCAAAATTTAATCCAATTTCTATTTCAATTCTTTTTTTCCCCCTAATGCTCCCGCCACACCGATCATGACATTGAAATCATGCTACTTCACTTGAAGTAGCACAATTTCGAAGTAGCATTTCAGTGCTACTTCAGGTGCGACTTGGAAGACACCTGTGTGACTGTATGCACAGATTTCTATGCAATTCACACCTGAACTTGAGAAAAGTAGTGCAGGAGCTACTTTCAAAATTGCACCGATCTGACTGCTTCCAATGTGAGCAATAGGGTGCGACTTGTCATGCGATTTGATATTGCATGACAAGTTGCACCTGTGTGACGGGGGCTTAAAATAATATTACGGCCTAATTTTTTAATGTCTAATGCAGTTGTAGAGACTTACAATGGCTGCTGGTTATTGTATTCCAGTTCTCCTTTCATCTAGATGATCTGGTCCCCCAGGTGCTGGGCTCACTCTCCATTTCTAGGGTGGCTCCTTCCACTCATAGGGTCATATGGAGCCACCCTAACAATTCTGAGCTGGGATACACATTTGTGGTCATGTAATGCATGCTGGGACATTCAGTTCCGATGAATATATCCTGGAAAATGGTTCTGAGTTTGTTTGCCTGCTCCCTGACAGGAAGTTTGGGGAAGTTCAACACAGGACAGTGGAGGATACATGGGCATAATGGAGAAAAATAAGTATAACCTAAGCAGAATACAAATGATTACATTGCTCTGCTAATGTAATCAATACTGATTGGTTCATTAAAAAACAAGTCTTTAGTATTGTTTATAACATTATTAAAGCCCAATTGAGATTTCATTTTAAATCAGCTAAATACATTCCATGTGCATCAAAGCAAAAGGTGTGCAAAAGGTGCCAGTGTGTTGTGTGTTAAAAAAGAAAGGTTATTCTGAGGAGAATGATGTCAAATACTTGTCATTTGTTCCTGTATTCTGTATTTGTCTGATGATGCAGTACTTTTTACAGAAAAATGTGGAAATACTATAAATCATTTGGACAAACCATAATGCTCACATTCCCACAAGATGATAGTGAGTGTTTTTATAGTTTGAGTGCCTGAGTGCCACACGGGATTTGGATGCCTATTTTGGAATCGTGATATATGTGAAAATGTACAGCACACTGCGGATTATTTTATTGTTATATACATATATTTATTTACACATGCACTAGTGGTGTGGATATATATATATATATATTTATATATATTTATATGGAAAAAAGGTCCAAGGGATTGCTGCACGATAAAACTTTAATGAAAGTCCAAAAAACGTACATGATAACAATGATCGTCATGTTATCATGTACGTTTTTTGGACTTTCATTAAAGTTTTCCTGTGCAGCAATCCCTTGGACGTTTTTTCTACATATGACCCGTGGGAGGGTTTGATTGCTTGCACTTCATTGCATTGCCATTGTGCACCTCACCTCTTGATTTGTATAATATATATATATATATATATATATATATATATACAGTATCTCACAAAAGTGAGTACACCCCTCACATTTTTGTAAAAATATTATTATATCTTTTCATGTGACAACACTAAAGAAATAAATGGCACTTTGCTACAATGTAAAGTAGTGAGAGTACAGCTTGTATAACAGTGTAAATTTGCTGTCCCCTCAAAATAACATAACACAGCCATTAATGTCTAAACTGCTGGCAACAAAAGTGAGTACACCCCTAAGTGAAAATGTCCAATTTGGGCCCAATGAGCCATTTTCCCTCCCCGGTGTCATGTGACTCATTAGTGTTACAAGGTCTCATTTGTGAATGGGGAGCAAGTGTGTTAAATTTTGTGTTATTGCTCTCACTCTCTTACTGGTCACTGGAAGTTTAACATGGCACCTCATGGCAAAGAACCCTCTGACGATCTGAAAAAAGAATTGTTGCTCTACATAAAGATGGCCTAGACTATAAGAAGATTGCCAAGACCCTGAAATGGAGCTGCAGCATGGTGGCCAAGACCATACAGCAGTTTAACAGGACAGGTTCCACTCATAACAGGCCTCGCCATGTTCTACCAAAGAAGTTGAGTGCACGTGCACAGTGTCATATCCAGAGGTTGTCTTTGGGAAATAGACCTATGAGTACTGCGAGCATTGCTGCAGAGTTTGAAGGGGTGGGGGTCAGCCTGTCAGTGCTCAGACCATACACTACATCAAATTGGTCTGTGTGGCTGTTGTCCCAAAAGGAAGCCTCTTCTAAAGATGATGCACAAGAAAGTCTGCAAACAGTTTGCTGAAGACAAGCAGACTAAGATCATGGATTACTGGAACCATGTCCTGTGGTTTGATGAGACGAAGATAAACTTATTTTGTTCAGATGGTGTCAAGCGTGTGTGGTGGCAACCAGGTGAGGAGTACAAAGACAAGTGTGTCTTGCCTTCAGTCAGGCATGGTGGTGGGAGTGTCATGGTCTGGGGCTGCATGAGTGCTTGCGGCACTGGGGAGCTGCAGTTCATTGAGGATGCCATGAATGTCAACATGTACTGTGATATACTGAAACAGAGCATGATCCCCTCCCTTCGGAGACTGGGCCGCAGGGGAGTACTCCAACATGATAACGATCACAAACACACCTCCAAGACGACCACTGCCTTGCTAAAGAAGCTGAGGGTAAAGGTGATGGACTGGAGAAGCATGTCTCTAGACCTAAACCCTATTGAGCATCCGTGAGGCTTCCTCAAATGGAAGGTGGAGGAGTGCAACGTCTCTAACATCCACCAGCAACGTGATGTTGTCATGGAGGAGTGGAAGAGGACTCCAGAAGCAACCTGTGAAGCTCTGGTGAACTCCATGCCCAGGAGGGTTAAGGCAGTGCTGGAAAATAATGGTGGCCACACAAAATATTGACACTTTGGGTCCAATTTGGACATTTTTCACTTAGGGGTGTACTCACTTTTGTTGCAGCGGTTTAGACATTAATGGCTGTGTGTTGAGCTATATTGAGGGGACAGCAAATTTACACTGTTATACAAGCTGTACACTCACTACTTTACATTGTAGCAAAGTGTCACATGAAAAGATATAATAAAATATTTACAAAAATGTGAGGGGTGTACTCGCTTTTGCGAGATAATGTATATATATATATATATATATATATATATATATATATCACATTCAAACAGTCCAAAAATGTATGTGATATTGTGATGTAATAGTGACTGAACATAAAAGTGCTGTTTGAAATGCTATGTGCTGCAAATCCATTCTTGTATCTATCAATATATATTCTGCACCAGTCTGTTTTCATTTAGAGGATTGCTTTATTATTTTCATCAATGTAAGCTAAAAAACTTAAAAGGACTGTGTACAGACTTTTCTGCAAGCACACAGTGTTCTGAAAGAGTAGATCCTGCAAGCCTTCCTGCACGGCTAATATTCAAATGCTAATGTTTTCAGTGCAATCATGTGCTCATTAAATTTTATATTAAACTGAGAAATTAAATGGGTGCAGCCTTGAAGCTTATTTTTTTCCTCAGTCCAGACATGTAGAGCTGAACACATCTTTCATCAAAATGTTCTCATCCTTCTTCCATATGCAATCAGACTTAAAAGGATCTTTAAATATGTATGCCAGTTTTGAAGGCTATTCAAATTGCTACTAGCCACAAAGCCACTGTATTTTGTTCATTCTAAATGTCATGTTAACTCTGAAAACTGTCATTTAACCCGTTTGCAGCTGTTATTCATCTTTTTATGTACACTACAAAAGAGTGACTAAGGATCAGTAAGTGCACCATTTCACTAATTAGCTGAGAGCTCAAATTCAAGATGTACACATTAATGACACACATTGGAGTCGTAAGGAAATGTTACATTTGGTTTTAACCTAAAAGAATACACTGTTTACAAAGGGCTAATTTCTCTAATCTGTAATGGATGCATATGTTATTTGCCATAACAATTATTATATATTATTATTATTATTATTATTATTATACAGGATTTATATAGTGCCAACAGTTTGTGCTTTACTGTACAATATAAAGAGGTACTGTACAATTACAGTACAATTCAAGACAAAGGGGTTTAGGGTGATTTTGCTCAGGAGAGCTTACAGCACTCATTGGTTCCCATTACTGAAAATAATAATTCTAATGGCAAATAACAGTTGCTATGACTGGTGAACCTGAAATGTGTTAGTATTTTATGTAGCACCCTCTAGGTAGGTAGGTGCTAGAGTGAGGATTTTTTCTAGCAGAGTAGGAAAATTTAGGCAGGGCTAGCTGGTGGCTAGGCCTGTTTGTTTTTCGTTCTGGGCTGGAAGTGGCTCAGGGTAGGGCTGGGTGACTCACAGGTGGTGTCATCAGGACCTTCCACTTCTTTCCAGAAGCTTCTGGAGTTTTCTATGGAGAGAGGTGGGGAGGGGAGGTGAAGCCACCTGTGGTAATTTAGGGAGCCTTGAACACTCCCCGAACCTGGATTGGCAGAGGGCAGGCCTCCTTAAATACCTAGGGTCAGGTCAGCTGGGGAGCAGTTGTCGGGTGGAAGAGCTGGAGTGAGAGACTGTGGAGGCTGTCAGGGCCCATGGGGAGCTCCCCAGTCTGGGGAGGGGGGGCTGACCCTGAGCTGGGGCTCAGGTGCATCCAGAAGTGAAGAGATCATGGGAGAGAGGCACATGAGAGGGCAAGTAGAGGACAGTGGGGGAGAACACTATTAAGAGTCTCCAGGGAGGACAACTGGTTGCAGCAAGTGAAGTGCTGGTGAGTGAGGTACAGTCGGGAGGACTGGGGAGGCATGCCTGAGAGAACTGTGAGATTGCAGTTTGAGAGATGGGTGCAGAACCAGAAGAGGGGACTGTGGAAAGGGCAGTGGAGAGAGGTCATTGCAGCCAGGCCGGCTGGCAGGGCCTGAAGAGAGTTATCTGGGACTAGTAGCTGAGGCAAGGACAGCTAGCACCTGGACTATTTCTACACAATAGGGGCCGTGGTCCCTGCCTGCAAAAGGGCAATCCACTGAGGCCTGGCTGAGTCAATGTCAGGCCTAACTATGTGGTGCTAGCTAGTCTGGAAGCATAACTGTCTGAAGCAAGTGGAGTGCTGGTGGAGTAACAGTCTGCAGCAAGTGAAGTGCTGGACACGGAAAACAAAGAGGACTTAAGCAAGAGTTGTGCTGGAGAGTAGTCTGGAGTGTATATAGCAGTCCCAAGCAAGTTTGCATTGAATTGTTCTGGGCATCCCATATATCCCATCCCCATCCAAGTTAATCCCCTCAATAAAATACAAAAAAAACAAGTGTATGGACTGTTCAATGACTCTGAGTGCTTGAGAAATTTAATTCTCAGCCACCCCGATTCATCTTTATTCTGGGATTTCTAAATGCACTAAATAGTTATTAGTCCTTGAGTCCCATGTTAGTCAGATAGATAGGTAGAAGGATATATCGTATATAACAAACATATAAGTTGGTCAAAAGGAAAATCAAGGCAAAAATCAGTAAAACAAAAACAGCGCAACATATTAATATCGATAAAAAGGTAAAAAATATGCAGTAATGGCAAAATATGGTAAAAAATAATAAAGGAATTAGAAATACTGTCTATTCAACTCAAGCAGAATAAAAAAGCCCTACTACAATTAGGTGACAATAATTAAATTCTCTAACAAGGACATATTAATATTCCAGTAAAAGTATAATAACATTATTTTCGGGAAAGCATATTCTTAGCTGTCTTCCGTATTATTGTACCAGATGACAGATGGTATCTTTGAGAGGAAAGATGGCTCCCAGCAGACCTCATTTTGAATAGAGATCATTGGTAGAGGCCTACAATTACCTTGCCAGCATTTCCTTGCCACTCAATCTGTCACCTGAGTACCCTGAAATTCTATGCAAACTTTGACCTTTTCTTAAAGCCAAATAAGCCCATCAACCCTGGTGTGAGAGTTCTCTGGCTAGGGACTGGCTCATGAAACACCACACGCTAAACTGTAGGAGGCAAGGGGGGTTTATCACGTTCCCCCAAAACTTGAGAGCTGCATTGGCAGGTCTTGTAGAGTGGGAACATCGGCAAGGTAATTACCTTAAGGTACTTGCTACATAGCTTGCCAGTTAATTAGGAAGGCTGGTAATAAGTACATGTCTACTCCGAGAGATACTTACATTTTTATGTAAAACTATATTTGTATTTACTATAGGTTTTGTATGCATATGTCCATACTTTGTAATTACCACCTGTTCACACTCATTTAAATCTTTTATTGGAACACATTAAAGAACTCTAACCTTAAAAATAAATGTATTTTCTCTTTCTTGGTCTGTTAAATACACTACTATTTTTCTGTTCACTAAGTGTAAAAAAATAACCAGATGATTCTGCCAGACGTGTGTTAAGGACTTTCAAATCTCTATTTCTGAAGAATTGAAATTTTTTTTTGTTTTTTTTTTATATTTCATCTTCTCTTTGAATAGCTTTGTTTTTTTTGTTTCCTTACAGACCATAACAATTAACTTCATTCACAAGCTAGTGGGATCTTATGACATTAAAACCCATGCTATAATTATGTTAAATGCATTTTGCATATAAATAACCACACATGAAAGTACCGAATCTGTTATGCTATAGTGAATCGATCCTCTTTTTTCACTGATTTATTTAAGTGTAGAGGTGTGGTCTGAAGGAGGTCGGGCCAACATCCCAGTAAATACTAAAGTAGAAGAAGAAAGCCCCCTTAATGGGACTTTCGGGGCCCAGAATTTTATAATTGTTGTGCAAATTTAGAAAATGACAAAAAAGTAATGATTAACATATAAAATCCAATGTTTATTCGACAATAAAGTTAAAAGGTAAATTGCAGCTGGTGCATTTTCATAACAAAAAACAAGGGTGATATTGTAGAACATTATTCACGTATTGATTCTTTCATTGTTTGCTGTTATGACAATGCATCAGCTGCAATTTACCGTTTAACTACAGTGCTGAATAAACATTCAATTTTAGATTTTAATTGTTACTTTTTTTGGCATTTTCTACCACTATACACTGTGCACAGCAACTATAAAATTCTGGGCCCCATAAGTCCCTTTAAGGGGATTTTCTCCTTATTGTACTGATGGGTTCAGAAAATTTAGGTAAATGCACCTGCCACAAGAGAAAAATAAAACTGAAAAACAAAGGAGAAAACTAGCACCCATATAAATCTTTTTTTTACCTTCGAATTGCTTGAATTTGGGTTTTTAGACTCATCAGATTTTGAAATGTCTATAACTCATGTTTGCATTCACAGCATTGTTGTAAAACAAAATGAAATGCAGAGGAGCAGGTTTTCTCTTAGATGAGCTAGTCTTCTTTAACCTCCCTGGCGGTATGATTATTTCAGATTTTTGGTGCTGAAAGCGGTACGATTATTTTGCATGGAAATTTGGCGTTTTATATTGTAGGCCTGTAATTCTTAGGTATAATATTTACAGTAAGAAAGACGGACCTTTGTACTCTTACAGGTATCGTTGGTTTTTCACAGGGAAACGCGGTTTTCACCAAGAACTAGTCGATCTTTTGTCACTATCATTTATTCTTAGTAAACGTCTTAACTCACTATGACTAAAAACCCTTTTACATAGTAGTCTTTGACTTTCGCCGCTGTCGCTGTTAAGACGTTTACTCGTTTAAAGTCACAAAAACCAAACTAATGTAATAACTTATGTAAAATAATGATAATGCAATAATAAAACTATTAATAAAAATCAATAAATAATATAATATTAAATACTAAAATAAAAAGTTTGAAAAAGTATGGGCCCTACAGATGATCTGAGAACAAACCTGTCTAAATTCACTCAATAAGGATTCTTAATGTCCGGATGTTATATTTTGCGGTTTAAAGGTACGTTTTATTAGCATGGCGAAAGTCGTGGTTTTTAGACTTTATTAGTATG
>BLSH010403675.1:118125-167919 GCA_018402905.1 Glandirana rugosa | reverse complement strand
TAGAGGGTCCTCCGGTCCCCTTCATCCTTAACTCCTATTGACTCCTCTTCTCGGATCCTGGATTATCCCCGTCTAATGTCTCTGGTGGATCGTTGTTCGCTGAATCCTACTCATATGTAAAAAAAAGGAAGTTTCCATTCAAATATATCCGTTTCCTGAACTTACTACATTTTTTTTAAGACCCACCTTGAGGCGAAATTGACGACACACAAGGTTGTGTGTCGTGACGTAACTTGTCACGTAACGTAACGTTGGATGTTCGGCTGTACTACGCCCTATCACGGTTGTTTGAATGTTTGATATTTGTGAACCAACCAAACAATTTGGCTGGTTTGCCAGCTCGATCATCCTGTAGAAGCAGCAGGATGTCATTCAATTATTGGCAGTATTACTACAGGCATTGGCACTATCCCGCATCATGTCGGCTTGTAGGTTGCAATGCAATGCACTGTTCAATGCAGTGCTGTGTGTTGGAACACACAGCAGTTAAAGCGGAGTTCCACCCAGAATTTTTTTTACATCATTCAAGTCCTTTGCCTATATAAACTTACCTTTGAAGGAAAAAAAATGTATACTCATCCTAAGTCGCTTGTTGCTAGGTGGTCTCTGTAATCTGCCCCTATTAGGTCCTAGGCTCTTCTCCTCAGTTATCCTCAATTCCTACTTCCCCTGGCCTCCTGGGAGATGTGACTCATCATTTCCCAGGAATCAGTGGGCTTCCCTGTACTGTAAAATCATATTATTTCCAGACAGGAAATGACACGATTTAAGGCGGACCGAGATCGAGGAGTGCATGATGGTTACCCACCATGCACTTCTTTCAGGAAGAGATGCCAGGAGACTGCGGATGGGCTTCAGATGCCCTCACCTAAAATGGAAAAGTCCAGCAGTGAGAGAAACGAAATTGTGAGTAAAAAATTACTAGGCAGTTTGAAAGTAAGGAAACAAAAGGTTACATCTAATTAGTATTAAAAGAGTGGATGCCAAAAAAAAAATTCTGGGTGGAACTCCGCTTTAAGTGCATGTCCTAACTTTTTCAGTGCACACCTCTGCAAAGTGATGTGTTTACCTTTTTGATTGCTTTGAGAACCCAAACAAAAAGACAGACCAGATACCAATAGCATGCTATAACCTTTAACCTATAGCATTGGCTTCATCACCAAGATGTGGCATTTGACACGTTTTTTTAAAGCTCTCTGAATGACAATGAAAGTACCCCTCACTAAATAAAATGGCCACCTTACAGTCCAGTTCCTGTTGTTGCATTTGCTTTGCTTCAACTTCAAAAATGATACCCTGTGTCGCTTTTTTGGTGCTTCAAAGCATCTCCAAAACCTCCATAGCAGTCTATTATAACGCTCGCTAGCAGCACCTGCAGCATTAGAGGAGCATTTACGTAGAGCTAGCTTTGCTTTGTTTTGGAGGTATTGGAGGATATCAATAAACATTGGTTAGAATACCCATGGACTTTTTAGGCACTTACTGTATAAAGAAAAAGTTAAAATGCAACACATTTTTATTCACATATAAATCTTAAAATCCAAACTAACCTATGCATCAAGATCATTCTTTTTTTAATATTGTCTTTAATAATGATCTTGATGCATAGGTTAGTTTGGATTTTAAGATTTATATGTGAATAAAAGTTGTTGAATTTTAACTTTTTCATTGTAAGTGCCTACAAAAGTCCATGGGTATTCAAACCAATGTTTATTGATATCTTCTGGGGCACATGTTCAATATTATTGGGTCTCCATAATACCACCCTGTGGCTACCCATTTAACAGGATTGGAGGTATGAAGTATCCCAGGATGCAGCCACTTCTGGTGTATATAGTCTGGGAATTTCTGGTGCAGACATCACATCTGGTGTGCAGCATGGAGCAGCAGGAAGGTGAGCGGGATTTGGACTGGAGCAGCGCAACTAGCAGGCGGCCATGTGGTGTGCAATGTGGGAACGCTGTAACAGAAGGTGAGTGGGGACCGGAGAGAGAGGAAAAGGCGGTGGAGGATTAGCAGAGCTGGGGGACCAGAGAGGGAGAAACTAGCAGATGTCAAATGTGGTAAGCAGCATGGGACCGGTATAGCACGAGGTGAGCAGAGACTGGAAAGAGAGATGGGGATCAGCAAACCAAAGGATCAGCAGAGCTGGGGATTTCTACTGAGTAAGAGGTCAGCAGAGCTGGGGGTTACTACTGAGTGGGGTTAAGCAGAGCCACGGGTACTACTGATTGAGGTGCAAACAGAGCAGGGGGTACTAATGAACTGTTGATCTACTGAATCAGGGTACTAATAAGCTGGGGGTCTACTGAACAGGGGTATAACTGAGCTGGGGATACTATTGGACAGGGATTCTACCCAGCTTCTTTAAGACAAACAGAAAAAAACAACACACACAGGGCATTTGCCAAGCTTCAAAAAAGCATCACAGAATCATCAAAAATGCATGTTTAATCACTAGGAGCTTTGCTGTGGGTTAAAATCAAAGCAAATGTAAACAAGCCCTGAAAAATGTATTTTGAAGCAGTAGGCGCTTTAACATGTGTTAAAATCAAAGCAAGTGTAAATGAGCCCTTAAAGTATATGTAAACCCTAAAAATTAACTTCTCCTATTTGTTCCCTTTTGGTCTGCTAAATATACAATTTAAGTTGTTTTATTATATCTGTTTGATGAATGCAAAAAATAACTGGAAGGAAGGTAGCAGCACACATTTCTGGCACATCAACAGTTATTTTCTGTACGCTGTGTTTAAAAGGATAGCACTTAAAGTGTTACTAAACCCAGGGCCCTACATTCACTATATTTGATCTCCCACAGTGCACAGAACATGGAAATGCAATTATTTTAGTAAATATATACGGCTAAATACCTTTTCTCATCAGCAGTATATAACAGTCTTGTGACTTTTATCATTGTCTGGCCGAGCACTGGTTAAAGCTTGTAGGAGTTTTCATTGTGCTTTGAGTGTCCAATTAGGCTGCATGACCCCTGACTCTCTTTCTGGACAGTGCTAATTGGCCCTGTGCTGATCAAATGCACCCTCCAAAAAAAAAAAACTATCTAGCAATACACACTAAACTGAGCATGTGCAGAGTGCCCTCAAGGCTCTGTTCTATCAGCAAATGGATTGGGGACAGTAAAATAACGTGAGGGTCAGAGAAGACAGGATCCAGAGCCTTTTTACACAATGCAGAGGATTAACCCCTTAGGTCCCACAGTGAGCATAGCAAGCGTGCTTTACTGCATATACACACTGCTTTTACTGTTGCAGGTTTAGTAACACTTTAAGGAAATGTCCATGTATTGCAGAAATTACAATTTTTTTTTTTTAATTTTACCTTGACATACTATTTTTCATGGTCACTGAAGCGTATAGGCATAATGTCTTTTAACCACATAAAGATATTGTCTATGGCTTTCAATAACTTGATATAAAAATGAAGTCATAGGTGTAAGCTAAAATAGATTCTACAATAGGAATAAAAACTGAATAAAATGGAAGCAGACAATAAGAGCTAAGTGAATGCATATCAAGTGCTTCTCAAGTGCTGCCATCTATTCAAATTAAGATGATTACTGGCTTTTACAAGCATCTGCGAGATGTTGACACACAGGGAATGCTGTGTGCTGTATCTAATTTAGCGCGACCTTGAAAGACAGCACTGAAATACTAAAAGACACTTGTGTGTATTGGGCTGATAGGTAATGCTGTATCTGCTCCCCACGCTGAAAATAATGTAATAAAGGTTACATGGGTGCAGTTTATAATTCAAAAATGGAATCTGCCAGCATAGAGTATCTATTTATCTTATGTACATAAGGAATTTTTTCTTACAAGACAAAAACAGGAACATCGCCTGGCTATCCAAAACTCAAGTCAACACCTACAGTTACTGTAGCTGACTTCAAAAAAGCACATACTTATCAACCCACAAGGCCTACTGCTGTCTTCCTCACACCCAAAATGTCAACTTTTTTTTTTATTCCGTGCCAGCTTGTATCTGGCTGTCACTTCCTGATTACTCACAGCCAGTTCCCTGATGAAGTACTGCTGCGTGTGCATGAGATCAGCAGGCTGTGGGAAGACTGATGCCTCCTGGAATGTGCGACCTAATACCCAAGGAGGCTTCTGGAAAGTGCTGCTGATGGGGGGGGGGGGGGGCACCGGTCCTCCTGTAGGGAGCCCAAGCACACATAGGGGCCGAGACAGGAAGGTGGGTTGGTGCGGGGTGACAATTACAGAAACAATCCATCCAGCAGCCGAAAGCTGGTTTCTCTCCCTCTCTCTCCTGTCGGCTTTCAGCTGCTGGATGGAGCTGAAAACAGGGATGTGTCAGGACACTGAGAGCGGGGGAAGGGGCCGGCGAATATGTAATTTACCGGCCCTTTGGGAATTTCCCAGGGGTCCTAGATGCATGAGGGGCAAATTTCCTCCCTGCAGTATTCTGATAACAGTTCCCCTCTCTTTGGCCAGCTGTTTTCCTTCAGGTCAGTTCCCTTATCTATCTCATGTCCAGGTGTCTTATGCCTCTCTCCCTCCCTGCCTCAGCCACTATCCCATCCTTCTCCCTTTCATCCTCACACAGGTCTATCTCTGCCCGTTACACTGCTCCTCTTTTAGATCCTTGTTACCCCTCGCTGCTAATTTACAGGCTCTTCTCCAGCCATCCAGAAATTATTTTTCTGACACTTTCCCAACAATAGTCCCTCATTAGTTCCCTCACTCCCCTCCCTCCTCTCAGTCTTCTTCTCTGCAGACACTTCACCTTCACACAGGTGTGTGCCCTCCTCATACACAAACTGCAAATGGCTGGAATCTCCCATCCTGCACACCCCCAACACTTTCTCTTTACTAGTTAATGGAAATCTCTCCCTTCCCTGCCTGCCAGCCCATTTGCTTTTATTATACTATGGCTATTCCTCACCAGCCATCAGTATTCCCCATGCCCATCCCTGACCATCCCTCTCCAGTCCCCTTGACACCCATCTATTTGCCTGTCCTCCCCTTCCCTTGTGCCAACACAAACCTCCTCCTTTTTTATTCCTATACAGACCAGGATTCCCCCAGTTTCACTCCAGTTCTTCTCTACCCATCCCCCATGCCCTACCCACCTCCACTTCCCCCTCTTCCTTCTTATCCCCTACCCCATAGTTCCCATCTCCATCCTCCATCAGGCACCATGGAAGAACCCCGAGGTGGAGCATCTAACTACTGCTTGTGCGCTACTGCTTGTGCGGGAGGGATGTGTACTGCGCCAATCCCTGCTGATCCTCTTCCTCTATTCATCCCATTTGACTGGCGCAGCACACATCCACCCACACAAGAGCAGTAATAGGATGCTCCGCCTTGGGGTTCTTCCTTAACCCCTGCAAAGCACCAGAAGAAAACCAGAAACTCTGGAGGGGGAGTTGTCATTCCATTTGTAGATTTAGCCCAGTGACAGCCTGCCAGAATAGGTAGGATCTGTGACGTCAGTTTCCCAGCACAGCTCTGCTTGAGAACATATGTGTATAATACATTACTGCCCTATACTGTATCCTCCTGCCCCCTGTACTGTGTGCCCTCCTGCCCCCCAGTACTGTACCTTCCTGTCCCCATTCTACTGTGCCCCCCTGTACTGTAACACCCTCCTAGCCGCAGTTCTGTGCCCTCCTGCCTCCCCCTGTACTGTGACATCCTGCCCCCCATACTGTGCCCTCCTGCCCCCTTGTACTGTACCCTCCTGCCCCCCCTGTACTGTGCCATCCTGCCCCCTCCCCTCCGTACTGTAACCTCTGGTTCCACCGTAGGTTTGTAAGTTATGTTGTGTTTGTAATAATTATTTTTGTGTATTTTTAGCGAAAATATTGTTTTGATATTTTATAGGGGGGCCCTGTCAGGTAGGCTGTAAGGGACCCCGTGATTTCTAACAGCGGCCCTGTTCCTGGATGCTGAGAGCTATGTAATCCTTGCCTAGGCAAGAAATGAAGAAGTGAGAATTAAAGTGGATGTAAACCAGATTCATGAAATTTGAGTTGGGCACACATATCTGCAGAGTTTGCTTATCTCTCTTCAAAGCCCTAAGTCCCGTGGCTTTCTCCTGTTCTGTTCTTCTGTTATCAGCATGATAACTTCTGACAAGTTCTCAGACACATGAGATACAATTAGCCTGAATTTGTGTCGGGTGGGTGCTATAAATAGATTAGCAGAGAGCCGGTCTATTCACAGCACAGTTCTGCAAGTCTCTGCCTATGTGTGTGTGTGTGTGTGTGTGTGTGTGTGTGTTTGTGTGCCTTTCCTCCAATCAGCTGTCTCCCAGTGTAATCCAAGACTACGCTGCTACTGCTGAATGAGGAAGTGAAAATTCTAACAGGATGTGCACTTTCTAAACAGTATATAAAGCTGAAGACAGCAGATATACATGTAAAACTTATATAGGGAGATTTGTTTCATCCCCGTGTATCATCTGAGGCTGTTCACTTCACTGGGTATAGGAGAGGATTTAAAACCACTTAACAGGAAAAAAAGAGACATGCAATTTTGTGACATGTTGGAGGGGAGAAGATTAGAATGATGGTAAGTGATATGTTTGTGTAAATGTTCACTTTAAAGTAACTGGCTAATGAACACATTGTCCCTAAACAATTTATTTATGCACTTGCACGTGTGGCATTGTTATTAGACTGTAACTTATTTTGGGGCATGAACCAAATAAATTGATCTACCCTATAAAATACTACATATTAGGTTGGCACTGAACATGAACAAAAAAATAAAAAGCGATGTCAAGAATTTTTACCTTGCCATATGTTCTTAAAGCAGGCTTCCAGTTCCCCAAATCATTTTTTTAAACACTCCATAATTGTGTACACTTATACTGCCACATTTAGATAATGTTATATATGTGGTCCTTTCAGTTTATGTTTCAATCATGGAAAACTAAACAGATCTCGGAAGCAGGCAGGTTCCTCTCTGCTGTGGGCATCTAAGGCCCTCTTCTCATCATTTCTGGGATTCGGTGCAGCTGGCTACCCTGCATGCACCTCCCGATCTCGCGCCTGCGCAGTAATGACACTGCACAGCGCCCTCTCTTCCTGACAGGTTGCCATAGCAATGGCGGCAGATGTTCCCGCCCTGTTATAGCAACCTGTCAAACAGGACATCCTGGTCCTCCCATTTGCGTCGTGCAAGATTTCGGTATTAGGCGATTCCCATGTACTCCTGGGATAAATGACGCCGATATCCCAAGAGTCCATGGGAATCGCCTAGTGACGTCATTGCCTAGGCGGCTGGAGCTAGAAGTGCTCCATGCTACATGGAAAAAAAAGCTGTTTAAAAAACAAAAAACTATTTGCCATTTTAAATATAGAGAAGGATGAGCAATGGATTGATCCCAAATAAAAAAAAATGTGTGGAACTCCGCTTTAAAGAGTACGAGTAGCAAAAACCGTTTTGGATTGAAGTGGGGAAAGATTAGAACCACTGTCAAGTTTATATTACGGGGGAGAGAGTGTTTTTTTATTGCACACATTTTAAAGTGCTGATGTAAATGCATTTTTAGTTAATAAATTCTGTTAAGAAGATTTTACACTATGTGGAGTATTTGATTCTATATCTCTTTATGAGTGTCATTGGATGGTGACGTGTGGAGGAACTCTTATAGCGGAGTTCCTCCCAAAAGTATATGCTCCCCCCCTCCGGTGCCACATTTGGCACCTTTCAGGGGAAGGGGGGAATGGGGACCTGTTTTAGACAGGCCCCCTTCCTCACTTCCAGGAGACGGGCCGCGGCCCGTCTCTCGAAAGTTCAGCCCCCCTTTCGCATAGTAAAAAAATATTTTCATGTATTATATGTATATACGATTATTATTATACACATATTTGGAATTGTCTTTATAATTTTTCAGCACAGCTCTAGGTATTAAAATTGGAGAACTACTGTGACAAATACCTCATAGTAGAGCTGCTGCTTCATATTGTTGATCACTATATGATTGAATTTTTTTTTTTTACTTTTTTATACACAAGTGCAATTTCTGGGTTTTACAATTTGGAAGTTTATATTACTGTCTGTCTCCCGGCTATGTACAGTAGATTCACCCTCACTATTTGTCCTAGTGACCATTGTGATGGGAAATCGAACCATTTTACAGCTGTTGCTGGATCAGGAATCTTCTAATGGGGGCACCTGTTCTAGTGACAATTGTCTGAGGTAGGAATTTTCCTTATTAGGAAGGGATTTACTCTCCTGTTGCTTTTCTGGAACAGAAAGTGAGGTGAAACTTCCCCAACAGTACCGATAAGGGTTTTAATGCTTTTATGCTCTATCCAAAGCTAAATAAGGCAAGGTCAACTTACTCAATAAGGCTAGGCCTGCAATCAGATTTTGATCCAACCTTTAGTGCAATTATGTGATGCAACTTGGATGCTCCTTAGATATGGTTTGCATATTTTATGCGGCCAGAATCATGCTGGAATCTTACCAAAGTAGCACAGGTCCCTTTTCCAAAATCACTCTGCGCTATATTGATGTGAACATGCACCATTGAAAACAATTATTACTTTCATTGTCATGTGATTCTGTGTGACTCAAGTCGCACCTAAAATCGCACTAATGTGAACCAAGCCTTAGGACCCCCTCCCCTATCTTAGGCTAGGTTCACAGCTATGTGGCTCTGCGAGACGTGTTCGCACAGGCATGGCAGCCTATTCATATGCATGGGTTGCTGTGTCTGCGTTTCATGCAGGAAAAAGGTTCCTGCACAATTTTGAAACCGCAGCTGGAGGGCAATTGCATGGTGCTTTTACATTAAGCAATTTCCGGCAACCAAAAATGCACGGCAGTTTCAGATACGTGGGGATGCCATTAAGAATTCCGCACATGCAGCCACCTGCACAAATGTGAACCTAGCCTTAGGGTCCTTTCACATGAGTGGATAGTTTGGGTCTGCCTGTCATTTTTTCAGGTGGACCCGAATGGACGCTCCATTGTTCTCTATGAAGCGATGGATATCAGCAGTGACATGTCCGCTGACGTCCAATCCACTCCGATCTGCCAAAAACAGACGGATGGAAACCCTATTTTCCATCTGTCTGGCGGATCGGATGAACACGGACAGATGGTCCTTGTTCATCCGTTCCCCCATAGAGGAGAATGGAGCTGTGACAGGTCAGTCTCTGACGGAGTGCAGAGACGGTCCTGTCATCCGCTGGCTCAGCGGGGATAAGCGGATGGATCAAAACGGGCTCCGCTCGTGTGAAAGGGGCCTAAATCTACAAAAATAATAATATACAATAAAGACAAATAAAACAAAATAACATGAAATAAATAACAACAAAATATATAAATATAAACATGTAGGGGGGGGGGATATATATCTTTCACTTGGCTACCACTCATAGTGCCTGGTTAAGGGTGATGTTACCATCCTTCTGTAGAAATCCTGAGGAATGTCAAGTAGCCCAAATATGAAAACACAGTATAGAACTGCTGTGTAGCATCATCTTGCGAGATTTGGGGTGCTAGGCATTCCCCCAGCTCTTGTTGAAAGGATGATGACATCGGCAGGAAAGACAGGGGAAAAGTTAAAAGAGAAGTATATAAAAACCCTTATACTCACCTACGTGATGCAGCATCGCCCCGATCCTGCATCTGTCCCTGCCACTTCTGCAGTGAGAACAAAGCAATCAAACATAGCTGATTGCTTAGTTCTCCCCTCTGCTCTGAGCAGAGAGCCATGACTGTCAGTCACCGGCTCTCTGCTCTGCCCCTCCAGGGCTCCCTGGAGCGTTGGGTTGGAAGGGAGGGTGCAGCTGCCTCAGTCTCCCAGCGGCGCAGCTGAGAGGCTGAGCAGGCTGCCGGTCCAGGCATGTGGGTGGATCCCAACTGTAAAGTCGGGATATTTTCCCAGGCTGGACCGGCTTAATGACATCATCCAACAGCAGGCTTTAGCACGCTGTCCTCTGAAAATGGGTAGCAGTAGTGCAGGACGAACTGCGATCCTGTGATCTATAGTAGAAGTAGGGCCCAAAAAAGCTTTGGCCATACTTCTCCATTAAGTATGTTTAACTAGAAAATAACTTTATATTTCCCACAGGTGCTTTATAAAAAATGATTTCTGCAGCATATTAAAATGGTGAAGATGGCCCTCTCTAAAAAAACAAAACTTGCATGAAATGCAAGGCCAGTTTTAACAGCCTCTGTCATGTTTAGTAGTTTTTTCAGGAATAGCCATTGGTATTTTTTATACACTCAGAATACACTTAACTCACTTTTAAGTGATTTTTATTTTACAATTGTTCCACACTATAATTCAATATTATTTCCACTGTTATATTTCGTCAGTTATCCAACACAGATCACATCGAACACAAATGAGGTCTAAAGTTTGAGTCACAGCGGACCACATCTCCACATAAAGACAAATCTTCAATGTTGTGTCGACCTGCCAGGAAAAGAGACAAAGATAAACAGCACAGCAAACATGTACCTGCAATGCACTGCTTGCCTATTAAATATTAACGGCTTCAATTACATTTACATAAACTGGGCAGCTGTGGACAGAACTTCCACTGCTGCATTTTGGCGCTGCTGTCATGGAAAGAAGCCGAAAAATCATGCGTCTAGAATGGACAATGAAGCAATCTCAATCTCCTCTTTATGGTGACCTGAAGACGATCGCTCATCAGTCTGGAGACATGATTGTAACACGACATTCGGTGGCAAATACTGCTTTTCTTCCATGTCTTCCAATGTAAACACGTGTGAACATCATAAATAAATTATGTCTTCCTGTCAATCACATTCTTTAACTGAAGCTGAAGTAGAAAAGGACAAATGGATGAATGAAAATGTACAGCATTGAGGAGATGGCATAGCGATCTTTTTTCTTAAATATATTCATATATTTATTCATTTTCTCGGTGAGGTGGTTCCCTTCCTAGAAGTCTGTTTTAGCTGGGTGCTTCATGTCAGCCGTCAGATACAGGTGGGGTGACCCAGCCATACTTCTCGTGGGTCTTCACCAAACTCTTGAATGTTGCTTCTGCTTCCTTTCGGCTAAAGGCCTTTTTAGATTTTCCAGCTTTCCTGCAGATACGACCCTAAGGAAAAGAATGAAAAATCTCTTTAGAACTACAAAACTCAGTAACAGAACAGTAATAAATCATCTTCTTTTATGTATCTGTAATAACCATCCTTTAGAGAAATGCTGCTGAAAATCTAGGTTGTTATGCATGTGATTATTTCCTGGCAGTCATTATGAACCATGGTACTTTAATGCCATTTAAAGATGATAGGCATAATTTGAAAACTGTGTACAAGAAGTAGATAATCCAATATATTATCCGCTTGTGCTAAAACAAGCCAAACTGTACAAAGTAGTTACCTAAAAAAGTCAAAAATAAATGTCATACTTTAGCGCACACAGGGAGCATGATCTAGTTTAGTAGCTGCTACCTTTGGAAAGACATCACACCCATGATCCTAAATTTTAAATCTTGATTGTATTAGCTCGATTTAAGGTAAATAGAAAGACTGGCCAACAGATTCCTCCATCCACTGAAATGAGGTCCTCCTGGGACATTGTATTCTGAAAGTGGCACCTTCTGCTGTCAGAATACACTAATCAGTGGTTGAAGCTAATTGTCTACAGCCACTGATCACTGGAAAATGTCCCTTTGACAAAAAATGTAATAATCAACTTCTGTTGAGTGGGGGAGGTCAAACACTGATCGTAATTCAGCCAGTTTCTGCTAGACTGGGCAGCATTTGATCAGTGTATCGCCAGCTTTAGCCTGTTGCTATCTTGAGCAGGTCCTTTAAAAACAACACCCAAAACAGATTTCTCCAGTCGTAGATAGCCTTTTGCAAATGTTGCAATTTCCCTGATATGTAGAATATTATTATATACATTTTTTAGGTTTCTATTTCATGAGCCCTGGACCATGATAACTTTCACGTCAGGTGCAGATACTGTGGGGTTGATTTATTAAAGGCACTCTGCAAGAGCAGTTGCTCCAAAGCATAGTAAATGAGCAGCTCTACTAACTTCCATCATCCAATCATGTGCAAGCAAAACTTCTGTTTTTTTATTTTCCTTGCATGTGATTGGGTATGCTTTTCAAAGTGAAGCTTTCCTCATTTACTAAGTCCTGGAGCAACTGCACTTGCAGAGTGCATATGCACTTTACAAAGTTTACAGTCTATCTGCAGTATATCTGCATTTACTGCTGCAAGGTGGCAGCATAACTCAGATTGCAGTCTATAAATGGCAGTTCACACACATGCGGCTAGGGGGCGAGCGTGCGCCACTGGTGGTGCGCTCTCGTGCCTGCCGTGAGCTCCAGGATTGTGGCCGTGGGTTGGGCGGACTTGATGTCCGCCAGCGACCCGTGATCACTTACAATAGAAGAAAAGTGGGGTACCGCCAATGTAAACACGGCGGTTCCTTGCTCCGACAGGGCAAATAACACTCATCTACTGATCCCTGTCACCGGGATTAGTTAGATCTGTTATGGCCCTGCCAGCCCAGCCCCCATACAGTTAGAACACGCCTAGGGGACACAGTTAACCCCTTCATTGCCCCCTGCAGGTTAACCCCTTCCCTGCCAGTGACATTTATACAGTAATCAGCGGCTATTTAAATTTCTGATGGCTGTATAAATGTCAATGGTCCCAAAAAAAGTGTTGAAAATGTCTGACATGTCCGCTGCAATACCACAGTCCCAATAAAAATCGCAGATCGCTACCATTACCAGTAAAAAAAATAGTAAAAAACGCCATAAATGAATTCTCATGGTTTGTAAACGCGGCAACTTTTGCGCAAATCAATCAATAAATGCAGCTTGCAATTTTTTTTACCACAAATATGTAGAATATATATCAGCCAAAACCGAAGAATAAATTTGTATTTTTATATATATTTTTTGGATATGTAATTTAGCAAAAAGTAAGAAATATTGGGTTTTTTTGCAAAATTGACGCTCTTTTTTAGTTTATAGCGGTGATCATAAGTGACGCAGAGATGATCAAATACCACCAAAAGAAAGCTCTATTTGTGGGAAAAAAGGATGCCAATTTCATTTGGGTACATCTTCGCACGACCGCGCAATTGTCAGTTAAAGCGCCGCAGTGCCGAATCGCAAAAAGTGCTCTGGTCCTAAAGTGGGAAATCCTTCCGGGGCTGAAGTGGTTAAGTAAATCAACCCCTGAATGTTGTTGAAAAAGGTACTTTTACATTTTTATCTAGGTAGGACATAATGCTATATTAAAATGTAAAGTATATATGGATAATCCCACAGTCCAGGGTTCCAAAAATTTGATATATCAAACCATGTTTCAACCCTAAATAGAGTCTTAATCATGATGATTAGGATCATCCATATATACTCTGAAGTTTGGGTCACGGAAACCTCACCCAGCACTAGTGCTTGCTCTCAGATCAGAGGACAATGGAGGTAGAGCAGGCATACTTTTTGTATATTCATTAAATATGTAAGGTTACATTTGTATAGTTTATATTTGTAAATTCCTTCTTCCGAGGGCTGCCTGGCTTTTACATAGGAGCAATTCAATATAATGTTTCATCTGTAACCCTTTCCAGACAGCACGCAGCCAAATCAGTCTCACCATGAAAATTACATATTTTCATGTATATTTACCATATGATTCACCTTTGAGTTGACATATAGCAAATCAGCCTTAGAAAGCAAGCAAACATTAGCTCATCACTATAGACTTGTATAAATCTCTTCACTGAAAAGCATTAGGAAACAACAAGAAAGAGACGCTGCATGCGCAGCTTACAAGAATATATAACTCAACAGGGAAATAAATACTTCCATTTTTCATCCATTTATGCTTCCATAGTGTATAGGAAATTGTGCTTTTGAAGAGAAAATCTACCATGAACCTGCAATAGAACATTATACCACATTCTAGAATTATGTAAGTAGCTTTTTAATAGAAGAATACTGCTACAGGCCATAAGTGATACTAAAGAATTAGAAATGTATATAATGTTACAGTCTAAAGTTACATCTTTGCAGGTTTATGGAAGAAGCATGTTATTTTTTTAACCACTTCAGCCCCGGAAAGGTTTTACCCCCTTAATGACCAGGTTAACGGCACTGTGTTACTTTAACTGACAATTGCGCGGTCGTGCAGCGCTGTACCCAAACAAAATAACAAAACTGATGTCCTTTTTCCCCCACAAATAAATCCTTCTTTTGGTGGTATTTGATAACCAATGTGTTTTTTATTTTTTGCGCTATAAACAAAAAAAAAAAGAGCGACAATTTTGGAAAAAATATATATATTTTTTTACTTTCTGCTATAAAACACACCCAATACAAATGTAAATAATGTAATTTCCTCATCACTTTAGGCCAACATGTATTCTGTTACACATTTTTGTTTTAAAAATCCCAATAAGCGTATAGTGATGCCCAAAAGTTATAGGGTCCACAAACTATAGAATATTTTTTTATGGCATTTTTAGTTTAGTTTAGTTTATTTATTTATTTTTTTACTAGTAATGGCGCTGATCAGGGATTTTTAGACTGTGATATTGCGGCGGACAAATCTGACACCTAACTGAAACTTTTATAAGAACCAGTGACATTATTACAGTGATCAGTGCTAAAAATATGCACTGTTACTGTACTAATGACACTGGCAGGGAAGGGGTTAACACCAGGGGCAATCAAAGGGTTAAGTGTGTCCCTAGGAGGTGCTTGCTTACTGTGTGGGGGTTGGACTGACTGGGTGAACACAGAGATCCGTGTTCCTGCTTAGCAGGAACAGAAGATCTCTGTGTCATCCCCTATCAGAATGGCAATATGCCTTGATTACATAGGCAGATCACCGTTCTGCTTCTCCGGGTAATGATCGCAGGTGGCTGGTTAACATCGGGTCCACCGGACCCACTGATAGGCTCCCCCTCTGTCCAATAGGGTGGGTGCATGCCCACAATGCCTGTTGCACGAAATGACATACAGGTGCGTGATTTTGCACAATAGAGCCATCCTGCCGCAGTATATATGCAGTAGGCAGCCTTTAAGTGGTTAAGAAGACTCTTAAAGTGGAGTTCCACCCAATTTGTGCATGTATAATAAATCTCATGGCCATTCAGAATGCTTTTAGTATTTGCATTTTTTTTAAATAATTAAATACCTTTTTTATTTGGTTTTCTGCAGCTCTTTTGGCTGCGGCCACCTAGGCAATGTTGTCAATGGGCGATTCGCAAGGACTCCTGGGATATCGGCATCATCTATCCTAGGAGTCCATGTCAATTGCCTAGTGACAAAATCTTGCGTTACTTTTAAACCGGAAATTATGTGAACGGGAGAAGTTAGGCGCCATTTTCAAAGAACTGCCGGGAGAATGCCATAGAATGCATTAAGGTGAAAACCCTCAAGGGTTTACAACCCCTTTAAGATAAAAAGACCTTTACAACTCCTTTAAGACAGTTCTGAAAGCAAAAGGGGGTCCAACCCGGTACTAACAAGGTGTACCTAATAGAGTGGCCGGTAAGTGTACAAGGCAATCTGTGAATGCTGGCAGTGCTGAGTGAGCGACCCCTTTTGCGGTCAGTGCTCAAAGGGAAAGCCGCTTGGCACAGGATCCAGAAGCAGCATTACAGGATTACAGCAAACACTGAAGTAGTGTCAGCTACTAAAGTAATTCTTAGCTTCCCCAGCAAACCCTCCGGTATGACATATGTAGAGGAAAAGGTAGGGTGCACTATATGAAAAGGGCCTCATCTGGGGTCTTCAGACTTGTAACCAGAATTCAGAGATGAAGTAACTGGAAGAAGCCTAACAAATACTCAGGAGACAAAATACACAAGAAGCACCTCTAAGTACAGCCATAAACATATTTATTAGAACACAAGTGGAGGTACTCACAAGGAAATTAAGCAAGGGAGCATAGCAGTGTAAGCCACTGTGGGTTGTACTCAGCAGATATGCCTGGCAGACCAGAAGTGGAGGAGATGGGGTGGATGCTTCACAGGGCTCAGGAGTAGAGGACATGCCAGTGGCTTCCAGCGTTTGCCGTGTCCCAGAGCGGTGGAGCGAAGTCTCTCAAACGTCACTTCCGGTCGCCGCAGTGGGCGTGCTGTACTGGCGACACGTTGTCGAGGCATACGTCTCTTCCTCAGGGCAGATCGATAATGACGTGGAGAGAATTCCACGCCCACCGCTCAAGACAGCATGTAATACATGGAATCAGAATCTGGTCAAGGCGGTGTGGGAACAATTTAAAACAATGTTTCATCAATAGAAGGACAATTCTAAAAACAGTTAAAAACAATTTAAAAGCAATGTGGAATATAAAATATAATGGGGAGCATAATGGTCACTGTGGGAATAATATGACAGTAAAATCTTAATGAGAGTAATATGAGCAGTCTGAAAAATATTAAAACCACTGCATTGCTTTTAAATTGTTTTTAACTGTTTTTAGAATTGTCCTTCTATTGCTGAAACATGGTTTTAAATTGTTCCCACACCGCCTTGACCTGATTCTGATTCCATGTATTACATGTTGTCTTGAGCGGTGGGCGTGGTGTTCTCTCCAGGTCATTATCGATCTGCCCTTAAATTTGCCCACACTCAGCATGGTGTCATTGGCCTGAGGAAGAGGCGTACGCCTCGACAACACGTCGCCAGTACCGCACGCCCACTGTTGCGACCGGAAGTGACATTTGAGAGACTTCGCTCCACCGCTCTGAGACACGGGAAGCGCTGGAAGCCACTGGCATGTCCTCTCTACTCCTGAGCCCTGTGAAGCATCCAGCCCATCTCCTCCACTTCTGGTCTGCCAGGCGTATCTACTAAGTACAGTCCGCAGTGGCTTACACTGGAATGCTCCCTTGCTTCATTTCCTTGTGAGTACCTCCACTTGTGTTTTAATAAATCTGTTTACATGGCTGCACTTAGAGGCGCTTCTTATTTATTTTGTCTCCTGCTCCCAGAAGTACGTCTGTCTTCTCCACTAACAGCTGCCCTAAGATTGCCGGTCAAGTGGACTTCTAAACATATGCTACCACAATCCTTCTCCCTTTGGATGCAGGTCATTTGCGGTCTATCAATAACTTTACTCGTTTAACAAATACTCGGCTGCACTTCACTGGAGTAGAAGCAGACTCTGGGAAAAAGCATGAAAGAGAGAAGGCGCCTCTAAGTGCACTAAGACTGTGTCTATTAGATAGGCAAAGGTTAAAAACACTCACAGAAGTGATGATATATTAAACTCTTCAATCCCTTCAGATTTGGCAAAGGAGCTCTGCACATGCTCCGAAACATGTTACCATCCCCAGTGACGTCACTCCCAGTCGCGTGCGCTCCAAGCTGGTTCTGGAAGTGCAGCAGCCATCTTTGGCGGTTATTCTGCTTTCCTTTGACTGCTAGTTGGTGTAGAAGGTTTGGAGAGGAGCCGGGACAGGAGAGGCATTAACAGCATCACAAAAGGATTGAAGAGCTTGATATATCATCACTTCTGTGAGTGTTTTTAACCTTTGCCTATCTCATAGACAAAGTCTTAGTGCACTTAGAGGCACCTTCTTTCTTTCATGCTTTTTCCCGGAGTCTGCTTCTACTCCAGTGAAGTGCAGCCCGAGTGTTTGCTAGGCTTCTTCCAGTTACTTCATCTCTGGATTTCTTATTACTTATCTAATAAACGCAGTCTTACTGCACTTAGTGCCTTCTTTCTTTCATGCAATTATGAGATATGCATACTTACAATAATCCAAGCTGGACCGATGTAAGTATGCAATAAAGATTATACCTGGAGAGTTCAGGTTTAGGTATTCCTGGAAATACGTAGGCTGGTGACGCTGTGCCAAATCATCACGGAAAAACACTGAGAATCGCAGACTGTGCTGTAATCACTTCCCAGTAGTGCATTTTCAATCAGCCTATTCTAAAACTGAATTTTTAAATATTTATCATACTGCTGATTTTCTAATTAATAAGGGTAAGTACATAGTTGGGCATATAAATTTTGAACATCTTACCTTTCCATTTATGGGCCATAACTCAGGAATGTGGCATTTTTTGTTAGTGACACTAATGAAACTGTATCTTAAACACATGATAGGAAACAATCCTTAGATGTTAGGGATGGTTTTTCTATAAATAACTGTGTGTAGGATGTGTGGACTAGATGTTGCTGTAGCGAGACATAATTACTGAATCTGCTGCTCATCTGCACTCTCAGGTCTACAGGCTCAGCTCCGGTGATAAGCACTTTATGGAAAGAAGACAGACTTTACAGAAAGAAGTCCTATTAAAGTCTATTAAAACAGAAGAACTCTGTGTTACCACATTTAATCGTTTGTCTTTGAGCAACTGCATGTGTAATTTACAGAAATGTGCTTCCTTCCCTCAAACATAAGCAGTACAAAATTCATGTCGCAATGTGACAATCATACCACCATTTAACCACTTACGGATCGAAAGGATTTCCCTCTTAATGACCAGGCCATTTTTTTTGATACGGCACTGCATCGCTTTAACTGACAATTGCACAGTCGTGCGACGTTGTACCCAAACAAAATTTATGTCCTTTTTTTCCCACAAATAGAGCTTTCTTTTGGTGGTATTTGATCACCCCTGCCATTTTTATTTTTTGCGCTATAAACAAAAAAAGAGCGCCAATTTTGAAAAAAAAAAACAATATTTTTTACTTTTTGCTATAATAAATATCCCCAAAAAATTGTAAAAAAACAAATGTATTCTTCAGTTTAGGCCAATATATTCTTCTACATATCTTTTGGCAAAAAAAATTCGCAATAAGCGTATATTGATTGGTTTGTGCAAAAGTTATAGCGTCTACAAAATAGGGACTAGATTTATGGCCTTTTTATTAATATTTTTTTTACTAATAAAGGCGGTGATCAGTAATTTATAGTGAGACTGCAACATTGCGGCAGACAGATCAGGCACTTTTGACACTTTTTTGGCACCAGTGACATTTATACAGCGATCAGTGCTATAAAAATGCACTGAATACTGTATAAATGACACTGGCAGGGAAAGGGTTAACACTTGGGGTGACCAAGGGGTTAAATGTGTTCCCTGCAGGTGTGTTCTAATGGTATGGGGGGTGGCTGCCTGGGGAAACACACAGATCCGTCTTCCTGCATAGCAGAAAGACAGGATCTGTGTGGTCTCCCCTGTGAGAACGGAGATCTGCCTTGTTTACTGTCACAGCGGGGAACAATCGCGGATGGCTGGCGAACATCGAGTCCGCCCCACCCGCTGATTGGCTCCCCCGTTGTCCAGTGGGAGCACACGTGCCCACAAAACCCATCCCCATGACCAATGTACGGCTACAGCGATTCATGGGAATGAGCCGACCTGCCACAGTAAAATGGCGGCGGCTGGCCGGCAAGTGGTTAAGGCAGAGTATCACCCATTTAAAAGTCAGCAGCTACAAAAAGTATAGCTGCTGACTTGTAATAAATGGCTACTTACCTGTCCCAAGGCCCAGCGATGCCACCGCCTGATGCATCACTCCTTTCCCCCTCCCCTCAGCGGCAGTGCCTTCACTGTGAATGGCCAGGCAATCTTCTGGGACCTGTGACGTGTCCCAGAAGATTGCCGGGAGGGAGGGGGGAGAGGTGAACTTCCTTCCGGTTCTGTGGCACCAGGAGAGGAAGTGGTAGCTGGGACCCTGTGAAACCCCCCCCCCAAAAAAAAAAATGGCATGCCAATTGTGGCTTGTCAGGGGCTCACCTACACTTAAAGAGGAAGTTCCACTTTTGGGTGGCACTCCACTTTAAAGAGACACTGCGGTTAGAGAACAAAGTGGTTCTTAATGTGATTGTAAAGTCTTGTTTTTTTTTTGTTAAAAGTAACAAACATATTATACTTACCTGCTATGTGCGGTGGTTTTGCACAGAGCAGCCTAGATTCTCCTCTAGGGGGTCCCTCTTCAGTGCTCCTGGCCCCTTCCTCCTGTTGAGTGCCCCCACAGCAAGCAGCTTGCTAATGGGGCACCCGAGCCAAGCCGCAGCTCCCTCTATCCATTCAAACATGGAGCAGTGGACCGGCCCCGCCCCCTCTGTCTCCTCATTGGCTCACTGAATTTGATTGACAGCAGCAGGAGCCAATGCTGCCACACTGTCAGCTCAGCCAATGAAGAAGGAGAGTCTCGGGCAGCCAAGACACTCCTGCAACATTGCTGGATCAAGATGGGCTCAGGTAAGTATTGGGGGGCTAAGGGGGGCTGCTGCACACAGAAGGCTTTCTTTTATCTTAATGCATAGAACGCAGTAAAATAAAAAACCTTCTGACTTTACAACCACTTTAAGTCAAGACATTTTTTACTTTAATGCATTCCTAGAAATAAGGTAAAAACGCCTTTACTACAAGCTTTTCTTCCCCCTCTCCAGACACATACCTATGTCCTCTCTCAATCCAGTGCTGTGCCCATGTGCAGCAATGCTGTTCTCTCTTCCTCTTCTCACAGGACTTGGGCAGGTGCCATTGGCTCCTGCTGCTGTCAATCGAATCCTGTGAGAAAGGAGCAGGGGTGGGGGGAGGGGATTTGTCAAGCTG
Source organism: Glandirana rugosa (assembly GCA_018402905.1). Taxonomy (NCBI): domain Eukaryota; kingdom Metazoa; phylum Chordata; class Amphibia; order Anura; family Ranidae; genus Glandirana; species Glandirana rugosa. The sequence continues at coordinate 147,371 of BLSH010403675.1, read as the reverse complement.
CACTGTGTGTCTATGGATGCACAACACAGCCTGATACAGGGGAACTCAGGGAAGAGGAGTTGCTGAGAGGGACTCCAAAGGAGGGAAGGGGCCTCTCTGTGCAATACTATTACACAGAGCAGGTAAGTATAACATGTTAAATATTTCAACAAAAAAAGAGCCTTTACAATCACTTTAATGGAGATGAATGGAGATTGCCATTGCTACACCCACAAAGGATATGCCACCTCTACTGGTTACCTCAACATTTTATTTCCAATATAAAAAATGTTCAAAAAAATGGTGTGTATTTTTTATATTGACATTTTTTATACTGAGCTTTACAAATAAAGTGTTGTGGTAACCAGTAGAGGTGTCATATCGTTTGTGGGTGTGGTTTTGCATCCATAATTGTAGGAGACATCGCCCCCTAATTTCTGCAGGGTTTTACAGGGGCCACATTCATTATATAATTACAGCTACTCCCGGATTTCTCTTTTTGGGTATATATATATATATATATATATATACCAAAGTCAGACACAACCAGGTATCTAGCACTTTCAGAAGTAGACCTGAAATGGCAGCTTCTATACTTCCTACATGACAGAGTCACTTTAAATCCACATCCCATAACAAAAAGCATGCTTATTTATTTATTTTATTTTCTTTGCCACAGTGAAAACTTAAATTTTTTTTCCAAGAAACATGTCAAATCTAAATCAATTTATGCACTTATTGGCTACCCTGGAGATTGAGCAATGCTGGCAAATATGTTTCCCGACTGTGTAGACTGCTCCAGATATTTTGTTGTAATAGGCTGATGGTGCTGAAACCTTCAAATACTGGTGACACTTAGCTGCTCAAAATTGACTTTGCCTATGCTGTGCTGCCCCTGTGGAATCTTAAACTTGAAATCTGAAGGCAATATTTGAATCGGAAATAGAAGCCCCACATCATAGCAAGATTTTATTCCAAATATTACTTGAGTAAAAGGGGCAACGCAATTTGGGGGGCCACACGCCACCTCCTTCATCAGGGCTTATGGAAATAAGCCTTGATGAAGGCAGAAACGTGTGGCCCACAGTATACCGATACATCAACTGATATTTTGGTTAATGGTTAAAAGGCAGATTTATATTTTGTTTTTATTCGGGTATGTCACCTTTATCTGTGGCCACTGTTTAAATAAAGCTTGAATGTTTGCTTGTTCAAATATACTGAAAAAGTAAAAAAATTCTATGGGGTTTATTTTTCACATGACTTTAGTGTACCCTCTCTCCAAACCTTCACTTACTATTAACCTATAACCTATAAGTTAAGTATATATTTTAATTCTTGTTCACCAACAGCTTCGTACATAGCAGTATCTATGGGCACAGCTTGTATCATACCATACTCTGACTCCAAATGCAATCCTGGCCTTTTAATTATTTTCAAACACCCACATACAAGTAATGGAATATTTCCACAGAATCATAAAACCATCTGGTGATATTGCAAGAAACCGAGTAATGAAAAGCTGCCTGAAATTTGATCTAGGTTTTCCTAAATTGTAAAAGTGCTGTAAAAAACAACTTGTTTTATAAAAATGTGTTTATTAGAAATGACATTGAATAAAAGCTTAAGAGAAGTGTTATTTTGATGGTCATTTACCAAAACATTCACTTTCCACCTTTAGTCAAAAGTATTGCAACTGACTTGTAACTCTACATATTTATTAAAAGAAATGAAATGCACCTTGCCATTCAGTGGGGTTGATTTACTGAAAGAAATATATAAAAATAAAAGGAAAAGAAAAACTCAAGATAGAGGGAAAGCCCCATCTAGATATGCAGTTCTAAGAAAAGGGGACTTTACTGGATTGGTTATGGTCTAGAGTGAACACAGTAATGCGAGACCGACACTGACACATATTGGTTTCTCAACAGACATTGGGGGACCATTTCACAACATCTTAATGGAGTTTGCCTGCACAGGCAGCAGCAAAAGTAGTTTTTTTCTGTCTTCTTTTATGTGTAGAGGTGCAGTATGTTATATATAGTGACAAAGTTGCTCTATTGTTGCTTTGTTGATTTAGCTTGGTAAATGAGGTGTTCAAATATCATCTGAGATGTAAGTTTAAGGCCTCATACACACGGACGTTTTTTGATGCCGGCGTTTTCTGGCGTTTTTTGCAGCTCTCCATGTTAGTCAATGGCCCCATGAAAACGTCGGCGTTTTTGAGCTGTAGGTGGCGTCGGCGTTAGTGAGCAGAAAGTAGAACCCATGGCCATTGCGTTCTGAGGCTGTAACGTTTTGACGTTTTTTGACGCCGACGCCACAATATGCCAACAAACGCCACCTAATATTGTACCGGCGTTTTCCGGCGTTTTTTGACGCCGACGTTTTTAGGTTGAAAAATAGCAGAGGGATGATTTTTTTTAAAAAGCGCCTATTGACGCCGACGCTCACTAACGCTCAAAAACGCCAATGCATAACGCCGAAAAACTTCGACTTTTTTTCCTTGATGTCGGACCCGACGTTTTGTTTATTTTTTTAGATACGCCCGTGTGTATGAGGCCTAAAAGCAAAATACAGAATTATTGCTTGCACGGTATTGCGGAATTCAAATGAACACAGCTTTGTCCTATTCATTAAGATAGAAGAATATATATATTTCTTTCAAAATTAAATAAACGTGGGTGATCAGTGTTGGAGACGGCAGCACAATCCACATCCCATGATAAGATTAAATGGAAAAGAAAAAAATCAAGATAGAGGGCAAGCACCATCTAGATATGCAGTTCTAAGAAAAGGGGACTTTACTGGATTGGTTATGGTCTAGAGCAGAGGTATGCAATTAGTGGACCTCCAGATGTTGCAGAACTACAAATCCCATGAGGCATAGCAAGACTTTGACAGCCACAAGCATGACACCCAGAGGCAGAGGCATGATGGGACTTTTAGTTTTGCAACAGCTGGAGGTCCGCTAATTGCATATCTCTGGTCTAGAGTGAACACAGTGATGCGAATCCTTAATTTAAAAGCACATTTATTGATTACCAATTAGTAAAAGATCATAAAATTCAAAGATGTATAGTACACTTTACATAACCATCCATACAAATATGTTGGTAGTGAAAGAATGTGGAATTAAGATCAACGTTTTGCAGGCATTCTGCTTCCAAGGAATCACACTCCCCTGGTCCTGGTCCCCAGAGACAATTCTTTCATCACCAGCCCCTCGTCATGGGTACCCCCCCCATTGACTTCCAGAGCTGTGCTTTGGCTCACACTTGGACAGGGGTACACCACATACCTAGACTATCCAGACCACAGGATATTGGAGTCGACACCCGGAGCACACAGCTATTTATATCAGACGGGACTCACTGCTCATATACGGGATCTTCACCCGTACATGGGAGCTAGACACCTTATCCCGTGCATCCCTGTGACCCATGGGTACACTTTTGGGTCTGGACTAGCACAGCCATCCAACCCGACAGTCTCCCCACATTTGGTCCTCCCCCCAGCATTATGGCTGTGCTGTGCACAAAGGGAACTTTGGCACTGTACACCCCTTATGGGGTTCCATCAGCACATCGCTGCTGATGTTACACAGCTATTGGCACTGAGATAACTGGTACCACCTTACACTCCTTTGGGGATGGGCACACTCCCATAGGTGGTCCAGGTATTTTAGTCTCTCTGGCGTCCGGACGTCCACTTATTTGTATTGTATGTCATTGTATTTTAGTCCGTGGTCCCATCGTTATGTGTTTCCCCCTTTTTGTATGGCAATGACTGAGCATCTCACCACGTGAGGGCTCTTTTCTGATTGTAATTTTAGACTTTGATATGAATAAATGTATTTGATTGTTTTTGCACCGACCTGTTGTTAATTAGGACATATTTGAGCCACTTCATCCCTCCCTTGGGACTACTTTTTTTCTTGCCACTTTTTTTGGCCCCATTATATGTCCCACCTGTAAGGGTTACAGGTCTACCCCCAACTGGTTAAAGTATTTGCAGACACACCACTGCATTTTGTTTTTTGTTGCCCTAGCTTTGGATCCCTAGTAGATTCATTCTTGGTTTATTATTAAGGATTACCCTGGGTATAGTGGGAATAACAAGTGCATCAACCCCCATCCTAGGATAGTGATATCACACACATACAAATGGCATTTGTGTTGGGTGATGAGATTGATAGAGAGATCAGCCAGGTATTTAAAACAGACGGCACTGTCTCCATAAGTCAAGAAGAGGACATCAAGTATAAATTCAAGGAACATAAAAAGCTTCTCACCAAACACCTTAACAGAAAATGGGACATTTCCTTTCTTGAAACCTACATTGAACAACGTATTATACCTAGGGGTCTCAGAGATAGGGTGGTCCCTGCAGAGCATCTCCACAATGAGAGATTTCTCTCTAAATGGAAGATGCTCTGCATCAATCACGGGGTGGAGGTAATGAAGCTTATAGTTGAGGAAGAAAAACAACAACTGGGTGAACTCAACAAACTTATTGGAGAGAGTGCCAGAGGACTGGAACCTTTTAAGGATACAGTAGATTTTATCAAGTACAATGAACAGCTAAAAAAGGAGATTGAAAAAACTCAGTACAACTTGAAATTAACCAAACAAGCAAAATACAGACGCGACCTAGGAGATTGGGAAAGAGACAAAATTTTTGACCTAACAGGAAATAGGAATAGAAGTAGATCCAGAGGACAAAAACAACGCCCCAATTCACGTAATAGACCTGACAGACCTTTAAGCGATACTGACGAAGAGAGTGACAATAGAAACGTCACTTTTTTAGAACCAGAGGGGGAGGAGGAGATATCGATCGCTACAACCGACCGCCCCCCCCCCCAAAGACAACAGCAACAGCAGAAAAATCAAAAACAAAAGCAGTCAAACATAAAGAAAGTAGAGGAGACAAGAACAACAAGGAGTCAAAAACCCCTGAGGAGAAAATAACTGACCTGAATCCTAATCCAGACATGAAGGTCATCAACCTCTCTAGCTTCCCACTTGAGCAAAGACATATTAAACTCCTACAAAAAGGAATGTCCTTCTCACCCACCGACATAATGGACGAATTTACGGTCTTTAAAGACATAGTCCTATTTGCCAGAAAAGTGTATCTGAGATTACTGTTTTCCAGGGAGATGGTCCCAGGTAAGACAGCAACGCTGAAAACTGATATGAATGAGGACAAGTTGGAAGCACTGGACATCCTTAATTCTTTGCTTGAGGAAAATGGGGAACTGGATGAAGCTGATAATACCATCAGGAGACCATGTAATATTTACTTTAGGTCAATTAAAATACCCAACTATGAAAAAAATAAATGGCTAAGTACCTTCATGGATCAGATCAAGGCAGATCTACACAAAATAGATTGGAAAGAAAAGGGTCAGGATAATTTAACTAGAGAAGAGAGAAGGGCCATAGGAGAATTATCCCAAAACAAAAGCGTGATCATAAAACGTAGCGATAAAGGAGGGAATGTAGTTTTGATGGATGACACTCAGTATGAAGGAGAGGTTAAGCGACTGCTCTCAGATTAAAGAACCTACCTGAAATTAAAGGAGGACCCCTTCCCCACCCTGGTTAAAACACTGAATGAAAAACTTAAATTTGCCAGGGAGGAGGGTCTTATAAACAAGAAGGAATTTGAATATATGCGTGTTAATGAACATAACACGCCTATATTCTATATAATACCGAAGGTTCATAAATCTCTAACCAACCCCCCTGGAAGACCAATAGTTTTGGCTATAAAGGGACCTCTTGAGAGGATAGGTAAATACCTTGACTCACTGATTAAAGATATGGTCCCAAAATTGGAATCATTTGTGCAGGATTCTAGACATGTCCTGCAAAAAAATTTCCAAAATCCAAATTCAGGGGGAGGTTCTCCTGGTGGGGATTGACGTGGAGTCACTCTACATGTCAATCCCCCATCAGGATGGCATAAGAGCAGTTGAGGACCACCTGGAAAAACATTATCCAAACAATGCGGCACAAAATGAGTTCCTGGTGGACCTTCTCTCGTTCGCCTTACACAATAACTGCTTTCAATTCTTAGGCAAACATTATCAACAGATAGAAGGCACTTCAATGGGAGCCCCTTGGGCCCCTGCATATGCATGCCTCCACTTGGGATGCTGGGAGGAGGAGACGGTCTATCATACATCGATGTACCTTGACCACGCCCAGACGTGGTTGAGGTACATTGATGATGTATTCATGGTATGGAAGGGGAGGGAAGAGGATCTAGCAGAATTTATCAACCTCCTCAATATCAACGATAGAAACATTAGATAACATATGCCTACGACGCAAGAGATCTCCTTCCTGGACCTGTGAATAAGTATCGAAGGGTCCTCTCTGGCTACCTGCACGTACAGAAAGGAGACATCAGCAAATACATTACTGAGAGCAGAGAGCCACCATCCCAAGTGGCAAAAAGATAGTATCCCCATTGGACAGTTCTTCATCAAAAGGAACTGCTCAAGTGAAAAAAATCTATAAAAGGGAATCAGTGGGCCTGTACAAAAGATTTAAAGAGAGAGGCTACACCCATAGTCAACTGAGGAGGGCCAAAAGAAAGGCAGCTATGACAAAAAGAGAAACTCTACTGGAACCCAAACTCAGAAGACAAAATGGTTATGCCGCCGGCAGTCCACAGGACCCCGTACGGATCATTACCCAATTTGGAGGACAATGGGACCAAGTCAGGGAGGTACTTAGAAAAAACTGGGACATCTTAACGAATACGCCCGGAATGGACAGCATAGTGGGTACGAGACCAAACATGGTAGCCAAAAGGGCCAAAAACTTGGATGACATCTTAACTAGATCTGAACATACTAAGTCTTCTGCAACACGTGGTTGTCCAATTTTCCTCGATCCAGGGGAATATTCCCCTGTGGCCATTGTCAGATTTGTCCCTATGTAGAAAGCACTGACATTTTTTGGGACTCGAGCCATAAAAAACTATTTTGTATAAAGGACCTGGTTAATTGTGCCACCAACAAAGTGATATACATGCTTACCTGTCCCTGTAACAAAATCTATATAGGGAAAACGAAAAGACAGTTAAGGGTACGGATTGGAGAGCATATGAGAGAGATCAGGGAGAAGGATCCTGAAAAACCATTAGCGAGACATTTTGCAAATTATCATCAGGGCAATATGGAAGGGATGAGAGTGAAGATAATATATACTCTCAAAATGTCTCCATGCAGAGGGGACTTTGACACAGTACTGATGCAGAAAGAAAAATGGTGGATATACAACTTAAATTTGTTGGTGCCGATAGGATTGAACACAGAATTCAATCTTCAAGTCTTTCTGCACCAGTAAGATACCCTTTACATGGCTAACATTTAGCCCCCATTGTATAAGAATATACCTTTTGGCTTCTAGCGGTCCACCCCATGGATAGAAGGGAATATAGACATCATGGTCCGTATGATAGCTCCACCCATTTTTGTGCCTGCTGGCACTACAGCAAACGGCACCGCAAGAGAAGGAATTGTCCCAGGACTGACAGCACACAACTTATGCAGCGGAGGAGGAGTGAGACACATGGAGTAGGTGAGCCATGACCGCCATGTCTATTTGAATTCCCGATGTGGTACACTACCATGTAATTGCTGAAGAATGTCTTCTCACTCCGGTGACACACTTTAACGCTCCTAGTCTCTGCATCCCCGGTGATGCTCCCTCCCCACCAGACTGAACCGCCAATAGGTTCACGGACTGTACTTGATGTGACCGCTGCTGCTGTCTAAGATATAGTCTGATGCAGAGGAGTAGATATCACACTACGGAACAGACCCGCATGGTCCTGGGTTAGGAAGACCATTTCATCTATACTCATCCTGACTGCGACACAAGGAATCACACTCCCCTGGTCCTGGTCCCCAGAGACAATTCTTTCATCAACAGCCCCTCGTCATGGGTACCCCGCATTGACTTCCAGAGTTGTGCTTTGGCTCACACTTGGACAGGGGTACACCACATACCTAGACTATCCAGACCACAGGATATTGGAGTCGACACCCGGAGCACACAGCTATTTATATCAGACGGGACTCTCCTCATACGCGGATCTTCACCCGTACATGGGAGCTAGACACCTTATCCCGTGCATCCCTGTGACCCATGGGTACACTTTTGGGTCTGGACTAGCACAGCCATCCAACCCGACAGTCTCCCCACATTTGGTCTTCCCCCCAGCATTATAGCTGTGCTGTGCACAAAGGGAACTTTGGTACTGTACACCCCTTATGAGGTTCCATAAGCACATCGCTGCTGATGTTACACAGCTATTGGCACTGAGATAACTGGTACCACCTTACGCTCCTTTGGGGATGGACACACTCCCATAGGTGGTCCAGGTATTTTAGTCTCTCTGGCATAAGGACGTCCACTTATTTGTATTGTATGTCATTGTATGTTAGTCCGTGGTCCCACCGTTATGCGTTTCCCCCTTTTTGTATGGCAACAACTGAGAATCTCACCACGTGAGGGCTCTTTTCTGATTGTAATTTTAGACTTTGATATGAATAAATTTATTTGATTGTTTTTGCACCGACCTGTTGTTAATTAGGACGTGTTTGAGCCACTTCATCCCTCCCTTGGGACACTTTCATGTTAGCCTATGTGTCCATGCACACTATAGGCATTTACAGGAGTCTAGAAGCAGAAAACTTCTCAGGGAAGCTTTCTGTGGGAGAGAAGCTTTTGTGCATAAAAAATGCCTGACGCACCTAAACGCGGATAAACGTGCCTAAGTGCTAGGTGCGTTTAGTGCTTGAGTATTATTTTCATTTCAATTTCAGTAACAGGACATTGCTGGGGTCAATTTACAGCACACACTAATTTTGGTAGCATAATATTTAATGTGGAACACATCTTTTGTTAAAGAACATTAATTGTTATTAAACTAATATGGATAAAGTTCTGCTTTAAGGGTCACTACCATAGTTTTCAATGATCAGCTGATAATAAATCAAAGAAAATTTGTCTTTAGAAAAAAAAATAGCTAAAAAGGGAACTAAAAATACAAATACTTACCTAAGTTCCAACAGTCTGATGAGGTCCCTGGTTGGCATGTTCCGACTGCCTGTGTGCCTGCATGCACAGCTTACAAACAGGCAGATAGGTGTACTTCATTGCAGAAGAGACACAGAGTCTCTTCTGCAATAATAAATATGCCTATTTGCAATTTTTACATTTAATTTTGCTTTAAGCAGTTATAGCAGTTTTAAAACATTTTAGAAGAATGGTAGCGCCCAGTACCAATAATCAATGCCCTAACCCCTCAAAAAACAAAACAAAAAAACACTACTACTGATTCCTTTCCAATTACTAATAATTACTAATCACATTTAAATATGATCACTATCTATCATCAACAATAAAGTAGAAATGAAGACAAATCTTTTTGTTTCATTTTTGATAGAGTAAGGGGAGGATTATAACCCCTGTCAGTTTTTCTTTCTTGCCATCTGTGTACCATTAGGGAAGTTTCCGTTGGATTCTTGTCCTATAGCCAAACAGGAAGTAAGGAGACATCCCTCCAAAGTGCGTGAATCCCTGGCTGTCACCAGGGTCACAAGAACTGGTGTCCCCCATTGGAAGATTTCCCCTCGATTACTGTTCTGGTGACTGCTTACAAGTTGGGATTTTCTAACACTCTTACTCTCAGCGACAACAGTAAACAGGACATAGAGAAAGGCTGAATATCCCTAACGGGGGCACACACAATGTTAAAACATGATACCTTTTCTAAAGAAGATGTTGTATTGAGATACTCAAAAACAAGTAGTCAAGGTAAGTATCGGGGAAGTATCACCACCAGGAATGATATGTTGGGCCAAGATCCATCTGCTGTGTGCCGTAGTGTCTCCTTGTATCTCGTCCGCCGTCTACTTACCTTGACTACTTGTTTTTGAGTATCTCAATGCAACATCTTCTTTGAGATTGGGGCCGATTCCTCAGTTGTGGGAATTTGAACAAGTCTACACGGTTGTTCCCTGACTAAGCATTACAATTTGGTAGATGTGTATCTGCTAATCATTTTGGAATACCCAACTTACCTCTGTTACCCAACTTACCTCTGCCACTCCTTCCTCCTTATTTTGGGACTCTTATAAGGTTATCACGAACATCATTACCTACCTCCAACGTATCCACCTCTGATCCTATTGCCCCCTGTGTCCGCCCCCCTAAGTATCTCCTTTGAAGCATAGACAGCCATTTTAACTTCAGTCCATGATGTGAGAGGTCCTGAGGAAGCTCAACAAGCGAAACGCATCAACCTACTCCACATGAACATTTTACTATTGTCAACTGTAAGGTACAATGTATTACTTTGGCTGTATGACACGTGGTTATGAAGTTATTGTTTGTGCTGTATTTTATGGGATGTCATTTTTCTAAGACTTCCCAGTATTCAATATACATTTTAGATTTTTCATCTATTTTATGTATTTTCTAAATAAACAATGTATTTTATCATAATTCTTTGAGTCTCGTGGTGTGCCCATAAAGTTTGCCTGTTTTTTGGGGATTTTTCTGCATCTCTTTCTAGTTCACTAGGACGGTGGCATGCTCAGGAAAGCAGTCTTTTTTCTATCTTTAAAGTCTATTGTTTTAAATTTTACACAGTGAGTAAAATACATTGTTGCTTTGTTTTTAATGTGTTTAATGTTATCATTCATTCTGTAGAAGGTGGACGATTTGCGATATGGTAATTGTATCCACTTGAATTACATTCATGTGCAGTTAAGCATTTGATATTGACTATATGAGATTTGTACTGCCAGGCACTTCCTTTTGCCTACGGCATCTGTATTAGTTTCTTTTGACAAGATCATGAAACATCTTTGTAGCAACACAAAGATTCTCTTGAGGTTATGGTGCCATTCGTACCATATTATTCTTTGTGTTAAGTCTCCCCTTACCATCCATTGATCTGTCATAGAATTAAATTTCTTGTATTAAGTAATGACATCCCTTTTACTTGATACACTGTGCTCAGAAGTTCAGGAGAGAATGGCTGCATTTTAAAAAATATGGCTCGGGAAAGTTCAAAATTAATCATATGCTCAAATATATTAGTCTTGAGGTATGTAAATCAGTCCATGCAAATACACAATCACCCTTGCAATTAGTGTGTTAAATTGTTTTATACATGGGCTTCCTGTAATTTTCTGCACCGCCAATTCTGGGGGGGAGTCTAGACTCCAATCAGCCTCTTCTGAAATACACAGTGCTGTCAATCTAAACCAGTGGTTCTCAACTCCGGTCCTCGGGACCCACCAACAGGCCAGGTTTGCAGGATAACTGAAATACATCACAGGTGATATCATTTGCTGTTCAGTGATTGCAGTATTCTAGTCTGCATCTCCCCAAGGTAATACTAAAAACCTGGCCTGTTAGTGGGTCCCGAGGACCGAAGTTGAGAACCACTGATCTAAACCCATGAACATGCTTATTGGAGGGAAGTTGAAGGTTTTCTTCATCAGTAAGCTGCTGCTCCTTTATTATCCAATCAGTGTATTATGGACCAGGGTTGGCCCGTCCATTAAGGACGCACGGGCGTCGCCCCCTCTATCCATGCCCCCCCTATTTGATAAATGGATAGATTCATGCATAGCATGAATCTATCCATGGCCGCCACGGCCACCCCCTATTCATGCGTCCGACCCCTTTCAGGACACCGGACGCATGAAGTACAGCGGCGGGGTGTTTTTTTGAAGCACTTGATTAGAACCATAGGCTCTAACAGGCTTCAAAATAGAGTGGACTCTCACTCATGTGTGTTAGAAAAGCAAATGAATATTCACTTTTCTAGCACTGAAACCTCTCCGCCAATCAGGAAGCACAGGTCTGTTACCCGTTTCCCAATTGGCAGAAAGGTCAGGAAATCCTATTGGACACATTGGAGGAGGAGGAGGGGGATGCACGGCAGAAGCCGCCGTGATCCACACCACAGGAGGAGAAGAAAAGCTGCCGCACACTGGACACCACTTCCTAGATGGGGATGTCCCGACTGCCCTCCCAAGGGTATAAGACAATTTCGCCATACAAATTTCAGCTGGATTTAACTGATTGCCTGGCTGTCATTTTGGAACAAAAGATATGTTATAAAAACACTATAAGTCACTTTCCTGATTTTTTTTTAGTTATTCAGGTTTTAGCTATTTTACAGTAGTGATGTTAAAAGAAACCTATATTGGGGGAATAATGTAGGCTGCCTTTGCAGATCTTCCTTTGCAAATAATAACTGGCTGCCTCTAACTTCAGTACTCAATGATCCAGAACAAGTAAATAGTAACTCAAAGTTTGTAATTTACATGAATGTTCCAGGATTCAGAAAGCATTGATTTGGATAAGCATGACAGCCAGGCAATAAACATTTTCAGAAGGACAGGTCATTCAATATATATATTTACTCTATCTCCAACATCAGTCAATTCCAACATCCTAAACCAAATCCAACTCTTATGCTATTCTTCACCCACCTTATCTTGATCCCTTATATAAAGTGTAAAGGCTCGTACACGCGGTGCAACGGTCATACAACCAGACGTCCAAAATCCTATGTTGGCTGTTGTGTCTCGCATACTGACGTGCACTAAGCGATCGTACGACCAAGCTTAACGTGGTACGAACGTATAAAGAGGAAGTTCAGGTGCATGTGATTTGTGAATTAGGAACGTAGGATTACACGAACGGACACTTCCGGGCGTTCCTGACTTCTGAGCATGCGTATTTTGCACGTACAACTTGTTGGTCCAACTTCTCTGTACACACGGTACAAAAGTTGTATGACCGCTTGTTGTACAACAGAAGTTTTCTAGTCTGCTCATCCAACTTCTGTTGTACAACCGTCGCACGTCGGCTGTTCTAATCACTCGTACTAATGGTCGGACGATCGTACAACAAGCTGTTGTACGACCGTTCTTGTAGGACCGTCGCACCATGTGTATGAGGCTTTAGTCTCTCTAATCTTCCAACACCAGACAACCCCCAACATTGTAAATGAAGGAAGATGATAGCCATAAGAAATAAAGAAATGTCTGATTTCTAACAGTAAATTAAAATATATGTGAGTATGCAAATGCTCTAAGTTTTCTAGAATTGTGAACTAATATGGTATTCAAAATGATACTGTATAATACCTTTATAAATCTACAGAAACTAAAAGTTCATTCTTGCTTTACAGACAAAAAAACACAACACACTGCCTGCCTTTTTAATGTAATTTATTTGGTTAGAAGTCATTGACTGACATTTAAGTAAGGTGTTGCAGCTGTGATACATTCCTTGATAAGTACTTTCCACAGTCTCTCACAAAGTAAATGATCTTACTAGTCACTGGAGATTTACCAGGACAATCCAGGTTAATGCACTTTTACTTTGCTGCACATTGCCAGCAACAGCCATTAGCAAGAAGGATTTCTTGTGAGCAGTGAACTAAATAGGACTGGTGTCGGACCAGGGACCTCATAAAATTCACTCTATGATCGAACTTAGCACCAGCAGGCCAGAGTTAACATCAAGTATGTAATTAGTATTGTTTGTCATGTTTCTCTTTCACGAAAGTGGCTGCTCTAGAGTCTGCATGCATGCAACGTGCATCAACACTAATACTCTTTGTGATTTAACAGTATCATTTCTGACAGATGATCCTACAAGCTGTACTAGTACAAAACTCAAAAAAAATGATGTTGGGTATTTCAAGATGTTCACATTTTTCACCCAGTTCATGGGCACCATTTTTTGTCATGTTATGGCAATAAGTATGTTGCTAATATAAAACAATGAATTACACTCGTATTCTGATGCAAGGTAATTTCTCATACAACTGGTGTTAAATCAGCACTTTTCCTGACTTTAACCCCTTCCTTACCGGGCACTTAAACCCCCCTCCTGCCCAGACCAATTTTTGGCTTTCAGCGCTGTCGCATTTTGAATGACAATTGCGCGGTCGGGCGACGTTGTACCCAAATAAAATTTGCGTCCTTTTTTTCCCACAAATAGAGCTTTCTTTTGGTGGTATTTGATCCCCTCTGCGTCATTTCTGATCGCCGCTATAAACAAAAAATGAGCGACAATTTTGCAAAAAAGAACAATATTTTTTACTTTTTGCTAAAGTACAAATCCATTAAAAAAATTATTGATCAGTTTTGGCCGATATATATTCTTCTACATATTTTTGGTAAAAAAAAAAATCGCAATCGGCGTATATTGATTGGTTTGCGCAAAAGTTATCGCGTCTACAAACTGGGAATTGATTTCTGGCGTTTTTATTATTATTTTTTTTTTTACTAGTAATGGCGGCGATCTGCAATTTTTATCGGGACTTTGATATTGGGGGGGGACATGTCGGACATTTTTGACACATTTTTGGGACCAATGACATTTATACAGCGATCAGAAATTTAAATGTCCACTGATTACTGTATAAATGTCATTGGCAGTGAAGGGGTTAACCTGCAGGGGGCAGTGAAGGGGTTAAATATGTTCCCTGGGTGTGTTCTAACTGTGGGGGGGCGGGACTGGTCGGGACATAACAGATCTAACAGATCCCAGTGACAGGGATCAGTAGATCTGTTATGTCCCCTGTCACAGAACGGGGAACTGCCGTGTTTACAACGGCGGTTCCCCGTTCTGAGGCTCCTAAAAGTGATCGGCGCCCGACCCGCGGGCACGCTCGCGCAGCGTGCGGCGCGCAGCGTGCGGCGCGCCGCCGCTGCCGCCAGGGGGCACGCTGGGGCATGCGCAGTGGAGGACGTCCATGGACGTCCTCCCGGCATTTCAGATCCACGCTGGAGCCGTATTTTGGCAATAGCGTGGATCTGAAGTGGTTAATAGCCTTGAATGGATCCTTATCCCCGGTGTTGCTGTTCTCTCAAGCTCCTTTTTCTACTTAAAGTGGTAGTAAACCCTCCTATCATTTTCAGCCAAGGAAGCTGCCATCTTGGCCTCTGTTTAATCTACAACTGCCATGATGCTGCACATGTGATCAGCTATGACACCAGCCATTGGATGGTTTGACAGTTTGATTTAGAGCACAACCAGTGGGAGTGTTACATTTCCTAAATGTGACTTGTTTTTAACCTGTTAAATGCATGGGTTTACTACCGCTTTAAGTCTCATCATAGGTTTTATAAGTCCTGAACCAACATTCCCAATTTAGAGGTAACATTGATGGCTTTAAACTCTATCTTTGTGTCTTGCATCACTTCTATCAATGTCTGACATCATAGTATTTCTATAAGCTATTTAAGTATTTTTTTAAATTATTTTTATTGAAATGTTAAGCATAGTACAACATGACACTTGTAAAAAAAAAAAACAAAAAGTAAGAAAAACCATAAAAGAGTCACACAACAGCACAAGTGGCCAGCATGGCTCTGATGAACAGTAGAGGACTATCTCAAGAAAAAAGCCAGCTACATTTCCACATAAAGAATTATTTTCTTTTTGTAATAGAATTATATGCAACCGACCATGGCATCCAGATATACAATCAACTCTATACAATCAAAAATTATAAACCTAAAGCGCTACGTGCAGTTTTAAGGTATTGAACCGCATATTCAAAGAGAGACAGCTCTCACTCAGATGCAGTAGATGCATCATTCACCCTGCCTCCCCACACTTCGTCAAATTTTGCCGGTACCCCTCTACTGGCATATGTAGCCTTATAAAGAGGTAGGGGTTCATTTATTAGAGCCTTCTGGGTCCTGATGGTTGCAGCTTTCGATCTTTTCCAAGAACGGATAATATTTTTTCTGGCATAACAGAACAAAAAGGTGGGGAGTTTGGATAACCTGTGTAGGGGCTAAAGCAGGGGTCCTCAAACTATGGCCCTCCAGTTGTTCAGGAACTACAATTCCCATCATGCCTAGTCATGTCTGTGAATGTCAGTGTTTTATGGGATGTGTAGTGTAGATGTGGGATGTATAGTTCCGCAACAGCTGGAGGGCCGTAGTTTGAGGATGCCTGGGCTAAAGGGTCAACCTTTTTAGATTGTTTAATCTTTTATGTGAACCTCTTTACTGCTTTCTACCATATATCTATCTGATTGCAGAATAGATAATTCAGGAAGCACGTTGTTGCCTATCTTATGACTGATCTTCAGTCAAGGGGAGTCCTCCTTAAATTAGAAGGTACATGTAAGAAAATACCTTGGTTAGAGTAGCAAATCACCCGTTAATACTGAACAGTAGCAAACAGCTGAGTAGAGAGTTGAAATAAACATTTATTAAAGCTGAAATGTAGTCTCTTACAAGAATGACAAGAGTTCTGTGTGCTGGTGGCTGATCTTTTATTTGAAATCTTTCCATTGCCCCAAGCTGTGATCTCCCAGTTCTGTGGGTTTAATACTAGTGAATTCACCTGTGACAGGCACTCATCAAAAGTGCCAAGTATGCTTCTTCATGGAAGTCGTACTTTAGTTCCCACGATGAAAAGCACTCAATGAATGGAGGACAGTTGGATGAATAAAAAGGTCATCCTCCTTCCTTCATAAATTGTTTTTAATGGAGGATGGGGCAGAAAGGGAAGGCATAGTCTGTGCTTTTGAGCTTGTCACAGGTGAAGCCACTCATATTAGCATGGGAAGATCACTGCTGCGGGGTATCAGGAGGACAGAGGAATGAAGATTTCAAGGAGCAGATCAGCCCATCGGACAAATCATTCATGTAAGTACTGTACCTGGTACTGATTTAAAAAAAAATGCTAAAACCCTCTGCTTTAATCAGAGGCGGCTCTAGGCTTTGTGAGGCCTTAGGCCAATCTGAGGCATGAGGCCCCACTCATGCCCATAATAGGAAAAATAATTAAAGTGATAAAAATGTACTTTATAAATTGCATATGTTATACGTTTTAAATCTTATGAACTATGAATTCACAGTTTATAACATTTTCTTTAACCAATTCTTCTTTAATCAAACACATATATTGCAGAAATGATACAGGAGATGGTCAGAGACTGCAGACATGATATAAGAGATGGTCAAAGACTGCAGACATGATACAAGAGATGGTCAGAGACTGCAAACATGATATAGGAGATGGTCAGAGACTGCAGACATGATACAAGAGATGGTCAGAGACTGCAGACATGATACAAGAAATGGTTAGAGACTGCAGACATGATGCAAGAGATGATCAGAGACTGCAGACATGATACAAGAGATGATCAGAGACTGCAGACATGATACAAGAGATGGTCAGAGACTGCAGACATGATATAGGAGATGGTCAGAGACTGCAGACATGATACAAGAGATGGTCAGAGACTGCAGGCATGATACAGGAGATGGTCAGAGACTGCAGAAATGATACAGGAGATGGTCAGAGACTGCATACGTGATACAGGAGATGGTCAGAGACTGCAGACATGATGCAAGAGATGATCAGAGACTGCAGACATGATACAAGAAATGATCAGAGACTGCAGACATGATACAGGAGATGGTCAGAGACTTCAGACATGATACAAGAGATGATCAGAGACTGCAGACATGATACAGGAGATGATCAGAGACTACAGACATGATACAAGAGATGGTCAGAGACTGCAGACATGATACAGGAGATTGTCAGAGACTGCAGACATGATACAAGAGATGATCAGAGACTGCAGGCATGATACAGGAGATGGTCAGAGACTGCAGAAATGATACAGGAGATGGTCAGAGACTGCATACATGATACAGGAGATGGTCAGAGACTGCAGATATGATACGGGAGATGGTCAGAGACTGCAGACATGATACAGGAGATGGTCAGAGATTGAAGACATGATACAGGAGATGGTCAGAGACTGCAGACATAGTACAGGAGATGGTCAGAGACTTCAGAAATAAATGGGCTGAAATTGCACTGCACCTTGGGTTGCATGTGAATTGCACAGAATGCACAGTGCTTTCCTGTGCGATTCATGGTGTGAACCCGCCCTGTGTCCTGGAACCCACACTTTGCTGCCTGGAAAGGGGGCACTAGTTTTGGCACCGGAAGGATTTGTCCACATTTCTTGTGGGGTACCTAGAGCCACCCCCTTTGTGGAAGACAGCATCTGTTTGATTTGGGGGGTGGATATGTGCTAGGGTGTGCTTTGGGAGTGGAGAATATGTGATGGTGGGGGTGGATTTCATATCCAAGTCCCCTTGTAGCACAAGTCCTAAAGTGCCCCCAAGCACATATCCTCTCTCCCCCAATCATTCCAAGTGAACTGAGTGGTTGTCCTCCTTCCCTCACTTTCTTCTTCAGGCCCCCCTCCTCTGCAAGACTCACTTTAAATTACACAGATCACAGACCTCGGACCATTGCACTCTTGGTACAGTGGAGATTGCGGCGTGCGGGAATAGAGACACCCTGCACAATCCGCGGGAATTACGGGACTCCGATTCGCCAGGACACTAAGTCGGGAATGGATCATATTCCAGGACGGTCCCAATGAATAATCAAGGTTGAGGTATGGGCAAATTAGGGGGCCGCAAGGCTCCCAGGGGTGCGTGGCCTTAGGCAACCGCCTAATTTGCCTAATTAGAGAGCCGCCTCTGGCTTTAATACTGTATATAATGTAATTATGTAATTTCAATTCTATACTTTGTTGTTTGCTACAACTCAACATTCTTCTTGGAGCCCCTTTGACCACAAAAGCATGCTAAATACAGGTTTTGAATTTGACGTGTTGTATCTCTGTCCATGAATGCCATACAAAAAACAATGAGAACACCTCCACAGAAAATAAATGTGCTGTCATTGGCTTGTGAAAGGAGAGGGGAGAAGCGGAGCTCAGCAAACCCATGATCCCCAATTTGTGTATCCCCAGGATCAAAATGGCTCATGGGACTGTTCACAAAAAAATATCTAAGAGTAATTGCAGATGCCTGAATTTAAATGGGATTGACAAAATTATCAGACAGGAGCAATTATTCCTTTCTGATGAAAATGATCATTTATTAATTGATTCACCCATTTAATGCAGATGATTTCTGTAAGATTCTTTTATTAAAATTATCATATTTAAATCATCATATTGTTGCAAAACCAGCATTAGCCTGATTTCTGCAGTGTAGGGGAATGTTTGAAGATAATATAACAGAGATACTTTGGGGTATATGCTAAAAAAACATGTTTTTGGAATTCTTTATATTCTTTATGTGCACTTGCGCACATTTCTGGATCGGATCAGACTCAGGTAAGTATAAGGGGGGCTGGGGGTGATTTTGCAGCTCAGAAGGTTTTTCACCTTAACCATTTCAGCCCCGGAAGGATTTGCCCTCTTAACCTCCCTGGCAGTAATCCCGAGTGTGGCTCGGGGTGGAATTTCAGTACCATTAGCGGTAACCCCGAGCCACACTCGGGATCGCATCGCTGGATCCAGGCAGCGCTACTCACCTTGTCCCCTGGATCCAGCGATGTCCCCCGCCGCGTCTGCGGGTTGTGTCCGCCGCCAGATGACTCCTGTGTGCCGGGCTTCGTTCTCTGTGAGCGTCGCGTCGCACGGGGATGGAGCCCGGCTGGAAATTCAAATAGTGAAACACACATAAAACATACAGTACACTGTAATCTGTAAGATTACATTGCTGTATGAAATCATTACACATCCCCTTTGTCCCTAGTGCTTTGTCCAGTGCCCTGCATGCACTTTTATATTATACTGTATACGTCATTCTTTCTGCCTGGAAACTTGAGAATGTCCATAGCAACTAAAAAGCGTCCCTTTACGTCAAAAGTAGTTTTTGATCAGCTAGAAAACACCGATAGTAAATAAGAATCATTTGCAGAATTGAGTGATACTGATTCTTGGGGAAATTTATCATCAGAAACTGAAAGTGACGACAGCGACAATTCTGCAACTGAGCAAATTTGGTGGTTTGATTACATTATTTATAAATTTTATTACTATTATGTTATTATTTTTGATCATTATTTATAGTTATTTATTATATTATAATTTATGATTTCACGTTTCAAACTTTATCATACCCGGGGTGTCTACTAGACTCTTGTTTGGACAGATTTAAGTGAGTTATTCCTAAGAATTACAGGCCTACAATATAAAACACCAAATTTCCATGCAAAATAATCATACCGCTTTCAGCACCAAAAATGTGACATAATCATACCGCCAGGGAGGTTAATGACCAGATCACTTTTTGCGATATGGCACTGCCTCACTTTAACAATTGCGCGGTCAAGAGACGTTGTACCCAAACAAAATTGACATCCTTTTTTTCCCACAAATAGAGCTTTCCTTTGGTGGTATTTGATCATTTCTGTGTTTTTTATTTTTTGCAGTATAAACAAAGAGCGACACTTTTGAAAAAAAAAAATTTTTTTTTTACTTTTTGCTGTAATAAATATCCAAACAAAAAATATAAAGAAACAAATGTATTCATCAGTTTAGGTCAATATGTATTCTTCTACATATTTCGGGTAAATAAAATCGCAATAAGCATTTATTGATTGGTTTGCACAAACGTTATTGTGTCTACAAATTATGGGAATAGATTTATGACATTCTTATTATTATTATTATTTTTATTATTTTTTTACTGGTAATGGCGGCGATCTGCAATTTTTATTGGGACTGCGATATTGTGTTGGACAGATAGGACACTTTTGATACTTTTTTGGGAGCACTGACATTTATACATTGATCAGAGCTAAAAATAGCACCTTATTCATGTCTAAATGTCACTGGCAGGGAAAGGGTTAACACTAGGGGGGCGCTCAAGGGGTTAAATGTTTCCCTCAGCATGTTCTAACTGTGTGGGGGCTGGGCTGGCATGACAGATCTAACTGTTCCTGAATACAGGGAACAGTTTATCACTGCCATGTCCCCTGACAGAATGGGGAACTGTCGTGTTTACATTGGCACTTCACTGTTTGGCCTCTGTATTAAGGAATTCCCTTAATTTGCAAGGATTTCCTCTCACTTCCTGTTTGGCTATGGGACAGGAAGTGAAGGGAAATCTCCTCAATGGGACACAGATGGCGAAAAAAAAAATATGACAGGGGTTATTACTCTCCTTTGCTCAATCCAAAATGAAAACAAAAAAACCTTACGACCCCTTTCACACTGAGGCACCGGAAAAACAGTGCTAAAGCACCTGCCGTTTCACTGGCGCTTTTCGGGCGATAGCGAGATGGTTTTTAAAGGTCCCGTGACCTTTAAAAAACCACAACAAAGACCCATGTTGCAGCGCTTCTGAAGAGCTTTTCAGGCGCTTCAGAAGCGCTGCCCATTCATTGTAATGGGCAGGGGCATTTTTGGAGCATTGTATACAGCGTTCCCAACACGCAGAGTTCCCAACCCGCCCCAAAGATGCTGTTTGCAGGACTTTTCCGAACGTCCCGCAAGCGCACCGCCCCAGTGTGAAAGCATCCATTGCAATGAATGGGAGGCAGTTTTTAGGTGCTATTTTTAGCACTAAAACGCCTGAAAACTGCCTCAGTGTAAAAGGGGGTCTAAGGCTTTAGAACCACTTTAAGGCCATTTTATATTTTCTTGGAGGCTTTAAGGTGAACAAATTCCATAGACAAATATAAGATCACTGGAAAAATAAATGGTGGGACAGTAGTATTGGTAGTATTACTGAATAGGCAGATCTACTGTCTGCCACATGCAAGGAGCAGGTCCCAGTAATTTCTGCTTATTTATGTTCTTCTTTTAGTTATTTCAAATGTTGGCAGTGTGGTAACTAACTGCAGATAATCTGAAAAACATTTGCAGCATTGTACAGTTGCATATGGCTGTCATAAAGCGGAGATAGGGGTAATCCTGGGTCATATAGAAGCGTGATCAAGAATCACTCATCATAATGTTCTAATATCCTATAACATAATTAGACGTTCTTTTTTAATGGAAACAGTGCTTTCACATGGAAACACAACTCTAATTTTTCACCTACATAAGAGAGATAAAATGTGCTTCTTGTGTGCAAAAAAATGCAGCTGTTAGATTAAGTATTCCAAGATTATCACTATTTAGGAACATTGACCAAATGAAGGCACCGCGTAAGTGCACAAGGAACAAAGAATTTTGGATGTTCTCCAGTATAAGGAGCTATTTTTGTAGCTTACATTTTTCTTCCAATTTATAGTGTTTTGATGTTCTTTTCCATTCTGCAGTGATATACATCATACATTATATACTGTCTACTGTACACTGCTTGGTTCATGCACACTGAGAGATCAGTGCAGAACACTGCAATGGGGTTTAAATAATGGGATCTATCAGGCCATTTATAATCTTAGTGAAATGGACATTTTTCATCTGTACCTTGGAAGATGCATTAAGGGCTGAAACCACGTGGATGTGGAGGTGTGTCATGTGAATTAGACCCATTAATACTGGCAGGGCTGCTGCTTGGGCTCTTTCACGCAGCTGAGTTTCTCCCAAGGGTGCTTTGCTGGCCTGAGGGGCCTGGATAGCAGCACTCAGACAGATCTGGCAGCTTTGGAGTTGATACACTCTCTGTTGGTTGACATGATCCATTTGGTCATGTACTAAATGTTACTGATAAAAAAAAACTATCACTAAAAAGAAAAAAAAAGTGACTAACAATTCATCCTACATTCTTCACACACGGAAAATGCTTTTTTTTATCCTTTTATTGCGTTTGAAAATGTGTCATTCAGAGATGCAGAAACATTTAATGAATCATAGGGAAAATAAGAAGCACTCTTATGCTAAATTTTCTCATATAACACACACAAGGCCAGTAGTAGCACCCAGAAGACTAAACAAAACCATCACTTGGGTAACATGGACTGGCATCAATGAACTAAAGCAGAAAAGTGATACCAAATTAAACAAAACACAATTTATTTTTGAAAATGCAATCAATTTTATGGAGTTCATCTATAAAATAAGCCAATACTTTTTGTGCTTTTCATCGTGGGAACAGGGATACATCCTAGAGCAGTGATGGCGAACTTTGGCACCCCAGATATTTTTGACTTACATTTCCCATGATGCTCAACTATGAGCATCATGGGAAATGTAAGTCCAAAACAACTGGGGTGCCAAGGTTCGCCATCACTGCTCTGGAGTTATCCATATCAAACCTGTATGTAGAAACATTGATTTGCAAACCCTCGGGTTGGGATTTTAAAGGCACAAAAAGCAAGTATAATAAAAATAATATATTTTATTGAGTACAAAAATAGAGATAAAATTCACACTTGATTCAATGATTCAATTAAAAGTCAAAAACATTTTGCATACAGTAAGTGAAAGAACCACTAACTAATGTACAAGACCTAATGCATTTCGGTACATATTGACCTTCATCAGAGGTATTTATCTTCAAATCATCAAAATAAGTTTCTGTTGCAAAGTTTTTTCAAAAAATATATCAGAATTAAAAGGTGAGGCAGGATTATGAGGAGCTGTTCCCCTGTGATCCCTGCCTTCTGAAACGGATCAGGCTGGCTCCTTCCAAACAAAAGCTCCAGGTACCGCCACTAGGGAGATGGAGGGCCGGGATGTGTTGGCCACTAGAAGGTGCCAGAGCTACGCCCTAAAGGGTTCATAGGCAAGGCACTGAGTATAAAGCATTCATAGACCCTTGAGGGGGGGAGGGGAGCAAGTAAGCTTGCAGGCTCAGCACTTTTCTTTGAGTAAGGGCCCGTAATTTATTGACCAATTGTCATAGTGGTCTGATTTAGCTTATTATAGGATTGTCTCACAAGAGAGAGTGCTGATACAGGTATGTAGAAACAGGGCATAATAATGACCATATGTGCTGTTATTAGACACTATCCAATGCCTGCAATTACAAAATGCCTCAGATTTCTATTTATATATATCATATAATGAAATCAGCATTCCTAGAAAACAACTGCTTTGAGGGATTCAGTTATACAACAATCTACCTACAGAATGTATTTTTCTCCTGTCTTCCTATGAAGCTGTTAGGGCCGGTTCACACTGCAGCGGGGCGGAGTGGCGCGACTTCGCGGCCCGTTCACATCTAGGCGAATTGTCAGGCGACTTGAGTCGCCTGACAATTCGCCTCAATGCTGTGCAAATGGGACCGTTCTTATAGGAGCGAATCGCTTCGCTCCGCATTAGAAAAATGGTCCCTGCACTATTTTCAGGGCGATCTCAGGCGGCTTGCATTGACTTCTATTATAGAAGTCTCCTAGCAAGCCGCTTTGAGATCGCCTGGAGTGCCGCATCGCGCCGCTCCGCACCGCTCCGCCCCGCTGCAGTGTGAACCCAGCCTTAAACTTGAGCATATCAAAACTAAGAAAAAAAAAAATTGTGTCTACAAACTATGGAAACAGTTATGCAGCCAATAACATAGGTGGGGGCAGTTATGCAGCCAATAACCCAGGTGGGGAGAGATTCGGCATGCGGAGAAGCGGGCTGTGAGTCTGCAGAGATTCGGCATGCGGAGAAGCGAGCTGTCCCCCATCGTTGGTCACCGGGTGGTCAGGGTCTCTGTGGGAGCGGGAGCCATGTCCGCTGCCACAGTGACCCGCCCCCGGCCACCGCATCCAATCACACTGACCCGCAAGCTCAGGGCAGCCAATCAGACTGTGTGTGTGCTGTTCAGCGCACACACATAGACTTTAATTGCTGACCAACAGGCTCACTACTTGGCTGTCATGTGACAACCAAGAAGCCGAAAAAAAAAAAAAAAGTCAATGTACTGGTGCCACCTGTAGGGGGGCAGGGCTGACTTTTTTTTTCCTCTTTAGCCTGCGGGGAGGCGGCACCCAAGCGCCCCTCATACACCAGCCGCCACTGACCATACACCTAACAGCACCTAACAATTGTCTACATTCTTGTTGAGTGATGCTCCTGACTTACTATTTCAATGGCACAACAGGAAGTAAGGGGAAATCTCGACAGCAAGGATACAGGTAAGAATAAAAGCCTTAGGGCATGTGTACATGGTCTGTATTGCTGTCAGAACTGCATCTGTCCACATACAAGTTAAAAGGAATGTATAAACATCTTGAAGCATTTCGCAATAGCTTAGAAGGAGGTCAAATGAAAGTTAGGTGGTCAACTGCAGGTCAAACACACCTGTGGAGTAACTTAGAAGCTTCTTAACCACTTCAGCCCCGGAAGGATTTCACACTTTAGGACCAGAGCACTTTTTGCGATTCGGCACTGCGTCGCTTTAACTGATAATTGCGTGGTCATGCGACGTTGTACCCAAATAAAATTTGCATCCTTTTTTTCCCACAAATTGTGCTTTCTTTTGGTGGTATTTGATACCCTCTGCGTCATTTCTGATCGCCGCTATGAATAAAAAAATAGCGATAATTTTGCAAAAAAAAACAATATTTCTTACTTTTTGCTAAAATCCAAATCCAAAAAAAAAAACAAAAAACATTTTTTTTCATCGGTTTTGGCCGATTAATATTCTTCCTCATATATTTGGTTAAAAAAATGGCAATTGACGTTTATTCCAATAGTCAGAGATAAATCAAAACAAGCCCTCCACATATAAATCTCCAGTACCTGCGCCACACAGTAAGTGTTAAAACACAAACAATAAAAGACTGTATATAGCTGCTACTGTTTAGAATACAATGTCATAAAAAACATAAGTCAATTCAATTTAATTAACATATGCAGCAGCGCTCATTATTAGTGAGAAATTCATTATCCATAAGGTCACTAAAAAAATATATTGAAATAAAATAATAATATAAAAATATATAAAAAACTTTCAAAAGTCCATAGTCTATGTTAATGAGGTAACCAAACGACTTCTAAAGTGGAAAAACCATTCCACCTCGTGCATGAGTATATTAAGTGAATCCCTTCACCCGTAGATGGACTCATACCAGCAATCCATGCCTGTCATTCTCATGCACAGGCCACCACGCTTTTAGTGCACTTAATGCACTTATCCACTCTGGCTGTCTTATCCTCTTCACCGATTTCCACATAAGATCATAAAGAGACCAAAAGATAGAGTCGCAATAGCGTGATATCGTTTAAAAACGCTTTATTGTAACCATAAACTAAAATCACATATAAAACAGGGAACTACCGCTAGAGGTCAGACCCCTTAGGTAATCTCCTTACCAGCAGGTCGATTTGACACAGCTTCATTCAATTTGAACCGGACGTCGGCTATTCCTGGAGCCTCTGCAGACACCGCTCCTCTAATTGCTGTTCATTGTCCCATCCAGCAGGACATGTTAGGCAGTCTAAGGGAACCCCGTCCGGTCCTTCTG
The DNA here is from genome assembly GCA_018402905.1 of Glandirana rugosa. Classification (NCBI taxonomy): domain Eukaryota; kingdom Metazoa; phylum Chordata; class Amphibia; order Anura; family Ranidae; genus Glandirana; species Glandirana rugosa. The sequence goes on along the minus strand of BLSH010403675.1, from coordinate 121,137 downwards.
GTTGCCACCGCACAGCCTCAAAATGAATGAAGCTGTGTCAAATCGACCTGCTGGTAAGGAGATTACCTAAGGGGTCTGATCTCTAGCGGTAGTTTTCTGTTTTATATGTGATTTTAGTTTATGGTTACAATAAAGCGTTTTTAAACGATATTACGCTATTGCGACTCTATATTTTGGTCTCTTTATGATCTTATGTGTAAATCGGTGAAGAGGATAAGACAGCCAGAGTGGATAAGTGCATTAAGTGCACTAAAAGCGTGGTGGCCTGTGCATGAGAATGACAGGCATGGATTGCTGGTAAGAGTCCATCTACGGGTGAAGGGATTCACTTAATATACTCATGCACGAGGTGGAATGGTTTTTCCACTTTAGAAGTCGTTTGTTTACCTCATTAACATAGACTATGGACTTTTGAACGTTTTTTATATATTTTTATATTATTATTTTATTTCAATATATTTTTTTAGTGACCTTATGGATAATGAATTTTTCACTAATAATGAGCGCTGCTGCATATGTTAATTAAATTGAATTGACTTATGTTTTTTATGAAATTGACGTTTATTGATTGGTTTGCGCAAAAGTTGCCGCGTTTACGTATGATGAGAATTAATTTCTGGGGTTTTTCTTTTTTTTATTTTCTAGTAGTAATGGCGGCGATCTGCAATTTTTAGAAGTACTGCGATATTGCGGCGGACATGTCAGACCATTTTGACACTTTTTTGGGACCATTGGCATTTATACAGCGATCAGTGCTATAAAAATGCACTGATTACTGTGTAAATGCCATTGGCAGTGAAGGTGTTATCCTGAAGGGGGCTCTCTGAAAGTTAACTGTGTTCCCTGGGTGTGTTCTAATTGCATGTGGGCTGGGCTGGCAGGGGGAGGGGAGTGATCAAGGCTTCCATATACAGGAAGCCTGTGATCACAGCCCTTCCCCCTCTGTCAGAGCGGAGATCCCTGTTTACATACACAGACCTCCATTCTTTCACTGCGGGGGGGGGGGCCATCTCAGGTCCGCCCTACCCGCTCCCTGGCCCCCCTGAACACAGTGAGCGTGCACGCGCGCCTCCGGCGGCGTGTGTGCGCTCACAGTGCACAATCTCGCAGCCGCCGTTTGCGATAACGAGCCACCTTGTCGCCGTCAGACAGCGGTCGGCAATTGGTTAAAAGGAAAGCACACTGCATTTGCTCATCTACATGAGCCCCTACAGGGTTCTAGTCAGTTCTATTCTATTCAAACCTAAAAGAAAATGTTTTGGCCAGAGTTATATATAAGCAACGCAATCTAAATTGTAACAATAGAATAAACGTTTTTGCTTTTGCATGCTCTTCTTTCTGAAAGTCAGGCTTTGCATCAAGCTAGACCAAGACCACCCCTTATATTCATATGAATGTGCTCAAGACTGGTAACTTACTGCCAATACTACAAACAAATGGCAACCACCCCAACATACAACTGGCCTTTGCAGCAAGGAGCACAAGGAAGGGCAACGCATGCAAAAAAAAAAACATTCCCAGCTCACTTACCAGTCAGCCTGCAACAAACCAAATTGATCCTGTCTAACAGTTCAAAAACAAGGGGTTTTGCATATATATGCGGAAGCTGCATAGGCATCATGGTACCTCAGTGTACTGCAGTCCTAATTATATAATTCTGAGAGCCTCCTGAGTTGGAGCACATATATAATAGATAAAGGGCGGATATGCCTGGAGGAAGCCCATTTTTTAGGTGTAAACTAGGCAAACTACTTGATATGGCTATTGTCAGTGTTTCCATGTTGTGTTTAAATATCAATTGTCTTAGTTTTTAGTAGGAGTTCTGTTATTTTTCAGGTTGCCACTAAAAAATGTGCTCTGCCAGTAAATTTTCCATGTTTTGCCAGTAAAAATGCTGGGGGAGGTTGGCAACTCTGCTGCTGCTGTGTAAGGAGTATTTAAGAGGTGCTTAGTCTAGTGCTGCCTTTCTCAACCTTTTCAACACAGAGGAACCCTTGAAATAACTTTCCAGTCTCCGGGAACCCCTGATAAAAATGACTATATCCACAATTAATGATACATCAGTGAGAAAAATGATCCTTAAACTTGCGGTTATTGAGAAGATCACCTCCTACATATAGCTAAAAAGATCAATGGTGTCAATAGGATCTTATCTGAGAGGCAAAAATTGCTTATTGCTCAAGGAACCCCTAGCAACCTCTGGAAAAACCCTAGGGTTCCATGGAACCCTAGTTGAGAAACCCTGGTCTTATGTCCTATGCTGTGCATTGTGATCTGTACTGCAAATACATGTAACACACAGCATCTGCTATACTGTCTTCTAATGTTCACGTGTAAGCTGTGTGTTTAGATTGGTATGTCATCTTATCATTACTGCTGTGATTTTACGGCTCCACCTGACTCCTCCCACCAACTGGTGCAGGATAGAATAAAAAAATGGATGGTCATGTTACGTTTTTTCTCCCCACTATATGATTGACAACCTCACATAAATGTTAAACTAAGAGAAAAGAAGCTGTATAGTATAGTTGTATAGTCTGCTGCAGACCGGAGTACTAATTTAAGAAGTCATAGTGACACCATCAAAATTACTTGATAAATTGATTGCATACCAGGGCTGTTGGAACATCCTTTTGTTCTGTTGGGTAAAAGAGAGTTGTAAAGACCCAGGGAAGACTGAATTCTGGCTCTGAATTCTGAAATTAAAAGTTGAATAGAGTCATACCTAAAATGTATATGTAAAGCCAGTTATGTACCAATTTTTATGTTTTTTTTGAGCCACCTCCACATTAATGTCTTAGCTAGCAGGTAAGTGAGCTAAGAGAGCTTCTGTATGTAGCTTGTCCTTATTTTTTTCCATCTTTTGTACAGCACAAAGCAGCCACCATTACATTTTCATACAGCCAACAGCTAGTCAGAATTCTGCCTTTTATAAAGTTTTTTTCTTGCCTTATATTATATATATATATATATATATATATATATATATATATATATATATATATATATAAA
>BLSH010403675.1:94187-118115 GCA_018402905.1 Glandirana rugosa | reverse complement strand
ACCATTGAATGGGGACTAAAGGGGAAGGAAAGTAAAGGTAAAATGGAGAAAGAGAAAGGACTTGCCCATATTATATTTAGCACACCATAATGTTTTGGTACAAATATTTTTATTTTATATTTTAAAAGAATAACAAAAAGGCATATAAACTGCCCACGCTCAGTTTGTCAGTGTAACTAAAGAAAAATGTCATATACTGGCTACTAAATGAAAGAAAACAGTGGCAGTGGCTATGTGCCAAGTCTAGAAAGTTGAGGTGGGGTCCAGGAAACTCCACAGGAATATCAAAACCAAACCAGGACCAGCTAAATCCCTGATCGTGGTGCAGTTTAAATGCGTACTCAGAGAGTGCAGTATCACCACAAAGGAAAAGAGAGGCCTTAGCTCCAAAAAAGAGAGGAAAGAGAAAGAGGTAAAATGGAAATGAAAGGAAGGGGAAATCAGGGGTAAGTTACCAGGAAGAAAGGAAAGAGAGGACAACACGGGAGCTATCTGGACTCGGGACCGTCTGGCAAGTCAGTCACAGGCACCCGATGCTAGCTGGAGGAAATGATGGGAAGGCGTATTGGAGCCAAGGTTCCCAAATCTTTTAAAAATTTGGCATGAGAGTCCTTGAGAATGCTTGGCATCTGTTCATTAAGCATAAGGGCTGTCATACGCTCCTCAACACCTTGAAAGGGGACTATAGGCTTCCTCCAGGCAAGAGCAATTGTCCTTTTGGCAGATAAAAATAGGTAAGTTGCCAATTTCTGCTGACGAGCATAGAGGCCAGGAATGGAACAGTGCAGCAGGGCCAATTTAGCGTCTTTCTGATGGGAAGGTGAAACAGGGTGTATAGCAATCCGAAAATTCGGGACCAAAACCCTATCAGACGTGGGCAAGTCCACCAAATGTGTACAACATCCCCACGATGGCCAAAACCCCCGAAAACAGCGGTTGGTAAGACTTGGGTTGGTGCAAGCAATACGCGCTGGCACCCGGAACCAGTGTAGGAGTACTTTATATGCTGCTCCTAAGGTGGTAGTATTAAATGAGTATTTTGCTATGGAGGATCAGGCCTTGCTCCAGTCCGCTAAGTCTATCTCGGACCCCAGGTCCCATTCCTACTGAGAAACATATGAGAGGGAAGTAGGGGACGCTCTATTGTTCAGGGATGCATATATTGTGGAGATGGGACCAGGCGAGCCCAGAGAATGCTGGCATATGTGTTTGAAGGCAGTTTTCCAAAAGGGGTAGACAGAGGTATGACGGAGAGACAAAATGCAGAATTGGAGTTGGAGGTGAAGGAAATACTCTGAGCGAGGAGCCCTGTGTGTTTCCCGGATAGACGCCCACGTTGGAAAAGACCGTGAGGTCAAGAAATGCTGGACTTGCATGAATCCATGGGCTGTCCACCAGGAAAAGGCATGAGGCTGATCCATACCCGGAGGGAATAATGGGTGGTGAAGAATGGGCAGGAGGGGCAAGAAGGGAGACATGAGATTGCTTGAATATCTAAAAAAATCCCATGTTTTCAGGCTATGCTGCATAAGGGGTCTAAGGGTGAGCGGGCGTAGTTTATGAGGAAGCCAAAGGAGAGCCAGAAGGGGCAAAGGCACACAGTTAGGGAGTTACCACGGGGGGTGTCTACTGAGGTATGTAGCAGGGAAAGCTGGGAGATCTGGGCTGCTAAGCAACATTTTGTGATATTTGGAATCCCCCAACCCGCCTTGGGGTCTGTGTGTAAGAAGGGTGGCCCTAGCGACTCTAGGAGGTCGCTTATTAGCCCAGATAAAATGCAGGGTCCTTTTCTGCACTAGGCGTATATAGTGAGGGGGGACCCGTACCGGAAGAGTGTGGAAGTAGTACAAGATCTTGGGCAGGAGTGTAATTTTTATAGAATTAATGCGCCCTATCCAGGAAAGATATGGTAACTCCCAAGACTGCATAAGAGAAGACAGGGAGCGGAGAAGGGGGTAGTAATTGGCGGTAAATAAGGATTGGTAATTGGGGGTCAGTTTGATACCCAGGTAATCGATAGAGAAGGATGCCCACCGATAGGAGAAATGGGATTGTAGATGTGCAACTAAGTCAGGTGGAAGAGGGATATTGAGTGTTACCATCTTGTCTAAGTTGATGCACAGGCCTGAGATAACTGAAAAGAAAGAGAGGACTTTCTACAGGTTAGGAAGTGTAGTGATGAGATTGGTCAGAGTTAAAAGTGTGTCATCTGCAAGATTAACCAGGAGCTGTGCTCCTTGGTGAAAAGGCCAGTTGTATGTTGGGGTGGTTGCCATTTGTTTGTAATATTGGCAGTAAGTTACCAGTCTTGAGCACATTCATATGGATACAATGGGTGGTCTTGGTCTAGCTAGATGCAAAGACTGACTTTCAGAAAGAAGAGCATGCAAAAGCAAAAACGTTTTTTCTATTGTTACAATTTAGATTGCCTAAATTAGCCAGGATTTTCCCCAATATTTTTAAGTCCTCATTGAGGAGAGAGATAGGTCTAAAGGCCTGTGGCTTAAAAGCGTCATCCGCCGATTTGGGGAGCATGGTTATATGCGCTATGAGGGTATCTGCGGAGGGAGAGGAAGCCTGTTTCAAACCACTGAAATAGTTGGTCAAATAGAGTACCAAAAGGGGTGCAAATTTCTTGTAGTACAGGCCAGAAAAACCATCAGGGCCGGGGGTGGTGGAGGATTTCAAGTACTTAATTGCTTCCATTGCAAAGATGCTGGCATTAAGGGTCTCAGCAACGGCCGAAGGTAAAGTGGGGAGGTTAAGATCATGAAAAAAAGACTCTGCTATATCTACCAGGAAGGGGCCCGGTTTGGCATATAGAGAAGAGAGGAATTCCGCAATGTCCGAGACAATCTGTATTGGATTAGAAGTAAGGCCACCTGAACATGTCCGAAGCCACACAGGCCGATACGGCTTGCCAGCAAAATTAAGTTTCCTGGCCAACATGGGTCCAGGCTTGTTAGCGCAAGTATAGAATTTATGCCTGCCCACTGAAGGGTCCTCTCGGCCTGGGTAGTCAACAGGAGGTCCAATTCCGTGGCCAGAGTGTCACAGACCTTTTTATGTGCAGCGGAGGGGTGTGCCCTCCAGCGAGCATCCACCTCAGACAAAAGGGAGCTCAGTTCCAGGACATGCAGCTCCCTCTTCAGTCTCTTCGAGGTAGCCAGTTGAATGATGTGGCCCCGAACGGTGACCTTATGAGCTTCCCACAAGGTCACTGCTGAGGAGACAGAACCCACATTGTCTGAGAAGGATTTGTTGGCAAGGGGTAGTCAAGAGAGATTCATTAATCCTCCAGTGGAAGGAAGGTTTGGTCAGGCCCGAGAGGGATACCAAAAGCACCAGGGGATCATGGTCCGACAAGGGGGAGGAAGGAATAGAGACCTTAAACACAACTGGAAGTTGTTGTAACAACATGAACACGTGGTCTATCCTACAGAAGCTGTCGTGTGATTGTAATAAAAAGTGTTGACGCAGGCCGTAGGATGGAGCTCTCTCCACACATCAACCAGACCAAAGGATTGTAGGATAGAGTTCATGTGGGCTTCATGCATCGGGTCATGAGGGCGGGAGGCACCCTGAGCATACTGTCTGTCCAAAATGGAGTTCAGTGAGATATTAGAGTCACCCATGAGAAGGAGAATACCCTTTTGGTGTTGAGATACGACCCTACATAGGTGTGAGAGGAATCTGTGTTGGAATCTATTGGGAGCATAATATGATTATGAAAAACTCAATTAAATCATTCCAAACAAGAGTCTAGTGGACATCCCGGGTATGATAAAGTTTGAAACACAAAATTATAAATTATAATATAATAAATTATAAATAATTACAAAAACGAATAATATAATAATAGTGCATTTAATTCAGTAACGTAATCAAACCAAAAACACTGACATTTAATCAAAAAGCGTGCAATATTACTAAGTCACTGAAATAATAGACAGTTTAATAAACATCCCCGTTAAGATATATTTTGAAACATGGGACAGCACAAAATCTGACATCACAATCAGGACAATGGAATCTGGTTTCCTAGCGGATTTTCTTTCCCTTGTCATCCTGCTTTGAACAACAAACCACACACATCCTTGTCGGCGCTGACTTTTTTCAGTTGGTGGTATGTAGTCCATAAAGTGACGACCAGTCAGGCGTTCCGGGTTGACAACACCAACAGCATGAGTTCCAGATCTGTTCACAGCCATTGAGAGTGTTTGATGTTTGACAAAGATGCATTCTGCAACTCTTCAAATAAAGTCAGCATGAACCACAGGCTTATCACTCTTTTTGAGCAGAATGTACGCATTCCATAAACTTTGCTCCAAAAGATGCCTGAAGATCTTGTTGTAGTATTTTTTTTTTGTTGTTTGCACATTGCAGGATAAAATGTCATTGCTTGGTCAGCTCTGTCAACACCTCCCATGGCACTATTGTAGTCAAGCACTAACTGGGGCTTCATGATGTCTTTCCCACCTTTCATGTGTACCATAACAGTGGCGGTGTTATGCACGGTATTCATTAGGCACACATCTTTTTTGTCACGCCATCGCAGTGCCATAATTTTGCCTTTCTGCCAGGCAATCATTTCTCCCGTCTTTAGCTTCTTTTTGCCAAACAATGGCAGCAGGTCGCGCCAGTTAGCCCTAACAGTTCCATAGGTGTCTGTTTTATTTTTCAATAGGAATTCGTACAGTTCAGGGGATGTGTAAAAAATTGTTTGTAGTTACACAATAGCCCTGATTTATTAATGGCTCAATGAGGGAAAGAACAGCAGATGTTGCCATTGCATAGCTGCTGTATTTTTGGTAGAATTTTGTCCCTTTTCCAGTGTGTAGGATGGAATTCCATATGTAGCCAGTTGCTGATTCGCATAGCATAAACAATTTTACGCCAAATCGCGCTCGCTTTGATGCGATGTACTGTATCCAGCTGAGCCTTCCCTTGTAGGCCATTAGACTTTCATCTATGCTGATGTTTCTATCTGGCATATAGCTCCGTTGGAAATCTTTTTGAATCATTTTGGATACTTTCCAAATTTTTTTCAGTTTGGGTGCAGGATGAGTGGTTTCATCAAATTCCTCATTGTTCTCAAAATGCATAAATTTCATTATAAAGGAAAATTTGTATTCTGACATGACTGTGCCAAAGAATGGAGTGGCAAGTAATTTATTTGTTGTCCAATAGCATTTCTGTAGAGCTTTCCCCACAACTTCCTGAAGAATTATTAGGCCCAGAAACTTCAAAATGTCCTCTTTGTTCCCATTTTCTACTTGTTGAAAACCTCAGATGAGAAGTAGCTGATTGCTGCTCATGGTACCGGTTGGTCTCGGTAACTATTCTTTTAATCACCTCATCGGTCAAAAAAAGTTTGAGGTACGCCAGGGGATAGTCATCTTCAACGTCCACTTTCATACCAGGTGCTCCAGTAAACGGGAATCTTGGGGGCGCTACATGATCCGTATCACAGTCCATAGAGCACCAAGTGTGCCCCTCACTGAGCTCAGGCACAGACACTTTCCGTGTCTGATGACAAAGTACTGCACGACTCACTATCGCTCCAAGCTCTTCAAGCGGTTCTAAGTCGCTGTCTCTGTCCTCTAACTGGTCCAAAAGTGCTTTGGATTACATAGAGGGAGGGACACCTTTTGGATGCCACGGACGCTCTCAGTTTTCCAGGCACAAAGAAAACTGCAGGTGCAGGCAGGGCACTGGACAAAGCACTGGGGACAAATCTGAGGTGTACTGATTTGATACAGTAAAGCAATCAACAGATCACAAGGTATTTCGTGTATTTGTGGTTTTAAGTTTTTGAAATTCCCGCCGGCTTCACCCCCATGCGTCACTCGTAGGGAACGGAGCCCGAAACCTATATGCATTGGGTGGATGATCGGCCGGAGAACACCGCCGGAGGACATTGTGTGATCTTGGGGAGCATGTAAGTACATGCAGTGGAATTCAACAAGGTAACTGTAATTGTGGCTCCGGGTTAGCGCTTTTGGCACTGAAAATTAACCCAGAGCCACACTCGGGAATACCGCCAGAGAGGTTAAGGGGGTCCTGGCCATGGTGGAGGGAAGTATTCCAGTTCTACTGAAGAAGTTTGGCCAAAAGAAGGGGGGTTAGAGAAAAAGAAGAAAGAGAACAAAGAAAAAATATAAACTGTACAAAAACCACAACATTTGTGGATAGCATCCGAGCTGGTCAGGATACCTAGGAGGGTGGCTCTGCCACCGGACACATGGTTGCTAAATAATCAGCAATGGAGCGCTTCATTGGGGAAGGGAGATTCACCCCATAGGGAAGGTCGGGGGGCAACAAGACTTGCCAAATGCTAACAAAGAAGGTATAGAAAACAAAGAACTGTGAGGGAGTCGGGAGGGTGGCACCGCTCAAAATGACTAGTCCACAACCTCCCAAGGCCCCTGGGTGACCACCCACATACACCTATATGAATGTCACGTGATCATTGTCACTTATCACTGGAGAGAGGGTGACCAACACATCACTACCAGTATAAAAAGGAACGTGGGTCGGGGGGAAGGAAAAGGTAAGGGTGTGGAAGGAAAGGGGAGGAGTGAAAGGGAATCAGGAGGGCCTGGAAGGGGCAGAAAGAGGGGGAGGGGAGAAGGGACTTGATGGAGACGGGGAGGCCAGCCTATCTCTGGCAAAACACTGATCAAACTAAAAAAACAGGGTACATAAGAACAGTATTAACTCTTCCATTTGCTTAAAGGGGGCCTCAAAGCTGAGCCGTGTACAACGGGTATCTTGCTGTTTAGGCATATGGGGCGACCCTCAATAGAAGGTTAGTAAATGGTAGGCATAAACGGGGACATTATTGGTGAATCTTCAGTGTACAATAGTCATAGTTCTTTGAGCATTCACCAGGGGCGTAAAGCCTTGATAGGGAGCAGGCATCTGCCAAGCCATAGCCACAGCGAATGGATGCAAAGTACTTCTCTGATGCTAGGCATAGTCATCCCTAATAGTCCTAGTGCGACCATGGGAGCAACACAACAGGCTTCGCCCTACAGGTGGCAATAGTCACTCCGAGGAAGAGGCCGCAGGGGCACCAGAGAACCCACTGCTCGGCATCGTGCCTGATTCCTGCAGGAGCAGTAAACTGGGAACAGGGCGGCCGATCAGCCAAAACTTACAGTTAGTGTAGCAAGGAAAGGACCGGTCATCAAATCATGTTAGTGAAGGCTCAACAACCTGATCATCCCAGAGAGGAGCATAAAGAGCTTGAGTGTGGATGAATCTGAGGATGGGATCTCTTGCGACCAGGCGTCCTCTCCCAAAGGCGGCTGAGTTGACCAGAGGCTGAGTGGGATCCAGAGGGATGTGTTGGGCTGGGGGCAGTGTCCCCCTGTGGCAGAAGATGTAGGGATGCCAGCTTTGATTGTGCTTTTTCCGAGGTAGTGATGGAGTGGCTGCAGCCTTGGTATTCAAAGGAGAGCCGAAAGGGGAAGCCCCAGGTGTATTTAATGCGTCGGTTCATAAGGGCTAAGGTGAAAGGCTTCAGCTGGCGGAGTTTCTGGAGGGTGATCTGTGAAAGGTCAGAAAAAAGCTGATAGTGGTGCCCCTAGAAGCTTAAAATGGACTTATCCCTTGCAGCCATGAGAAGCATTTCTTTAGTGCGGTAATACGTGACTTTAATAATAATGTCCCTTTGGGGCCCGTCAGGCTTTTTCGGTTCCAAGGACCAGTGTATGCGGTCCAATTCGAGGCCGTCAATAGGGATTGCAGGGACCAGCTCCTGGAACAACACTGTTGCAGTGGAGGTGAGGTCTGTGATGGTTTCCGGAATACCTCTCAGGCGCAAGTTGCCCCGGCGAGAACGGTTTTCAAAGTCATCAAGCCGGAGTAATGCTGCAGCCACTTCCTTTCTGATGTCAATCAGGTCTTGTTCGTGATTATCAATTACAGTGACTGCGGCATACATTTTATACTCCAGGCCATTGGTGCGGCTCCCCAGCTCCCTAATCTCTTTAGTGAGGTGGTCTGCCAGTTTGGAGGTGGCTGCAGGCAATTCGCTCTGCAGAATAGTTTTAAAGTGGCTCAGGAGCGCTGTGTCCCTCAGGGCAGGGGGAGGTGGTGCTGGTGGGTCCCCTGCAGTGCTTTCCACATCAGAGGGCAGCTCCGTGTCGCCTGTGAACAGCGGCGGCAGGAGCTCCAAACTTGAGGCCAGGGCTTCAGGAGAGTCCGCTGGTGGGCAGGCCGCGGACTCCGGGCCGGTCTGCTTGGCGTAGGTGGGGCCCGTTTTCTTCTCCATCTGTGCAGCAGAGGTGAGAGAGGCAGGGGTTAGTGCGGGAGAGAAGGGAAGCCCCGCTGGAAGCAGCAGAAAGCCCCGATGTGTCCGGTGGGTGTGGAGTGTGATCACAAAGAGCAGCCATCTCGGATCGCTGCTGCACACCATAATGTTTCAATATGTTTAATGCCATCTAGATAAAATCAGTTGAAATCTAGAGAGAAAATTTAACTGGTTTATACATATTTGTTGCCCATACTTGATTATCACTTGAAGAGATGAATCTTCTAGATACAATATCTGCTTCCTTTATGCCAGCACTATTATTCTTTGATACACTACTGACTGCAGCGGGAAACTAAGCTCCACTTCATTACATTTGTGCGATAAAACAGTTCAAGGTTACTCATTCTGTAGGTGAAGCTGGGAGGCATTCGCTACTATATGTGTGCTAACAGAAGACATCCGGCTATTGTTAGCTTTGCTGACAATACTGCGGTTCCATAGTAATGGAATCCAGGTGGGCTGGAGACAATTAACCCCTTTAGCAGTGAAAGGTCTTAGAACTTACAAGAGAAACTGAAAGATATTCAAGCAGCTGTGATACACAGGAGTGATTGTGGAACTGACTGACTTATGCATGTACATTAGTGCATTGATCACGCTCAAACAAGGATCTCACGCTCTTAAAATTTACAATGTGGAAGAATGCAGGAGCACAGGAAGTACAATACGCTCACGGAATTTACTTACAAGTGTGAAGCATATTTAAACTCACATACTCTATAGAAATAAAACCACATCAAGTGCACGTACTGTAGCTATCATTAAAATAGAATGTACAAAAGCTTGTACTGTCCTGCATAATTGTGTATCTTTGTGCTCATGCACGGAAGTTCGGCCACTAGCCAGCTTACAAGGTTACATACACTGATGCTTGGAATAGCCATACCAATGATAAATACCTGTACGTTGACTGCTTTTTTTCCTATGACAAAATAGCATACAGGGTTTGTGGATAGATCATTTAGGTAGGTAATAAGAGTATTTTGTAGCTTAGCTAGGCAGTCACATTAGTTTTTTTAGGAGATTACTCATCTGTTAGTAAATAGTGTTGACATGCACATGTGAACATAATAAAAATTATAGGGAGTAATAAAGAAAAGCAGTATTATATGGACATTTATTATGCATGGCAAACTAGGGCCATATGCAGTGACTTGAAAAAGAAATTTTCCACATTTTGTCATGTTACCACCAAAAATGTAAATGTATTTTATTGGGATTTTATGTGATAGAAGTGTGAAATGGAAGGAAAATGATAAATGGTTTACAAATAAATATGTGAAAAGTGTGGCGTGCATTTGTATTCAGCCCCCTTAAGGCCTCTTTCACACTTATGGGACTTGTCCTACGACTTGGAACTGCAAAGTCGCATGACAAGTCGTTCCCCATGACTTCCAATGAGTATCGTTCATATCTGTACGACTTCAAGTTGCGCCGACTTCAAAGTAGTCCCTGCATTACTTTGGTCCAACTTTGATGCAACTTGAGGTCCATAGACTTCAATGTTAAATCCTCAAAGCCGCATGCAAATCGCACCTGAATAATATAGATGTGATTTCTGTACTATTTCTGTATGACTTTGTAATATGGTTTCATTGTGCCAAAGTTACAACAAAGTCGGACCAAAGCCGTACTGATCCCAAATCGTGTCAAAATCACATCAAAATCGCCATAAAATCGTGGCAAACTTGTGGTATAATTGCGTTGCACAAGTGTGAAAGGGGCCTTACTCTGATACCCCTAACTAAAATCTAGTAGAACCAATTGCCTTCAGAAGTCATCTAATTAGTGAATAGTCCACCTGTGTGTAATTTAGTCTTAGTATAAAAGCTGTTCTGTGAAGCCCTCAGATGTTTGTTAGAGAACCTTAGTGAACAAACAGCATTGTGAAGGTCAAGGAACACACCAGACAGGTCAGGGATACAGTTGTGGAAAAACTTTAAAGCAGGGTTAGGTTATAAAAATATTGTAAGCTTTGAAAATCTCATGGAGCACTGTTCAATCCATCACACAAAAATGAAAAGAGTATGGCACAACTGCAACGCTACCAAGATATGGCTGTCCACCTAAACTGACAGGTCGGGCAAGCAGAGCATTAATCAGAGAAGCAGCCAAGAGGCCCATGGTAATTCTGGAGGAGCTGCAGAGATCCACAGCTCAGGTGGGAGAGTCTGTCCACAGGACAACTATTAGTCCTACACTCCACAAATCTGGCCTTTATGGAAGAGTGGCAAGAAGAAAGCCACTGCTGAAAGAAAGCCATAAGAAGTCCTGTTTGCGAGAAGTCATGTGGGGGACAGAGCAAACGTGGAAGAAGGTGCTCTGGTCAGATGAGACAAAAATTGAACTTTTTGGCCTAAAAGCAAAACGCTAGGTGTGGCGGAAAACTAACACTGCACATCACCTTGAACACACCATCCCTACCATGAAACATGGTGGTGGCAGTATCATGTTGTGGGGATGCTTTTCTTCAGCAGGTACAGCAGGTACAGGAAAGCGGGTCAGAGTTGATGGGAAGATGGATGGAGCCAAATACAGGGCAATCTTAGAAGAAAACCTGTTAGAGTCTGCAAAAGACATGAGACTGGGGCGGGGGTTCACCTTCCAGCAGAACAACGAACCTAAACATACAGCCAGAGCTACAGTGGAATGGTTTAGATCAGGGGTCCTCAAACTATGGCCCTCCAGTTGTTCAGGAACTACAATTCCCATCATGCCTAGTCATGTCTGTGAATGTCAGAGTTTTACAATGCCTCATGGGATGTGTAGTTCTGCAACAGCTGGAGGGTCATGGTTTGAGGATGCCTGGTTTAGATCAAAGCATATTCATGTGTTAGAATGGCCCAGTCAAAGTCCAGACCTGAATCCAAATGAGAATCTGTGGCAAGCTGTTCACAGACGCTCTCCATCCAATCTGACAGAGCTTGAGCTATTTTGAAAGAATAATGGGCAAAATGTTCACTCTCTAGATGTGCAAAGCTGGTACTCAAAAAGTCTTGCTTAAATTGTAGTGAAAGGTGGTTCTACAAAGTATTGACTCAGGGAGGCTGAATACAAATGCATGCCACACTTTTCAGATATTGATTTGTAAAAAAGTTTGAAAACTATTCATCATTTCCTTCCACGTCACAATTATGTGCCACTTTGTGTTGTGTCACAAAAAAATCTGAATAAAATACATTTACTTTTTTGGTTGTAACAACACAATGTGAAAATTTCAAGGGGTATGAATACTTTTTCAAGGCACTGTACACTGAACATTAGTGTAATTAGCAAGATAGATTCAGGGATCATGACTGATACACCCGTGAACATCCGCATGCTCATGCAGTGCAACATACCTCTAACAATGGCACTCAATTTACTAAAGGGTTTTGAGAATCTTCACTCAAAAAAATTATGTGAATATTCACTTTTACAAAATTACACAATTTTCATAATCATTCAATCATGTGAAAAGTACATTTCTGTTCACTTTAAATACCCAGTTATGTGCATGATGCTTTTCACATGACTGGATACTTGAAATGAATATTCACACAATAAGAATTCTCATCTCCTTTAGTAAATGAGCCCAATCTTATTGTGACTGTTGTGATATTGTTTTGGTAAATCATGTTCCGTACCTCAGTTATGAAGCACCCAATATTTTTAACAGAATATATAGTGTTGCAGACCTTAGCAATACCCACTATGAAAAATGTGACATATATGTATTGCTAGCAGCAGACATTCACATTGACCTATTTTGCTTCCAGGCAAAGGGATGGTATTTCAAAAAAATATATTGTGTTTCTAGGGCACCTGCTTGTTTTGCTACACAAAGAGTAACATCTAAATCTGATTTATGTTTTACAGCTTTGCCCTGGCTTTTTCTAAATCTGCTGCTGCTTGTAATTTCCCATGGGTTCAGGATACCCGACACCACATGCAGAGGAATATATTTTAGTTTTATGTATTAAAAATCTTTGCTAAACCCGTTTTTTCAGTTTAACGAGACATACGTTAGACTGTGATTGCACTGTAATTTAAAATCCAGCAGCCATTCATATAGAGATTTCTGATTGATTTTGATCACAGATCTACCCATGTCTGTTGTATACCCAAAGCCATAGCAGTGTATCCTCCCAATGCACATTCTATGGAGGAAAAGTAGGGTGGTCCTCAATCTGACGTGTGCACAAAAATAAATTAAACCAACAACAGCTCCATTTATTATGCCTTACAGCTCATTGTTCTTAACGGTTTCTCTCACATCTGTAAATAACTTAAAGGGTAACTCCATTTTTGTGGAATAAAATATAGCAAGTATAGCATATATATCTGCTACACAAGCCATATTATAAAGTATCTGACAAAAGTGAGTACACCCCTCACATTTTTGTAAATATTTTATTCTATCTTTTCATGTGACAACACTGAAGAAATGACACTTTGCTACAATGTAAAGTAGTGAGTGTACAGCTTGTATAATAGTGTAAATGTGCTGTCCCCTCAAAATAACTCAACACGCAACCATTAATGTCTAAACTGGCAACAAAAGTGAGTACACCCCTAAGTGTAAATATCCAAATTGGGCCCAATTAGCCATTTTCCCTCCCTGATGTCATGTGACTCGTTAGTGTTACAAGGTCTCAGGTGTGAATGGGGAGCAGGTGTGTTAAATTTGGTGTTATCACTCTCACTCTCTCATACTGGTCACTGGAAGTTTAACATGGCACCTCATGGCAAAGAACTCTCTGAGGATCTGAAAAAAATAATTGTTGCTCTACATAAAGATGGCCTAGGCTATGAGATGACTGCCAAGAGCCTGAAAATGAGCTGCAGCATGGTGGTCAAGACCATACGGCGGGTTAACAGGACAGGTTCCACTCAGAACAGGCCTCGCCATGGTCAACCAAAGAAGTTGAGTGCATGTGCTCAGCATCATATCCAGAGGTCGTCTTTGGGAAATAGACATATGAGTGCTGCCAGCATTGCTGCAGAGGTTGAAGGGGTGGGGGGCGCTCAGACCATACGCCGCACACTGAATCAAACTGGTCTGCGTGGCTGTCGTCCCAGAAGGAAGATGATGCACAAGAAAGCCTGCAAACAGTTTGCTGAAGACAAGCAGACTAAGGACATGGATTACTGGAACCATGTCCTGTGGTCTGGTGAGACCAAGATAAACGTATTTGGTTCAGATGGTTTCAAGCATGTGTGGCGGCAACCAGGTGAGTGAGTGAGTGTGAGTACAAAGACAAATGTGTCTTGCCTACAGTCAAGCATAGCGCTGGGAGTGTCATGGTCTGGGCCTGTATGAGTGCTGCCGGCACTGGGGAGCTACAGTTCATTGAAGGAACCACAAATGCCAAAATGTACTGTGACATACTGAAGCAGCGCATGATACCCTCCCTTCGGAGACTGGGCCGCAGGGCAGTATTTTAACATGATAACGACCCCAAACACACCTACAAGACGATCACTGCCTTGCTCAAGAAGCTGAGGGAAAAGGTGATGGACTGGCCAAGCATGTCTCCAGACCTAAACCCTATTGAGCATCTGTGGGGCATCCTCAAACGGAAGGTGGAAGAGCGCAGGGTCTCTAACATCCACCAGTTCTGTGATGTCGTTAAGGAGTGGAAGAGGACTCCATTGGCAACCTGTGAAGCTCTGGTGAACTCCATGCCCATGAGGGTTAAGGCACTGTTAGAACATAATGGTGGCCACACAGAATATTGACCCTTTGGGCTCAATTTGGACATTTTCACTTAGGGGTGTACTCACTTTTGTTGCCAGTGGTTTAGACATTAATGGCTGTGTGTTGAGTTATTTTGAGGGGACTGCAAATTTACACTGTTATACAAGCTATACACTCACTACTTTACATTGTAGCAAAGTGTCAATTCTTCATTGTTATCACATGAAAATATATAATAAAATATTTACAAAAATGTGAGGAGTGTACTCACTTTTGTGAGATACTGCAATTTAATGATAATGAATATTTCCTTTCCCTTTCAAATTGCAGCACTATAATTTTCTATTAAATGCAATGTAATATGGCAACCTGGAGATGTTCTGTACACAGTTGGTGTACAGACACCCCAGAAATGTAATTTGTAATGTAATCATCCCTTTTTTTATGCCAGGTGCCATGATGTTTAGGCACCATACCATGTGAGTGGTTTTTACTTGTGTTTTATGTATAATAAACCTGTTATTTGGACGTTATTGCGATATGAGGTCTTCTGTTTTATCACACATGTCATTCTGGTGATCCCCATCCAACAGTTGCCAGTTTCCAGAGATCCACAGGGGTTACCCCACAAAATGCATTTGACTGCACTAGAGATGGTGGGTCACTGAATTGGAGTGAGTGCACATCTATGTGGGGTACCCAGTCTGAGTTCAATTAGAGCATCTTTTAAGATCCTGGCACTGAGCACTTAATTTCCCCTGCACTGGGACTGTTTTTATGGACTTGTGCTTATATAATTATAGGAGTATGGGGGGGGGGGCGTGGTTTGCACACGCTGCTGATGGCTGTCTGCTTCTAGAGCTCCGGCTTTTCGAGGGGGACACAGATCGACACAGACTCGCCACAGCTGCCTTTCCCGCCTGACTACCTTAGGATCTCTTCCCCAACCTTTGATGCCATGTCGAGGAAGAGAAAAGAGAACCGGCGGCCCCAGAAATTGACAGAATTCTTCCTATCCGCTCCACGAGGCGACTCATGGAGCGGCGAGCCTACTCACAGACGCTCCCGCAGGGAATCACTACACAGACCTGCCTGATGCCAGAACGGCCCAGAGATCTCCCGGATCATCTCCGAACCGCCGCTCGCCTCAACCTACCAGCCCGACCTGCAACAGCCCAGCGAAGTCCTGGATGAGGATGGAGGAACCGACATGTGGCCTGCTGAGTCAGGGGCCTCCTATGCTCCTCCATACCACCACTCCTAACACATCAATCGCAGCATTCCCTACCAACAATCAGCCAGTGATGGATACTCTTCTTAAAGAGATGTTGGTCTCCCTGCAGCAAGCTCTACATGCTGACATCTCAAAACTCACCCATACACTTTCCACAGAGCTGACCTCCCTAGGGAAAAGAGTTCATACTGTGGAAAATGCAATCAGTGACATTACATATACTGTAAATGACTTAGTTGACGCAAATGAGGAAGGGGTAGAAGAGAGACATTGGTTACGCGCTAAAATAGCGGACTTAGAAGACTGCAGTAGAAGAAACAATATCAAGCTCAGGGGGATCCCTGAAACTGTCCTACAGCAGGATTTAAATCAGTTTGCCACAGATATGTTTTGGGCACTCCTTCCTGAGCTTCAACCCATTGAGCTAACTATTGATCGGATCCATCGGATCCCCAAGCCACCCTACCTCCCTGAAACAACCCCCAGGGACATTCTGCTCTGCCTACATTTTTATACTGCCAAATATATGGCTTTGCGGAAATCAAACTAGGCAAACTTCCTGAACCCTATGAAGATATCCAAATGTACCCTGATATGTCCAAGTTCACTATGGACCAAAGACTCCAGCTCAATACCATAACTAAAGCCTTACGCAATCACAGCATTGGCTACAAGTGGAGCCACCCTGCTAAACTAGCAATTGACTGGAATAGAAATTCTTCACCATATCATCTCTTGACTCATGGCTAGCTCTTCTTAAGGAATGGGGCATCTTACCTGACTCCCCTCCCCACCACAGCCCCAAAGATGTACGCAATCCGGCACCTCCCCTGTGGCACAAAGCAAACCGAAAATACCACCCTAAATTCTAAAGGGTCCTTCAAGCAAAACAATATCTATGGTCTCCCCCTCAAGCTCCAGGCCTCGTTTGCAGTGCCTCACCTCTTGGAACAATTTCCCCATTGTTACCCGAGCAGTTGCAATTATCATTTACCAATTGCTCAGTTATGTTTTTGGTTTTTCTGCTTCTCTTCTGACCCTTTTTCTCCTCTCCCTCTTCTAATTCCCCACCCCCACATGCTTGGATGAGGATCCAAAGAATCATTGCAATGAATCCAGGACAATCACTGACAGCTCCCGCGGAAGAGCATGAGCCGACAACCTTTGACAACGCACCCACCTTGTACGTAAGTAACCAACACAATGAGCTTCTACTCCCACAGCTATGAGCATCAAAATTGTCTCTATTAATGCCAAAGGTTTGAATCATCCGGCCAAAAGATCGTCCCTATGGCAAACTGCCCTAAAATTAGGAGGGGACGTTATTTGTGTTCAAGAAACACATTTCAAGGACAAAGAAGCTCCAAAGCTCACCCACAAACTGTTTCCACACATCTTTCTGGCCAATGGCACCGAAAAAAAGAGAGGAGTAGCCATAATGATTAAAAATACGGTTGACTTCCAACTGCTTCAAGAACTGACGGACCCAAATGGTCGGCACCTGACCCTTATTTGCAAACTTAATTCCACAATAGTCACACTCACTTGCTTATACGCACCAAACACCCACCAGATTGCTTTTCTCAACAAGCTTACAAAGAGAATTCGGAAATCACAAAAGGGGATGATGCTGCTATGCGGAGACTTCAACTTAGCTCCAGTCTTTCTAATTGACATCTCCAGCAGAAATACTAGAATTACTTCTCCTATGCAGTCGTTCCTTAGAGTCAATGACCTATACGACGCCTGGCGTTGCCACCACCCTACAGAAATTGATTACTCCTTCCATTCGGTCGCCCACAACTCCTACACTAGAATTGATCTATATCTACTGGACAGACAGTCCCTACAACAAACCACAGAATCAACCATAGAGCAGATAACCTGGTCGGACCACGCTCCGATGACTCTCTCCATATGTTTGAAGAGAGTGCCCCCCAGCCCTTTTATCTGCAGGGCAAATGTGAACATTATGAAGACCTCACTCTATGCGGAAGAACTTCAAACAATGCTCAAAGAGTTTTTGATTTAAATAAGGGTTCAGTAGAAAAAAACCTCGACTTTGTGGCAAGCACACAAAGCCTTTATTAGTGGAGTTTTTATAAAACTGTGTACACAAGCTAAAAAGAGGAGGACGCAGTGCATCCACAGGGTCACAGAGGAGATTAAATTCATAGAAGCCCAAAACAAAACTGCTCCTACTGATTCTTTTAAAACAAAGTTACTTGCCCTCAGGAAGGAGCTACGTACATTACTTCTAGATAATTATGAGAAAGCACATAGGAAACTTAAAAGCTGTAGCATACTCCACCAACAACAAGGCTGGGAAACGCATGGCAGAACGCCTCAAATCCACACGGATTAGAGCCAAAATACCCTTCTTCCACCACCCTAAAACCAATGCAAAAATCATAGACCCCCAACAGATAGCCAACGCCTTTAGCGAGTACTACGAAGCATCATATAACTTAAAATCAGACCCTTTAACCCCTCAACCCTCCCCTGAAGCAATTCAGGATTTCCTTTCTCAGATCAAACTTCCTAAACAAAGTGCAGACCAGATCCTAAAGCTTAATGCCCCCTGTACAGTGCAGGAAATCACCCGCAAAATTGAGTCGCCCCCGAACAACAAAACCCCGGGACCAGATGGTCTCCCGGGAGAATATCTCAAACAATTTAAGGACTTACTATCTCCCTACCTGTGCGATCTATTAAATGACGCTGCCTCCTCCTCTAGCTTCCCACAAGAAATGATAAAAGACTTGGTGATTGCTATAACCAAACCTGGGAAGGAACCCTCATCTCCACAGAACTTTTGCCCTATTTCATTCCTCAATGCAGATATAAAAGTCTATGCCAAAACCTTAGCTACCAGACTAATGGAATTCATCCCGCATTTGATAAACCCCGATCAAGCAGGTTTTGTTAGAGGTCGCCAAACAGCAGATGCCACTAGGAGATTAATTAACATCTCGCACTTGGCCAAAACCATAGGAACGCCTTTTCTGCTCCTGTCATTCGATGCAGAGAAGGCGTTCGTCAGAGTTCATTGGGGTTATCTCCGGGAGGCCCTTGCCAGGTTTGGATTTGAGGGAAACATTATGAAAGCTATTATGGCACTATATTCAGTAGCATCTGCCAATGTTTTTGTTGCTGACTCGCTCTCTTCACCTTTCCACATAACCAATGGTACACGCCAAGGATGCCCCCTCTCACCAATTATATTTGACCTTGCCATTGAACCCCTAGCTGAGCATGTCAGGAACTCTAGGCCTATCACTGGCTTGACTGCAGGAAGAGGATCACATAAGATAAGCCTCTTTGCCGACAACGTAATCCTCACACTGACTAATCTCCTCTCCTCACTCCCGGCAGCTCACGACCTCTTGCTCCAATTCAGTGCAATATCCTACTACAAAATCAACACGACCAAATCCCAAATTCTGAACTTAGGAATTGACAGTGTAACCAAAGCCATACTTACAACCAAATTTCCATATCAATGGACTGATAGCTCTATTAATTACCTTGGCATCTCCCTAACGAGCAACCTCAACAATCTATTTAAAGAAAAATTTCTCCCTCTCAGGCAAAAATATACCTCACTACTCGAAAGTATCGCTAAAACGAACTATCATGGGCGGGGAGAGTAGCGGCATATAAAATGCTGGTTCTTCCACAAGTGCTTTATATGTTCAGATGCCTCCCTATCCCACTTCCCCAAAAATACCTAAATTCAATGCAAACACTTCTAGGGAAATTTATTTGGCAGGACCAAAAGCCTAGGGTAAACAGACTGTGGCTACATAAGCATAGATCTGCAGGAGGGTCGGGCCTTACCAACTCATCAGATTACTACCATGCCAGTATCTTGGCCCAACTCAGGGAGTGGTTCTCCCCAGCTGGCTCCTCTCTATGGTGCCAACTGGAGAGCCAACAAATACCTGGACATAACCTAAAGTCATGGCTATTCAGTCTGAAACCAACAACCCGAATCCCCAAAGTCCTCTCACCCCCATTAATAGCTACTGTCAAAGCCTGGAAAAGATTTACAGCCCTCACTTGGCTAAAACACCCTACCTCCGTTCCGAAAATTCCCATAGCCACCTTATCCAGACTCATCCTAAATTTCTCACTCCCACCATGGACTAATGACCCCACAAATTTGATTAATGACGTTTTTATGCAAGATGGGATTAAATCCTTTAAACAACTCCAAACTGAATTAGGCATTACCAACAGATATTTTTATCAATATCTTCCACTGAAACACTGTATCAATAGTAATCCACATCTACGTTCAGCCTTACCTACAAGTGCACTGAAATACTTTACCAATCATAGTTACTCCCCTAAAGGAATCTCTCTTTTCTACAATTTGATCAGGGAAAAAAATGTTCTCACAGACTCAATAGCTCTCCAAAGGTGGGAGCAAGACCTGAAAGGCCCATTTACAGTGGATAAAAGCCTTACGATCCGTATATAAAAACACCACTTGTTCATCCCTCTGGGAACTTACCCAAAATATTACACAAAGGCGATACCTAATGCCCCAAAGGATATCTGCTTTCGCCTTCAACTCCTCTCCTCAATGCTGGAGACAATGCGGCAAAGTAGGGACCCTGATGCACATCATGTGGGAATGCCCCTGTATACAAAATTATTGGTCGGAGATAATGCAAATAATCCAAGACATTACTGGAACACCTCCCACCAATCCACCCGCTCTTGGCCTCCTTAACCATACTATAGAAGAATACCCACCTCCCCTACATAAAGTAGTCACCCATTTCCTCCTGGCGGCCAGACAAAACATCACCAAAACGTGGAAAAAGACTTCTCCTCCCCATCTGGTGAATGTTGTGAACCAAGTACAAACACATCACTCTTACGAAATGTCCCTAGCGGCAGATAGGAAGGCATACCTCAAACTTGCTCACCTATGGAACCCATGGACGGTTTGGTACAATGCCCAAACCCCCCTGTAATACATGTCCCTCAACTTGCTAAGATCCTCTCCCTTTCCTCCCCCTCTCCTTTTTTTTTTCCCCTCTTGATCTATCATTGTAACACTAAACTAATCTCCGCAATTTATCGTTTGTTGGTATTACTGTTTCATGTAAAGGATGGAAACTTAACTGGATGTCTCAATCGAGACAAGGTATACTCTAGACCCTGACCTACAGCACAGTATGTTCCCAGTGGGGTGCCTAGGTCTAGGGAAGAATCGCTCTCTATCTATTAGTGATATATAATATCACTCCATTCCCTTTACAGGCCCATGTTGTCAATATATGTTAAATACTATGTATATTGAATAGATGTGTTTGATGGTTCAGAGCACTTTCTTCTGTACCCTTGTTGCATTCTTTTTTTTTTTGGTTTACTGTCTAATGAACATTTAAAACCAATAAAAAATATTGAACTATAATTATAGGAGTATGGTCACATACAGTAGTGCGGTGTAGCATTATTATTCACCTGTATATTTGCGGTACTGGCAAATTTTATAACTGCAGCTGATTGTAATTATTTTGTGACAATTGCATATATTGTTATCCTTTGGCGCTGAAGTTTTTTTTTTTTTTTGATTAAAATTATTCTTGATACCTTGCTCACACTAGAACTCTGATAACTGCAAGCAAATTGAAAGATCAGTACCTTATGAGTCATTTCGGTTTGAAAGTATGCTTTTGAGAACGCCTTTGAGTTGATAATGCACAAAAACAGTTCAAAGATGAATTGGCCCTGGACTGCATTGTAGTTCCAACACATTCCAAATTCAATAGCGCAAATTCCAATAAATTTGTAAAGGGATTATCACTAGTCAGTATGATTGGCTCATAAAGCATAACAAAAAAAGTTTCTGAATCATACTTCAAACATAAGCTTTCAATGATACAGACTGTTCATTTGTGAATTTACGGTGTAAAGCATTTGGTTTGCTGCATGCTGTTTTCAGAACATGTACTGCAGCATCTGTCAAGGCTGATGATGACTTCCGACTGCTGGGTTTGGACTGCACGGGATAAAAGATGGCAAGTCTATAAGGATATATAAATATAAATTTCAAGTTTTCCTGCTGCTAACAAGAATGTGCTACAACACACACAACAATGGTGTGAAGGTACTTCTGCAATTAACAAGAAGTTGGAGAATGAGGCAGCTCTCTATGTTACATTATCCAGTCTTTTATTCAGGTTCTTTTTGACTGCGAAATCCCAAACACATAATATTAATTCTAACCTTTTACCTGTGATTTTTGCAGCACTGGTTCCTTTAACAAAAGACCATTTAGTTTCTCATTACAAAGATCATCAGAAATGTGGATTCTGCTCAACTGGCACAAGGACAGCCAACTGTGTGTACAAGTAAAGGACCTGTATTTATAAGCTTGGGGCTTATTTCAATGGGCAAATGCAGCTTGCTGTTGACATCAGTTTGACAAGCTGCATCGTTCAAAATTCATTGCAGGTACATTTTATCGGCGGTTAACCTGCTGTTGACCTTCTTCAATTCACTTTTGCATTTCAATTAACTTGTTCAGGGAGAAATTGTTCTGATGTGAGCAAAAGCCTGTCAACACAGGTCCAAGAATGGCCACTAGCTCTGGTAGAAGTCTCATGCACTCCCCACCTATAGATCATCACTTCAAATACCACACAATTCATGCAACATTCATGTCTTCGTGCCACAACAGTATGCAAGCATGCTAACTGCACTTTGAAAATAACAGCTATATTTAGGAGGAGCTTCACAACATGATCAAAAACCATAGGATCAATTCACAAAGCTAACACCCCATTATAAGGATCCTCTTTTAACCACTTCCTTACTGGGCACTTAAACCCCCCTCCTGCCCAGACCAATTTTAGGATTTCAGCGCTGTCGCATTTTGAATGACAATTGCGCGGTCGTGCGACGTTGTACCCTAACAAAATGTTTATCATTTTTTTCTCACAAATAGAGCTTTCTTTTGGTGGTATTTAATCACCTCTGCGGTTTTTATTTTTTGCGCTATAAACAAACAAAGAGCGATGATTTTGAAAAAAGAACAATATTTTTTACTTTTTTGCTATAATAAATATCCAAAAAAATATATAAAAAAGAAAATTATTCATCAGTTTTGGCCAATATATATTCTTCTACATATTTTTGGTAAAACAAATATCGCAATCGGTGTATTTTGATTGGTTTGCGCAAAAGCAATTGCATCTACAAACTATGGGAATAGATTTATGGCATTTTTACTATTTTTCTTTTTAATAGTAATGACGGCGATGTGCGATTTTTATCGGGACTGCAATATTGGGGCGGACATGTCGGACGTTTTTGACACATTTTTGGGGCCAATGACATTTATACAGCGATCAGAAATGTAAATGTCCACTGATTACTGTATAAATGTCATTGGCAGTGAAGGGGTTAACCTGCAGGGGGCAGTGAAGGGGTTAACAGTGTTCCCTGGGTGTGTTCTAACTGTGGGGGGGCTGGGCTGGTCGGGACATAACAGATCTAACTGATCCCAGTGACAGGGATCAGTAGATCTGTCATGTCCCATTCACAGAACGGAGAACCGCCATGTTTACATCGGCGGTTCCCCGTTCTGAGGCTGCTACAAGTGATTGGCAGGTCTCGGGCGGACATCGAGTCTGCCCGACCCGCGGGCACGTCCACGCAGTGTGCAGCGGCCGCGAGAGCGCGCCGCCGCAGGCTGCGAGTGCGCGCGGGGAGCGTGCACGAGGCAGGGCGTCCATGCACGTCCTCCCGGAATTTCAGAGCAGCGCTGTAGCCGTCTTTCGGCTATAGCGCGGTTCTGGACTGGTTAATAAAAGTGAGTCAGTCACATTGCTAAGATCCCCATCGTTTGTGAACTGAAACTTTTGTCACCTATTAAACCAGTGATTCTCAACCAGGATTCCGTGGAACTCTAGGGTTCCTCCAGAGGTTGCTATGGGTTCCTTGAGCAATGAGCAATTTCTGCCTCTCAGATAAGTTCCCACTGACACCATTGCTATTTTTAGCTATCTGTAAAAAGGTAATTCTTTCCAAACATGTAATAGCTGGCACATCCATATCCGCACTTCACACATACAGAATATACAGTAAACTGTGGTACTTTCCAACAGGTGGAAGAAATGACAGTTCATACACGACCAAGACTATTGTATGACTACAGGCCTGCTGTAGGTTTTTGATGTGTTATATAGAGATTCTCTCTTTTGAACCAGACAGCATACAAGATTATATTGTGAGGTTTTTTTAAAAAAGACAATTCTGGCGCTGCCGGGAAAAAGTGTATTGTGTATGTAAGTGCTGTGTGCTATTCACTAAATAATAAGTCAAGAGTGTTCAAGTGCTGTTGGGATACTGAATAGATCAGGTGAAACTGATTTTCTTGAAATTAAAAGCAAAAGTAAAACTGGTTGCTGCCCTGCCACACCTCTCAGGAGGAGAGTACAAAATGTTTATAAAATGAAACAGTGACTTAGTGAAGGCGCTACCAGATAGTGTATTTAGATAATAAACATGTGAAACCGTGCGTTACCGGTGTTTATGATAAATTTCAATTCAAAAAGTGAGTCACTCTGTGCAACAATAAATAAGTAAAAACAACCTTTAGCCCTTAGTAGTTGGTTCCGGCCGGGCCGCCGTTTCCAAAAACACCAATGGATGTTATTCCTGTATTTC
>BLSH010403675.1:81035-94177 GCA_018402905.1 Glandirana rugosa | reverse complement strand
CTTCGGACTATTGTTTAAACATTTTTACATTTTATACGGACGTGGTGTGTTGTTTTCACAAATTATTCGGATCCGTACTATTTTATAAGGGTCCCTTTAACTTCCCCTTAAGAGATTTTCTTTTAAAATGATTCTTTTCTTTAAGGTACTGTTACCGATGGTCTTATCCTCTTTCGAGAATTTCAAATGTTCTACTCAAATAACTCGAAAGAACCGGATAGGACTAAGATAGGCTTTATTTATCAATATGCAATTCTATATATTAGAACATACAAATATTTTACTTTGTCACTGAATCACTTCCGCGATGGTCTATTGAATTGAAATTTATCATAAACACCGGTAACGCACGGTTTCACATGTTTATTATCTAAATACACTATCTGGTAGCGCCTTCACTAAGTCACTGTTTCATTTTATAAACATACAAGATTATATATCTTAACGTATAACTATTTATTTCGGATAGAATCAGGATAGGCCAAGAAAGCTCAATAAACTCATCTTGTAAACTTTAAGAGCTTTCTCCTATTCTGGTAGCCATTGTCATGGAATTTCTTTTCTTAGTAAAATTTTCTTTTAGAGAATTCCCCTTCAATTTCCCTGGGAATATTTTATCATGCCTAGGCTTATTAAACACTTTTGTTGTGTGGTGCAGGCATATTTTACATTTTTACAAATTTGTTATCAGGCTTCACGCTCTCTGAAAATACGTGTCTTCCCTTTCTCACCCGATGTTAAGTTTTGTTTCTTTCCATAGCTTTGCTATAATTAGGTTCCGGCAGCGGTGTTCGTGTAGTGTGCTATGATGTCGTTGTCTTCAATGTCTCAAAATACTTGAGTATATTTTTTCTTTATCACCTTACTTGTAGATCTGATTTCAAATGTTAATTAACTATATAATTCAAAATATGTATTAAAAATGTATGTCAGTGATGACTGTGTATTTAAACTTCCAATGTTTTCTACAGTTCTGATGTGTTGTCCTTGGGTGCTACAATAGTAGACATTTTGTCATTTGTTGTTTTGTTAAAGTAAACCTTTAAGGCCTCATACACACGGACGTTTCTAAAAAAATAAACAAAACGTCGGGCCCGACGTGAAGGAAAAAAAGTCGGCTTTTTCGGCATATGCATCAGCGTTTTTGAGCGTTAGTGTGCGTCGGCGTCAATAGGCGTTTTTTTTTTTAAAAAAATCATCCCTCTGCTATTTTTCAACCTAAAAACGCCGGCGTCAAAAAACGTCCTTGTGTATGAGGCCTAACAAGCGTAGATAATTCAAGCCTAGCAGGATAAAAATGCATAAGCAGAGGTCACCTTTTAGGCCTCATACACACGGACGTTTCTAAAAAAATAAACAAAACGTCGGGCCCGACGTCAAGGAAAAAAAGTCGGCGTTTTTCGGCGTTATGCATCGGCGTTTTTGAGCGTTAGTGAGCGTCGGCGTATATAGGCGTTTTTTTTAAAAAAAATCATCCCTCTGCTATTTTTCAACCTAAAAACGTCGGCGTCAAAAAATGCCGGAAAACACCGGTACAATATTAGGTGGCGTTGGTTGGCGTTTTGTGGCGTCGGCGTCAAAAAATGCCAAAACGTTACAGCCTCAGAACGCACTGGCCGTGGGTTCTAGTTTCAGCTCACTAACGCCGACGCCATCTACAGCTCAAAAACGTCTGCATTTTTATGGGGCCATTGACTAACATGGAGAGCTGCAAAAAACGCCAGAAAACGCCGGCGTCAAAAAACGTCCGTGTGCATGAGGCCTAACAAGCGTAGATAATTCAAGCCTAGCAGGATAAAAATGCATAAGCAGAGGTTACCTTTGCTCAAAACTACTGGAAGATCCAGGGTCTAAAAAATGATACATCTGCGCAATACATGCACAATTCCCCATGTTTTGTCTCTTTAAAACAATTGAAAGTACATAGTGGTGTTTTGGAGATTTTCAGACACTATGGGGTTGATTTACTAAAGGCAATTTTACTGCACACCATAGGCAAAGAAGGTTTCTAAAATTCTACACATATAGGGGTTGATTTACTAAAGGCAAATAGACTGTGCACGTTGCAAAGTGCAGTTGCACTTTGTATGAGCAGTTGCTCCAGAGCTTAGTAAAAGAGGTAAAGGTTCACTTTGCAAACAAAAGCCAATCACGTGCAAGGAAAATAAAAAAAAACAGCATTTTTGCTTGCATGTGATTGGATAATGGAAGTCAACAGAACTTCTGCTCATTTACTAAGCTCTGGAGCTACTGCTCATGCAGAGTGCAACTGCACTTTGCAACGTGCACAGTCTATTTGCCTTTAGTAAATCAACCCCTATATGAGTAGAATTTTAGAAACCTTCTTTGCCTATGGTGTGCAGTAAAATCGCTACTTTTTCTATTGATATTTGCGAGTAGTATTCAGATTATACATAGCTCTAAAGTACATTCATGTCTCAGTTTTAATTAAGGTCTCCAGGGAATACAAAGATTTGAATATTTAAATTTCCCCATGCCAATGAAGCACACTCTTTTTAACTGTGTAAGTGTTCTTTTAGACAGGCGGTAAGCTTACCACCCTCTGATAAACAATAAGTGGTGGAATGCTTTTCAGAGGGTGGTATAGCAACGGTTGACAGGCATTGGGGAGGCACTACTGCGCTTCCCGACGCTTTTTTTTTTTTTTTTGCTTTTTTATATTGCTGAGCAGCAATTTTATATTGCAGGACCACACTGCATGTCAAGCGTTTGGCCCACGGTTGCAGTACGGCCCCATTGTTCTCTATGGGCAAGATCAACAGGCAGTGCTGTCTGTCAAACTCTGCAGCCCGAATTAAAAATGCCACGCAGCAAAGTGTGTACTGTAAAGCTGGGTTTTGGGAATAAAAACTGGCACATTGCTTAGTAAAATCAGTACACAGTACACATAGTAAACATTGTTAGGCACACATTTAACCCTTTGATTGCTCTTCCCAACCAGTGTCATTAGTACAGTGCCAGTGTATATTATTAGCACTGATCACTGTATTAGTGTCACAGGAGATGTCAGTGGCAGTTAGCCAGTTCCGATTGAAAAGCACATGAAATGTGTACTGAGGCTGTGGGAAAGGTTATATGATCGAAATGCAAACGCTTGAAAAACGCTTCAAAAGCGCGGCAAAAATGCACACTAAATTCATGGCGTTTTACAGGATTTTACAGGCTTTTTTCCAACACCTTGGTGTGAAAGGAGCATTAAAGCGCAAAAAAACCCCCAAAAAACCCAATGGTGATCAAATTACCACCACATGAAAGCTCTATTTGT
The DNA here is from genome assembly GCA_018402905.1 of Glandirana rugosa. Lineage (NCBI taxonomy): Eukaryota > Metazoa > Chordata > Amphibia > Anura > Ranidae > Glandirana > Glandirana rugosa. Next base: position 90,891 of record BLSH010403675.1, on the reverse strand, counting down.
GGAGAAAAAATAGCAAAAAATGGCCTTGTCATGAAGGGGGTAGAGTCCTCCGGAGCTGAAGTGGATATAAAACAAAAATGAATGAATACTTTACAATAAGCAGATCTTCATATATGTAGTAAGCTAACAAAATCAAGCTGATACAGTTAAGGCCTCATGCACACTGGACGTTTTTGCCATCTCTTCTGGACACCTTTCCTCATGGCAGTGGTGTTTTGGCAAAAAAAAAAAGCGCTTGACGTTTGTAAACGCGTTTAGGTAAATCGAAAGCTTAAGTGTTAATTAATTTCATTGGCCAGAATAATAACTTGTTCTGGCCATCTAAATGAATTAACACTCAAGTTCTAAATCTGCCAAGGGTTATAATGCATCTAGTCACGTTAAAATGCGTTGACACGTTTAAATGCATCAAGCGTTTTTTCTGCCAAAACACCGCTGCTCTTTGACCCACTAGCAGTGTTTTTCTTCTACCTCTAAACATCCGTGATTCTAGACTCCTCTAAACACCTACCTGTATGTGTGCATGGACACATAAGCTAACATGAAGAGGCAGAATAAAAAAAAAACTAGAGTCCCTAAGAGCAGCATCAAAAATATGTGTTGGTAGGCATTCTTCTGTGCTCCCAGATGCACAGCAATACAAGAAAGTTATTCAGAGCACAGGTTCTAAGACCTGTCCTTGGGATTAACCAACCATTCTTGTTTATTTGAATTCCTCAGAATATATAGGAAAGTCTATCTATGTTTAATCCACCTGTGTTACAGCAGAAACTCCTGTTGCTGAAATAAGAGGGCAATTCTGAGAACCTATAATCTACAGGAAAATAGTGCAGCAGGATCACAGTGAACAGGGTATCTGAGAAGACTGGTGGTGCAGTTTATCCAGGACAGATGAGGAAGACATGCTGTAATAGTGGTATACAGTATATGGCTTAAATATTTTCATTTGTAACATCAGTGCATTTCAAAATCCAAGAGTTGTATTATCTTCTGCATGCAGGACAAATCCGATATAAAAATGCAGGCAATTTAAAATTGTGATTTCACAAAATTTCAAATAATTTGCCAGATTTGCCCTATTAGCAAATCAATCTGGATATTTCTGCTCACTAAGGTGGATCTCCAGGCAAACACCTAAATACAATGTTTAAATGCATATATATGAAATGCTACACCTGCCTAAGGCTCGATTTACACTGCGCGACCTGAAAGTCGCACAACTTACGGTGCCACTTTGCCAGGCGACTTCCTGGCGACTTAAGTACTACTTGATGCAACAACTTTGAAGCAACTTTCATGGAATGCCTAAGTATTCTTCCTGTAAAGTCAGATCCAAATCAAATCAATATACAGTAGATGAAGATCCGACTTGTAAGCGACTTTCATTAACCTCCTTGACGGTATTCCCGAGTGTGACTCGGGGTGAGTTTTCACTGCAAATAGCGGTAACCTCAAGCCACACTCGGGATTGCATCGCTGGATCCAGGCAGCGTTACTCACCTTGTCCCCTGGATCCAGCGATGTCCTCCCGATGTGTCTTCTGCCCGATGCCTCTGTGTGCCGGGCTCCGTTCCCTGCGAGCATCGTGTCGCACGGGGGCGGAGCCTGGTGGGAAAATCAAAAATTGAAACACATAGTAAACATGCAGTACATCTGTAAGATTACATTACTGTATCAAATAATTTCACATCCCTTTTGTCCCTAGTGCTTTGCCCAGTGCCCTGCATGCACTTTTATATTATATATGCCATTCTTTCTTCCTGGAAACTTGAGAACATCCATGGCATAAAAAAGCGTCCCTTTACGTCAAAAGCAGTTTTTGATCAGCTAGAAAACACCGATAGTAAATAAGAATCATTTGCAGAATTGAGTGATACTGATTTTTGGGGAAATTTATCATCAGACACTGAAAGCGACGACAGTGACAATTCTGCAACTGAGCAAATTTCAGTGTTTTTGACTTGATTACATTATTGAATACATTTTATTATTATATTATCATCTTTGATAATTATTTATAGTTATTTATTATATTATAATTTATGATTTCATGTTTCAAACTTTATCATACCCGGGATGTCTACTAGACTCTTGTTTGGACAGATTTATGTGAGTTATTCCTAAGAATTACAGGCCTGTAATATAAAACGCCAAATTTCCATGCAAAAATCTGAAATAATCATACCGCCAGGGAGGTTAAAGTCTATGGGCACAAGTCAGATTGAAGTCACCTTGAAGTAGTACAGGAACCTTTTCTAAAGTCGGAGTGAGACAGCTCTCATTGACTAACATGGGATTTCATATGCCATGCGACTTGGGGTCTCACAAGTCGGATCTCAAGTCGTAGCAGTGTAAACCGAGCCTAAGAATTACAAATTCCATTCACCTAGTATTGCAATTCATACTCCTCTGCCATACTGAATAGTCAAGCAGATGGCACCACTACTTTCTATTCCAGCTTCTAGTGGCATATTTCCATCTGCATCCTATTTACTGGACTATGAATCTGCATTGCCGTATCTGTCCACTGAGTAGGAAGGTGATTTAGAATGGCTTGAACACAGCATGGCAGAAGTGAGGAAATTAGTGACTTAACAGAATTAGAAAACTACATTACAAAAAAACAGAATTACAGTAAGTCCTCTGCATACAAACATTCAACTTGCAAACTTTCAAAGATGCAAATGTGTTTTTTTTCCTCGTTCAACACAGAGGGCTGAATGAAAAAAAAGTGACATATTGCCGTACCAACACAAGCAATGTTAGTGCAGCGATCTTCCCTGCTGTGCTATTGTGTTCTGACAGGGGGACTCCCCCCGCCAGAACACACTGATCAGCACTTTGCAAGCGCTGATCTTTGCTGGACTTACGAACAAGCTCCCTAAACGGAACTCGTTCGTAAATAGGGGACTTATTGTACAAAAGGGAGAGAGAGAGATATTTGCCTGGAGTACTAATATATTGAGTATAGAGAAGCAGTATTGCTTTGTAAATCTGCAAATTAGTAGAATGTGTTTGATGAATCACAAACTCTTCAAATTGCCTTTGTTAATTGGTTAATGGTTCAAATAAAATGCTGCTCTTGCATGCACATAAATGCATGAATCACAATTTGTTTATCACCAAAAGTTTAGGATTTGTCTAATGACAGATTTACGTGACTTCAAAATTGATTTCTTCATCTCTGCTCAGAATATTTATTCATTTTTACATAATAAAAAGGCCTACAAATTTATAGAAATTAGAAGTGTGTCTGGTCAGATAGATAAACTGTATTAAACATCATACAGTAAAATAACAAGGTCAAGAAAAACAAATTCCAGAAAGCAGATGAATTTAGAGTAGACTGAAAGCTGATTGTTAGGGTAACTAAACCCCCCACCCCATCAGATGCATGGCTTAAAGATTCATTTCAATAACGGTAGATTTTTACATAGTTACATTGGTCCAACTTGGAGCATTGCTCTGAGGAAGGGGTCAAGTCCCCCCGAAACACATCAGCTGGTGGTAGGACAACGTTAACATTTATATTTCCTTTGTGAGTATATATCACCGTTTTACATCCTTCATTAAAGTGTAAAGTGCTGTGGATAATGCACTAGGTGTTTGCTCCCGTTTTATTTGTTTGTACAATTGGATGGTTCCCCAGTCTTACAAGAGTAGCATTGTCTATATCATCCAGTCTGGATTGTACAGTGGCCACTTTGACTTGAGAATTCCAGTCCAGAATTTCTGGAGGTTCTTAGTGCTATGGTGTCAAGTCTCTTCTTTCTGTAGACCGTGTATATACCATACCTGGCCGATACCCCTGGAAGCTGGAAATCACTGGCGTCAACTTTGCTCCTCCAGTGATATCCACTTGCTTCCGGGTCCAGTGCTGAGTGTTCGGCTTCATGCATTTTGAACACAGTAGGTCAGCCACTAAGCGAGGGTACCATTCCCAGAATGCTTTACATTCTCTGAATAAATGCAAAGCATTCTCTGAATGGATGAGGTATAGAGGAGGGGCGGTCATGTCACACTCTCTACCCCTTCCAATTCCTGGAATTCCTATTTAAAATAAAAACAGGTATTGCTAACCGGTCAGAAGCCCCAGACTCCCACTGCCATTCATCGCCTGAACACAGCTGCAGTGGCAAGTAATGAGCTTTAACCAAAGGGGTATGAGCATGACCATAATGAGTATAGAGCCTGCCCTCAACCAGAATGCACACATTCTGCTGCCACAGCTTTATTTGCTTTTTTGGCAGCCAGAAAGAGCCTGGAACTGCTGGAAAGTAAGTTTTACCCAGGTATTTTTAGTAACTAAGATTTTAGAACAGCTGGGAGTATTTTACAATTTACATATCTAGAATGCTAAAATAAATCATTCATCAGTTTAACTTGATCATAATCCGATAGTGAATAAAACTGGTGATTGAGCTGAGCTATATCTAATTAACTGCTAGAGATGTGAATGATATCACACAGCAATATTTTCCCCAGCAGAAATCATGTTGTAAAATGTTCCCCTAACAACATTATCATATGAGCTTAAAGAGGAATTGAACTCTAGAAGCTGTGCCCAAAAATAAGAAGGCAGCAGTTGAAGACTAGTCACCTGTGCTCTTCCTAGTCATCTGTGCAGATGAGGCAAATCAAGAAAGAAGAGACCGCACTCCAAAGTCCAGGGAAAAAGATTTAATGTGAACCAACAAAAGTGAATGTCCAGGCAGAAAGTACAATAAAGCTAAAGGGGTTAACGCGTTTCACGGATCTGGAGTCCGCTTAATCATAACCTGTGCAGATGACCTCAGGAGATCCAGCCACCAGAGCCTTTTGTACAGATATACCTGTTTATTTTGTTTTTATGTAAATTGCCAATTGGCTGTTTAATAAAGCCATTACTGCTACACTTAGTCTGGCACCCCCTGTTTTTCTTTTCATGTCCTAAAGGGTCTGCTTCACTCAATGGGGAGCTGCCACTAGTGTGGTGTAGAATTCCTGTTGATCCTCTTCACCTTTGGAATTTATGGAGTTTTAGCACATAGACTTTTAATACCAATAAGTTACTATCTGTCACTCCAACACCATTCACCTTTCTTGCATAACCTGTGCTTTTCCTGCAATTGATCTTTCCCCATTACTAATCTACTATGCCTTGGTCTGCACTGTGTGTGGGTGGATATCTTAGTATAGGCAGAGCTTTGTTTCCTCACGTCAAAGCCTCCAGCAAGAACAGTGAGCAGCACAGTAGTTACATCACCAAATCCCACTTAAAATCTGTTGAGACCATGAGTCAGAGGCATCAACGCCTTAGATCTCACACTGGAGATATACAGCTATCAGTGTGCATAGGCATACCCATATACCAAAAAGTACACTGCTATTTTAGGAGAAATTCCAGACAAAAGTTAAAATATTTAGGGTACTGCTTAGGAAAAATTAACACTTCTAAATGTTTCCTATAACAAAGCAAATTTTACGACGCGATTTTACGGGTGCGATTGTACCACATTTTTTATGCGATTTCCACGCGATTTCAGGGAATGCCTGTGCAAACTTGAGGTCTATGGACCTCAACTCGCATGAAAGTCGGACCAAAGTAGTGCAAGGACTACTTGGAAGTCGGCATGACTTGAAGTCGTACATATATGAATGGTTGTCATTGATAATCATGAGGAATGACTTGTCATGCAACTTTGCAGTCTAAAGTCGCAGGACTAGTCGCACAAGTGTGAAAGGGGCCCAAGGCTGCATCCACACTTACAGGTTTAACACATGGTACTATATCACAGTGCCATTTATTTAGAACGGTAACCCAACGCACACATGAAGTAGCATACGCAAGTGTCAAGAGGCCCCCAAGGGCAGATACTATATGCTCTCAACTAGTATTTAGATACTGCCTTTTACTTATAATTACATTTTCTGGTCCTATAACCTCCAGTATGGCATCACACATTTCTTAAAGTCCATTTATTTGCCTAATCAAATATATTTAATATGTATTGCTACATGACTATTTTGCATCTGATCAGTTTACAGTCCAGTTGTTATTAGATGAATTTTTAAAAATGATTTGTGTAGGATCTTGCTACATTTTGATTGCCAGAAGGTATTGTTTATCTCCTGGCACTGACATACTGTATGAGTACTTCCTAATGACATTAGCAGCACAGTAAACTGTGGTTATGTTTCTTAAAGCGGACCTTCAGTCATTTTTTCATCTTTCCATCTATTAAATCTTCTGCCCTTGCTGTTTTAACTTTGGATCGTAAAACTTTTGTTTCCACCAGTAAATACCTTATACAGCCCACGTTTTCTTTCTTGTCTGGTCATTAGCCTAGGCTTATGACATCATGCAGGGAGGGGGGATGAGTCATAAGATTGCCAATGAAAGCTGCAGAGCTGGAGGTGTGCCTCTGTGTAAATCCAGGAAGTGAACAGACAGCAGCTTCAGCTGCCCACGGTTAAAATAGCTGCAGCCAGACTTAGTGGAGGGAGATTTCTGCAGCATATTTGGCAAGTACAGAATCACAGTATATATAAAATAATATGCGAAGTGGTTGGAGGGAAGCTTCAGAATGGCAAAAATGATTTCAATTACAAATCATGTGAGCAGACTGCAGTTCCTCTATAATGACTTCTCTAACAACGCTAGTGTTACATTGTACAACACATTTTTAGGTGACTTCATCCTCTCCTTTTATTTTTACCTTTATGATTTGGACTTAGTAAACCAACAATCATAAGGTAAAACCTGGGGAGCCACTTTATTGTGCATCCTAGAACAGAGTATTTTGCCCTTATGGCCATTGTTCTGCAGTAATGTAATGTTACAACACAACTGTGTTAATTTACTAAAGGTAAAAAAGCTGTGCACTTTGCAAGTGCAGTTGCACTAATTTTCCCCAGAGCTTAGTGAATGTGGTATTTTCACTTTACACAGAATACCCAAGCAGGTGCAAGAAAAATAAAACAGCATTTTTGCTTGCGCATGATTGGATGATGGAAATCAGCAGAGCTTCATCACATTCAATAAGCTCTGGGGAAAATGAGTGCAACTGCACTTGCAAAGTCTTTTTGCCTTTAGTAAATCAATTCCATTATGTGCATCGGTAGGCTGTGGTGCCATTCAATATGAATGGCACCCCAACGTACCTGCGTCACAGTGTATTGCAACACACAGTAATGTACTTACATGCTTTTTAGTGCGCTGCACTCAACAAAATTTGTGCAGGTCTAATGCCACCAATGCCTTGGTGCATTTGGAACCCTTTCATTTGAATGGGCTGCTTAACAAAACACACAATATTGTGCATCATAACACATCATAAACACACTGCAGTAGGCTGCCCTGATGCAAATGAACTGAAACTTACTAAAATCCCATCCTCCCATTATGGTGTTAGTCATACCTAAAGATTAACAACTAAGATCACAGTGGTGTAGTGGATAGCATTTTCGCTTGGCAGCAAAAGGCTCGATGGTTCGAACCCCAACCACGACACTACCTGCCTGGAGTTTGCATGTACTCCCTGTGCCTGCGTGGGTTTCCTCCAGGTACTCCGGTTTCCTCCCACACTCCAAAGACATGCTGTTGGTAAAATTAGATCCTGTCTAAATTGGCCCTAGTATGTGTATAAATGTGAGTTAGGGACCTTAGATTGTAAGCTCTTTGAGGGTAGGGACTGATGTGAATGTACAATATGTGTAAAGCGCTGCGTAAATTGACAGCGCTATATAAGTACCTGAAATGAATAAAATAAATAAGATCTATTGTGTTGCAAGCTATCCCTACAAAACCTAATTGTAATGGTTTGTCTCACATTCTGTCCTTGCTTATTACTTGGCCTTTCTCCATAATACTATTTTGTAACTGTTTCCAATCACTGAAAAGGGGATGCTGCAGTTTTCTAATTTCATGTTTGCAATTAGTGTAAAAAAATATGTTAATAGCTGTATATAGCGAGTAAACTAAAGTCATATATTAATATATGAAAAAAATGAATGTCAGATAAAGGTAAATTGTAGGTTCAAGTGTAATACAGCGGATCATACGTTCATAAATCCGGGCTTATGCATCTCTTAATTACACACAAGGGAGTGTTAACATAATGCAGACACAAGATAAACATTAAGAAATCATGACACGTAACGGATATAAAGGTCCAATTAATGTTTTAGCAGAGCTTACAACTACCTGCTTCTGGTATGAAAACACTACAGAAATTATTTTACTGTTAGCTACTGAAATGTGAAAAAAGAGCCATACAAGAGGTTATGTAGTGGAAATAAGGGTTACCAACCTACTTGTTTCAAGTATATCAGTAGTCAGAGGTGAGTCTGATGCAATCTCAATTATACCGCTGCATAATGATATCCTTTATTACTCGCAAAAAGAGCAGGCATTTAGAAAAATGTCTACTTTACAATAATCGTGCTCTTACTGCTTGCAGAGTGTGCCAATCTTTAGGCTGATGTTCCAGATCATTCCTCCAACAGAGGCAAGCAAGAGGTATCTCCAAGGGGTAATATACAGATACAGATTACAGTAAAAATATGGATAACTCTCTAAAGTTCCCATTCAGATGGCAGAAGATTTGACACAAAGCAACCCAAAAACACTCCAGAGGTAAAAAATGCCATTTAGTGGGCTATTTGTCCCAGAGAGTGGGTATCGCTATCCTTTTTTCCACTCCTGCCTTCTGAGAACCCTCCTAGCAAGCCACTTGCTGGGAAGGGATGCTAGGGGGTACTTGTGTAGGCTCCCTCCCAAGCTGCACTGTGGGTGTCTATTGTAAGGAAGCAACAAATAAATAAAAAAATGAAAGGAATTCACAGCCACTGGTAGAGAATATAAAATTAAAAGTTTTGCCTTTTGTACCACAGAAGGAGTTATTTATATGATGGAATGTCCATGTGGATTACAGTATGTAGGGCAATTCTTACAGGAATTTGGCAACCAGGATAAGGAAGCACATGTATAATATTAAAAATGGATACACTAAACATAGTGTCTCTAAACATTTTAAACTTCAACATGACTGTTACCCTAAACAGCTACTGTTCAAGTGATAGAAAAGGTTAAAAAAACACTGGAGAGAGGGACATTTTTGAGACAGCTTAGCAAACATGAGTCATGGTCGATTTACTAAACAAAGGTGTTGAAGCCTCATGGTTCAAATGTTGAGTTTGATCCAAACTGCTCTATTAGTAACGCCTAAGTATTAATATATATTTCATCTGTAAAATCATTTTTATTAACCTAACACATTGGTTCTTTCCTTCCATTCTCTTATGAGTATTGTTGATATTGCATTATAAGGTCACAATTTTTCACAGTATTGGGCTTAGTGATTAGAGTGGCCAAATATGTTTATATGTAATGCATTTTTATACATGTAGTTTTTTTTCATATTCTTTTTTACTCTAATGTATTTAAGTAATATAAGCAAATAGAATAAATAGAATAAAATTACAAAGAAGAAGCTATAACAAGCAATCTGATGGTACAAGCACCAATATATATTTTTTTTAACGTTTCAAAAGGTTCAGGTACCAAAATAATATCTGATTTTGGAGATATTACTATGTTAAGTCTCGAAGCATGGAAGAATAATGTACTAACGTAATGTGCCATACTATTAAGATTGCTTTAGTAAGGCATTTATAGCAGGATGCTCATAAGAGCCACATGAAATTTACATCAAAAAAGTGAGAAAAAAATCAAACTAAAATCTAATTATGGTTTAGTTTTATGCGTTTGCCCAGGAGAAAAAGAAATACAAAATAGAGTCTCTTTAATTTCAAACTGAACCTATAAGTTATTAAATGTAATTTTTTATATATATAGGGGGGGGGGGGGGGGGCA
>BLSH010403675.1:57083-68945 GCA_018402905.1 Glandirana rugosa | reverse complement strand
TTTTTATATATAAAAAAAGATTTGATAACAAACGAAATTTATAACATAATAGGATAAATCTATTTACAAAGAAAGATAGATGTGTCACTTACGTGTTTCTTTCTCTGTCGCGTGTTACTTGACAGTGACAGTCAACAAATGTTTGTGCCGCTAGTGTACTGGCCCGCTGAGAGAGGAGAGGGGTAGACTGTCTTCGTCACCCGTTCCGGCTCTTAGGGGACGACTACAGTCGGTTCTCCCCTCCTCCTCGCTCGGCCGGCCAGTGTACTAGCGGCTCGCGGCGAGACTTTACTCCATATTACCCGAAAAAAAATATTTGACGCGTGTGTCCCCCTGTGTCCTAATCCTCTGTCTCTCCTATCATACTATTACATGTACAATAAGGTCGTCATCCCCCTCCCTGCCTGTCAGCTTGTACCTGGGCCACCCCCCCCCCCTTCTACTGCTGGAATAACATGTACATTATCATACTATCCTCTCTGTCTCCTAATCCTGTGTCCCCCTGTGTGCGCAGTTTATAAAAAAAAGCCCATTATACCTCATTTCAGAGCGGCGCTCGGCGATCATGTGACCGGCCGGCTCGCTCCTCCTCCCCTCTTGGCTGACATCAGCAGGGGATTCTCGGCCTTGCCCACTGCTTCTGTCAGATGGGGAGAGGAGAGAGTCGCCCGGTCATGTGATCGCCGTGTTTGTAAACAACTGACAGTGACAGTTCATTGTGCGCTGTCTCTTTCTTTGTGCATTCACTGTGTAGATAGAAAGAAACATTTATCTAAATAGGATAATACAATATTTAAAGCAAACAATAGTTTAGAAAAAAATATATATTTTTTTAAAACATTATTCATTAAAACAGTGTATCAAATAAAAGACATATAGAAATATACACTGTAAATATTATTAAAGCTGAAGTTAAATTTGCTTAAAGTGGTTGTTAACCTCTGTGGCGGTATGATTATTTAAGATTTTTGGTGCTGAAAGCAGTACATTATTTTGCATGGAAATTTGGTGTTTTATATTGTAGGCCTGTAATTCTTAGGAATAACTCACTTAAATCTGTCCAAACAAGAGTCTAGTAGACATCCCGGGTATGATAAAGTTTGAAACATGAAATCATAAATTATAATATAATAAATAACTAAAAATAATTATCAAAAATAATAAAGTAATAGTAATAAAATGTATTCAATAATGTAATCAAACCAAAAACACTGAAATTTGCTCATTTGCAGAATTGTCGCTGTCGTCACTTTCAGTGTCTGATGATAAATTTCCCCAAAAATCAGTATCACTCAATTCTGCAAATGATTCTTATTTACTATCGCTGTTTTCTAGCTTTTTGGTTGCCATGGACATTCTCAAATTTCCAGGCAGAAAGAATGACATATATAATATAAAAGTGCATGCAGGGCACTGGACAAAGCACTAGGGACAAAGGGGATGTGAAATTATTCTATACAGTAATGTAATCTTACAGATTACTGTGTACTGTATGTATAATGTGTGTTTCACTTTTTGAATTTGCCGCCATGTTACCCCCCCCCCCCGTGCGACGCGACGCTCGCAGGGAACGGAGCCCGGCACACAGAGGCATCGGGCAGAGGACACAGCCCGCAGACACGGCGGAGGGACATTGTTGGCTCCAGGGGACAAGGTAAGTAACCCAGCCTTGGATCCAGCAATGCAATCCCGAGTGTGATCAGTTAGATCTGTTATGTCCCGACCAGCCCCGCGCCCCCACAGTTAGAACACACCCAGGGAACATTGTTAACCCCTTCACTGCCCCCTGCAGGTTAACCCCTTCACTGCCAATGACATTTATACAGTAATCAGTGGACATTTAAATTTCTGATCGCTGTATAAATGTCATTGGTCTCAAAAATGTGTCAAAAATGTCCGACATGTCCGCTGCAATATCGCAGTCCCGATAAAAATCACAGATCTCCACCATTACTAGTAAAAAAAAAAGAAAAAAAGTAAAAACGCCATAAATCAATTCCCATAGTTTGTAGACGCGATAACTTTTGCGCAAACCAATCAAAATACGCCGATTGCGATTTTTTTTTTACCAATAATATGTATTAGAAGATATATCGGCCAAAACTGATGAATAATTTTCTTTTTTATATATTTTTGGGATATTTAATATAGCAAAAAAGTATAAAATATTGTTCTTTTTTCAAAATCATCGCTCTTTGTTTATTTATAGCGCAAAAAATAAAACCCGCAGATGTGATCAAATACCACCAAAAGAAAGCTATATTTGTGGAAAAAAAACGATAAACATTTTGTTTGGGTACAACGTCGCATGACCGTGCAATTGTCATTCAAAATGTGACAGTGCTGAAAGCCGAAAATTGGTCTGGGCAGGAGGGGGGTTTAAGTGCCCAGTAAGGAAGTGGTTAAGTTCCACAGTGAGTATAACAAGCATGCTATGCTGCATATACAGACGGATTTTACTGTTGTTGTTTTAGTAACACTTTAACCACTTCCGTACGACGTATATGACGTCCTTCATATGACGTCCTTGGGTTTGAGTGGTGATATCTGAATGGTGCCTGCAGCTGCAGGCACCATTCAGATACCGTTTTTTTCAGCAGGCGATTCCCTGCAAGATAAAAGTGGTCTTAGCGGCGGATTCGCCGCAAGATCACTTTTATCAGCGGCGGGAGAGGTGCCCCCCCTCCCACCGCTTTCCAGTCATCTCCGCCGCTTACCAGACCCGCCGGCAGCGCCGGAGATGATCCGATCCTCTCCCCCCAGTGTCTGTGAGCCGAGTGAGTGGCTGAAGCCGCTCACTCGGCTCCATAACACGGCGGGGCGGAAATGATGTCAGAAATGACGTCCGCCCAATGGTCTTAAAGGGCCCGTTTTTTTTTTTTGGCCTGTCACTTTTTTCAGAGGACTTTTTGACCCCGGATCTCATATTTAAGAGGGCCTGTCATGCTTTTTTCTATTACAAGGAATGTTTACATTTCTTGTAATAGGAATAAAAGTATCAATTTTTTTTTAAAAAAAAGAACAGTGTAAAAATAAAAAGTAAAAAGCAAAATAAATAATAAAAAAAAAAAAAAAATTTAAAGCGCTCCGTCCCGCCGAGCTCGCGCGCAGAAGCGAACACATACGTAAGTCCCGCCCACATATGAAAACGGTGTTCAAACCACACATGTGAGGTATCGCCGCGATCGTTAGAGCGAGAGCAACAATTATAGCACTAGACCTCCTCTGTAACGCAAAACTGCTAAGCTGTAGATTTTTTTAAATGTCGCCAATGGAGATTTTTAATTTGCAAAGTTTATCGCCGTCGCAATTTTGAAGCATGACATGTTGGGTATCCTTTTACTCGACGTAACATTATCTTTCACAATATGGAAAAAAATTGGCCTAACTTTACTGTTTTCTTATTTTTTCACTAAAAAAACTGAATTTGTTAAAAAAAAAAGCACGCTTGGAAGACCGCTGCGCAAATACGGTGTGACATAAATTTTTTCAATGACCGCCATTTTATTCTCTAGGGTGTTAGGAAAAAAAAATATATAATGTTTGGGGGTTCTAAGTAATTTTATAGCAAAAAAAACTGTTTTTAACTGGTAAGCACAGAATTCAAGAAACAGGCTTGGTTGGTAAGTGGTTAATGTATGTATGCATTTCGCTATATAAATATTCAGCAAGATAAAAAAAAAAATCAACGTACCAATAAGAGGCTAGGAAATGAGTCAGTGTTATGGCGATTCTAAAATTGGCTAATACATGTTACATTTTAAAACAGCAGACACTATAAGAAAAACTACTGCTGGATCAGCTCTAGAAAGTATTTTCACATATGCCTACTAGGGAGCGGCATCTGCAGGATGGGAGTCATTACTACAGAGTTAAATTAAGATCCCTCAATGGAATCTAATGTGACACAGAGGGAAGGATAAGTATCTGCAGTTACTGATGTTGAAGAAAAAAATACTGCGTACCCTTGTTTTAGAATTGTAATAATGACATGTACTAGCTTAACACACATTGACTAATATATAAACATATGCATCCATTTAAATTATGTGTAAATCAATAGGATGGGGGAAGGATTCTGCTTTCTTCTCATTTCAATAGCAACCTACTCTGGGCACGAGGGAGCAGATATAAGGGGACGCCTGCTAAAAAATAGAACTCCTTCCCAGTACGGACGCCTGCTGGGGACTGTCTTTTATTCCTTCTGCTCTTATCATGTGACATATCACGTGACCAGAGTCAGGAAGAAGGATTAGCTGCCTTCATTCCCTGGAGGGCACCGTGCTGAGGTCTGAACTATCTATAAGTACGAGAAAGGTGGGGGAAAACAACACCCCCCCAAAGCTTCTTTGTTTCAGGAAGCACAGTGCTTTTTTATCTCTCCTTAACAAAATCCAGAGTTTGTTACAATTTAACATTTTTTAACCTGCAGTTGTTTTTACTGCTTTTTTTTAAATGACGTTCAAATCAAATACACAGCACAGCCACCTTAACCACAAGGTGTTACCCCCTTCCTGACCAGAACACTTTTTGCGATTCGGCACTGCATCGCTTTAACTGACAATCTCGCAGTCGTGCGACGTTGTACCCAAACAAAATGGAGGTCCTTTTTTTCCCCACTAATAGAGCTTTCTTTTGGCAGTATTTGATCACCTCTGTGCTTTTTATTTTTTGTGTTATAAATAAAAAAATAGCGACAATTTTGAGAAAAAAAAACTATATTTTTTTACTTTTTGCTATAATACATATCCAAAAAAATATATATAAAAAAACAAATGTATTCATCAGTTCAGGCCAAAATGTATTCTTCTACATAAAATAAAATCGCAATATGCGTTCATTGATTGCGCAAAAGTTATCGCGTCTACAAACTATAAGAATTGATTTATGGCGTTTTTACTATTTTTTTTACTGGTAATAGCGGCGATCTGTGATTTTTATTGGGACTGCGATATTGCGGCGGACAGATAGTACACTATTGACACTTTTTTGGGACCACTGACATTTATACAGCGATCAGATCTAAAAATAGCCACTGATTACTGTATAAAGGTCACTGGCAGGGAAGGGGTTAACCTGCAGGAGGCAATCAAAGGGTTAAATGTGTTCCCTCAGCGTGTTCTAACTGTGTGGGGGCTGGGCTGGCAGGGGCATGACAGATCTAACTGATACCGATTACACGGATCAGTATATCACTGTCATGCTGCCTGACAGAACGGGGAACCGTCGTGTTTACATCTGCGGCTCCCCGTTCTTCCTCTGTATCAGGCAATCGTGGGTTGCCAGTGGACATCAAGTCTGCCCGACCCGCGGCCGCAGTCAGAGAGCATGCGGCGAGCGTGCCCGCTAGCTGCCCCTGCACAAATCCGTGTTTATATATGGCGATTCACACTACGCTGCCACTCTGCAGCAGTAAATGTAAACGAGCCTGTCGGCAAGTGGTTAAACTGCACCTATCATAAGAGAAAAATGTAGGCTTCAACTGCTGACCTGAATAAACTATTTTAATCACTCCCCCCTGCCATCTTAAAAAAAAACCTGCCCTCTAAATACAGAAAAATAAAAGGAATCAATTTTTTTTTTCAAGCAAATTTGACCTAAGCAGTTAATGAGCGAAAATAAAGATTCCCATCACGGCAAAATGTCACCAATGTTGAAATCAATAATTTTGTAGCGAGCTCAATTTCGCAGAAATCAATCCAATCTTCCCTATGTTTGAGTTGTGATAAAGAATTCTAACTTTCCTCTTACTATTTGCTACATTCTTTTTCCAGATTTAATTCAGAACTAATTAAGTCAGGCACAGCCGAGGAACTAGCATTTTTGGAGGGCGGTCAGTGATGGCAGCCATATTTTTCTCGGTAGTGTTTCCAATATAGGTGGAAACTCCATTATTGCTCAAGATCACTGTATGCCATAACCTGTCTAGACTTTAAATGTCTTGGTGACATCTCTTCCAAGCATGACGCAGTAGTGACCAGTATTACTCAAACAACAAAAACCTAGACAATTATCATGGATTTTGGGATTGATTTACTAAAGGCAAATAAACTGTGCACTTTGCAAAGTGCAGTTGCACTCTGCAATTTCAGTTGCTCCAGGACTTAGTAAATGAGGAAAGCTTCACTTTGAAAAGAATACCCTATCATGTCCATGGGAAATTAAAAAAAAACAGCAATTTCACCTGCACATGATTGGATGATGGAAGTCAGCAGAGCTTCTGCTCATTTACTAAGCTCTGGAGCAACTGCTCTTACAGAGTGCAATTGCACTTTGCAAAGTGCACAGTCTATTTGCCTTTAGCAAATAAAGCCCTATATGTTTGACTAGTCTGATAAAGATGATAATGCAAAATTCAAAAGACTTTGCAAAAAAGTACCCTTGTAAAAAAACTGGAAGAGAAGAATATATGTATTCTATGAAAATCCCAATATGTTGGCTTCTTTAGCATGGATCAAGTAATGAAGGTGAAATGTTACTGCAATCCTGTAGCTGGAAGCACAGGCTGGGGGCTTTCTGGGATAAAAACATATCACTTTCTGTCCAAAACCTTTTGGCTATAATTTGCTTGGCTTTAATGGTTGCAGTTTCTTTATTCTATATAGATTTCTATTTTAAAGGGAACCTGTGTGTTAGGCTATGGAAATTCAACTATATACATATTCTTATTATGCAGTAAAAATGTTAAAACAATCCCTCACTGACCTCTGTAGCCGAAGACACTAGTGGAATTCATTCTCAAAGGTCATAGCAGGTGCGCTCAATTTTTGAGCGCACCTGCTATGAACTTTGAGAAAGAATCGCACTAGTGTCATCAGCTTCAGAGGTCAGTGAGGGATTGTTTTAAAATTGTTCAATTTATTTCCTTAGAAGCTAAACTCACATTTCTCCTAGATCGCCTGGTCTATGGTTATGTTACAGGTTAGAAGGCTGAAAGTCTGGCTTAGAAAACAATTTCAGTGTTCCTGCTGAGAACTTGCTCCACGGTGCCTACAGCTACAAAGGTCGGTGAGGACTGTTTACTGTTTGTTAAACTTGAATGTCCATAGCCTGAACAGGTTCACCTAAAAAAAAGACCTTTCACCTTTCCAGTGCTAAGGTTTCTTATTTAAGGAGTTCCCGTCATCTACCTAAAAGTGTGTGTGTGTGGGGAAGGGGGGGATAGTTGGATAATATGTTCACTTTTCTCTGAATTCCATAATGCAGGGGATGATGTCATCCTCCTGCCAATGAGATTAATAGGAATTCTGAGTAGCTCAAACCTCATGAGAAGATGCTTCAGCACATTACAGGATCATCTTCTAACATTTTCTGAAGAATCGGGATTATGTCACCCTTACCTAGCCTCTTTGGAGAGAAGTCGGGAAAGGCAAGCATGTTATCTAAATATTGCCCACCCCCCCCTCCAACAGGTACTGTTATGCAGCATTTTAGCTGCATGCCACATCTGGATAACTTTGCATCAAGCTCTTCTTTGTCCAGCAGAGATGTAAGGTCTAATTTGACGTCCTGAACTGTCAGTCGGATGGAGGGCCACTTTTTGAGTATAGCATGTCTAGCTGACATGAAGCAGGTTGACAGCTATGCTTTGTTGCGCTGAGGGTACATTAGTTGGGTGGTCAATCAATTTGAGATGGGGGTTTTTAGGTATCCAAAGAGTAGAAGGAAAATGTCTTTAGTTGGTATATGACCGGTGACCTTTAAAGCAAAGTTTTCAACTTGGTTCCAGAAAGAGGTGATGTGAGGGCAGATCCAGAGTCTGTGTCGTAAAGCTGGTCTTTCCTGGTCACACAGAGGGCACTGTCGCTTGGGTGTTTGTTGAATTGAGGACAGGAAAGGAATGTAGGCACAATGTATTATTTTGAACTGTTGTTTGTGACAGAATTCTCTGATGAGCAGGTGGAGTTGTATCCAATTATGATGCAGTTTACAGCTTCTGGGGAGTGGAGATCTGAGTTCCAAGATGCAACAGAGGTTGCATAGGGGTTTGCTGAGGCATATGTTCAAAGGTTTGTATATGTCCGATATCTTGAATCGACGTTGTTCCAGAAGGGTGTCCAGAATGGAGGGGAAAAAACATTGGAGTTTGTTTGGGCATAGGCTGGCAACATGTTGGACAGCTTGATGGATGGACAAGAAATAGCATTGTGGCAGATCAAAGAGGGCCAGAGTTTGGGAGACCAGTCTGGGTTTGCCCGTGGTTGGGTCAAAGAGTTGAACGAAGTATAGTAGTTTCTCATAAGTCCAGGCCTTCAAGGTCAAGTGGGGGAGAAGGAAGGGTTTCCGTGAATTGGGAGGTGTGGAGAGACCCATGGGACTAAGTTCATTTTCCATCTGACCTCACGCCATGCTATCAGCGTGTCTCGAATGAGCAGATTTTGTTGAAGATGTTGGGGGGTGGAGCGCAGTTTGCAGTGAAGAAGGCTGGTAGACAGTAAGGGGTTGCCATTTGGGCCTCTAGGTCGAAGTTGGAGTATCTGGAAGTTTGTGAAATCCAGTCTACACATATTCTTAAAAGGCAGGATAAATTAAGATTTGAAAGGTTAGCTCCCCTCTCACGCTTCAGGAGAAAGAGTTTATGCAATGAAATGCGGGGACGTCATTTCTGCCACAGAAATTTGGATAAGGCTCTTTGTAAAGTTTGTATGTCTTTGTGGAGTAAAAGTAAGGGTATAGTTTGTAGGGGGTACAATAGTCTGGCGAAGCTGACCATTTTAAATAAGTAACATCTCCCGAAGAGTGAGATGGGGAGGTCCATTCATGTCTCCAGCTCGTTTATAATCCAAGATATTACCAGGGTGAAGTTGAGATTGTAGAGGGATGAAGGAGTTTTACCAATTTTAATCCCTAGATAAAAGATGTGGTGTTTTGCTACAGAAAAAATAAGGAGTTGGCTCATGAGGGGGTTTTGTGGTGGAATAGTGGAAGAATCTCGCTTTTAGCAAAGTTGATGCGTAGGCCTGAGTGTCCCCTAAACCCAATGAAAATGTTTTGGCATGTTGGAGGCGGGATCAGAGGTGAAGATGAGGATGTCATCTGCAAACAGAGCTAGGCGGAGTTCCTTTTGTCCTATTTGCACTCTGTGTAGGGAGGGGTGATATAGAAAATATCGAGACAATGGTTCTAGGGCTAGATTGAAAAGAAGTAGGGAGAGGGGACATCCTTGCTGGTGCCTTTGTGTAGTTTGGTTTTAAGATGAGGCTGGCTGCTACAACGTTAGCTGTAGGTGCGGCATACATAGAGGCAATTGGGTGAAGAAGGATCCAGAGAAGCCAAAATGTTGTAGAACCGATGACAACCAGGGAAAGCCAACATTGTCAAAGGCTTTCTCTGCGTCAAGGGAGATTATGGCTACATCTTTGCTGATGTTTGTTCTGGCGTGTTCAAGAACTGTAAGAACTTTTCAGTAGAGGATGCGGATCGACTTTGGGTGAAGCCTGCCTGAGCTGGGCAAATTAGGGGGGGCATAATTTTTCCCAGCCTGTTGGCCGTGATCTTGGATAAGACTTTAGAGTCTATGTTGAGCAGGGAGATTGGCCTGTAGGAACTAGGTTCCGAAAGGGTTTTTCCCTTTCTTGGCAATCAACTTAATATGGGCCTGGTATCTAAAAGGGATATAGTCTTCTCCCTGTAGAATTGCTTGATAGACCTTTGCCAGGGTCGGCACCACTGTTTGTGCCATTAGCTTGTAGAACTCAGGAGTGTACCCGTCTGGGCCTGGGGCTTTCTCATTCACAAGGGAGGAGATTGTCTTGTGTATTTCTATCTCAGTGATCGGAGAGTTTAGTTGAGAGAGGAGAGTGGGGTCAATTTGAGGAAGGTTGACCTCCTTTAAGAAGTCCTGTGCGGTCTGCATATCAGTGGGGTCTGGGCTGTACAGAGAGGTGTAATATTGTTCAAGGATGGTACTAACATAGTTGGGAGAGGAACATGTGTTTCCTTGAGTGTCTTTTAGTGAGGTTATGTGGGTGGGAACATGGGCACCCTTGCCCAGCCTCGCTAACAATTTCCTGGACTTATTCCCAAATTTGTGGTACTGTAAATCAGAGTGAGACTTATAGATACATTCCTGGGCATTGGCCCACAGATCAAAGTTTGATTTGGCTTGCCGCCAAGATTTGCTGTGCATGGGCGTATTGTTTTGCGATAGCTGTGCCTGGGTGAATCGCAAACGGTCGCTGGCTTCATGAATATTTTTGACAACCTTTCTTTTTTGCACGGTGGTGAAGGCTATGATCCTACTGCGCAGAACAGCTTTTCCCCCATCCCAGAACAGGTTGAGGTCAGAGCACTGGGGGGCATTAGTTGATTGGTAAACCAACCATGTCTCATGTATAGTTTTCTGGAGATCATGGTTTCGGGCCAGGAATTGGGGAAAGCGCCATGTTCTCAAGGGGGGTAGATGGCCAAAGTCTCGTATAAACAATGAAATAGGGACATGGTCTGAAATAGCGATTTCGTGGATGAGTGTTTCTGAGGTGTTCGTTAGCAGAGTGGAGTTGCATAATAGGTAGTCAATTCTGGACAAGGTGTGGAGGGGAGAAGAGTAAAAAGAATATTCCCTGCCTTTTGAATTAGCTAAACGCCATGGATCACTAAGCTGGAAGGCCGCTGCAAAGGAGGATAGTAAAGTTTCTGTGGTTTCAGGATGTGGTTGAAGAATTGTTTTTTCCCTACATTTATCTTCCTGTGTGTCCATAACTTTGTTGAAATCACCTCCTATTAGGAGGGGAAACTGCTGGTAGGGAGCTAGGTATGCGGCAACTGCCTGTAAAAAGGATTTGGTAGGGGAATTTGGGGCATATACATTAGTCACTACGGATACGAAGGCAAACAGTCAAGGGACGCCCTTCCTCATCATGAGCAGAGGACACAATTTCGCAAGGGAGGTTATTGTGTAGGACAAGGACACCTGCTTTGCCTTTTACAGAGGCTACTGAACCAATAGTTTGGCCTACCTAGAGCTTGCGCATGCACCAGAAGTCAAACGATGGGAAATGAGTCTGCTGGAGAAGTGCAATGTCTGTTTTCAATCTTTTTAAGTGGCGGAGTATCGCGATTTGTGGGGGGATCAGAGCCCTTTGACATTCCATGAAATGATTTTCATTGTGTCAAAAGGGTGTGAGATTATGTCAAAGTGAGATGCTTGTTGTCTGACAATGGACCTGTGGAGTATATGCTAGGTCGGTGGTCAGGGATGGAGGTGGGGGAGAAGGGAGGAGGGGGGGGCATCTTGAAAAAGTGAACCTTGCTACTGAGGTGGAAGGTCTGCTTAAAAGCTATTGGTACATACAGTATCTCACAAAAGTGAGTACACCTCTCACATTTTTGTTAATTTATTATATCTTTTCATGTGACAACACTGAAAAAATTACACTTTGCTACAAAGTAAAGTAGTGAGTGTACAGCTTGTGTAACAGTGTAATTTGCTGTCCCCTCAAAATAACTCAACACACAGCCATTAACCACTTGACAACTGGGCACTTAAACCCCCTTAACAACCAGACCAATTTTCAGCTTTCAGTGCTCTCACACTTTGAATGACAATTACTCAGTCATGCAACACTGCACCCATATGAAATTTGCGTCCTTTTTTTCACACAAATAGAGCTTTCTTTTGGTGGTATTTAATCATCTCTGGGTTTTTTATTTTTTGCGCTATAATTAAAAAAAGACCGAAAATTTTGTAAAAAAATGAATTTTTCTTCGTTTCTGTTATAAAATTTTGCAAATTAGTAATTTTTCTTCATAAATTTTGGCCAAAATTTATACTGCTACCTATCTTTGGTAAAAAAAAAAAAAATTAGTGTATATTATTTGGTCTTTGTGAAAGTTATAGAGTCTGCAAGCTATGGTGCCAAT
>BLSH010403675.1:13618-46101 GCA_018402905.1 Glandirana rugosa | reverse complement strand
AGGTAAGTTGCACCTGTTTGCCTCCTCCCCTTCCTTCTCTAACATTTGGCACTTACTTTTTTTGGGGGGGGGGGGTCACAAAAGTGCACTTAGTTCTTCAGTCCTGTGACCCTGATTTAGCTAGCAGAGGGCTAAAGTTCACTGTCGGTCACAGAGCCTGCCCAGGCTGTGCAGGGATCCCAACAATAATATAGAGATGCATCCAGGTGCCTGATTGGGCGCTCCGGCGCCCCCAGTGAGTGCTGGAGGGACAGAGCACAGAGCAATCGATGCTGCAGCCATCTAGGTGAGTATGATTCCCGCACTTCTCTTAAAAGGAAAACAGATAATGGCTACATGCACCCTACTGATTTATGTGAAGTATGTGCTCTAATAGGCCCAATTAAACTAGATTAACATGACCATTTAAGGGAGTATATACACACATACACTATATTACCAAAAGTATTGGGACGCCTGCCTTTGGGATGAATTAGAGCGGAGACTGCGAGCCAGGCCTTCTCATCCAACATCAGTCAGTGCCTGACCTCACAAATGCTCTTCTGGAAGAATGGTCAAACATTCTCATAGACACACTCCTAAACCTTGTGGTCAGCCTTCCCAGAAGAATTGAAGATGTTATAGATGCAAAGGGTGGGCCAACACAGTATGGAACCCTACAAACTAAGACTGGGATGCCATTAAAGTTCATGTGTGTGTAAAAGTAGGCGTCCTAATACTTGTGACAAAATAGTGTATATATATATATATATATATATATATATATATATTTATATATATATATACAGGCGGTCCCCGGGTTACAAACAAGATAGGGACTGTAGGTTTGTTCATAAGTCGAATTTGTTTGTAAGTCGGAACAGGAGGGAGACAACAGGAAGTGCAGCTTCAACCAAAACAAATATTTTAAAGCTTTTTGGATAGCATAGGGAAGGGTTAACACCCCTGTGATGTTTGTTTTGCTGTCTATGTTTCTGTTCAGAAGATTTCACCTCACTTCCTGTCCCAATGATAATTGGTTTTTTAAAATTTTGGGTTGTTGTGGAAACAAGGATTGGTGATAAATCATCAGTGGAGGCCCCTTTTTCCCATAATAACTCTTACAGGAGTGAATTTCCCTTCCTAGGGGGAGATTTCCTCTCACTTCCTGTTGTCTCCCTCCGTTTGTAAGTAGGAGTCGTTCATAAGTCGGATGTTCATAACTAGGGGACCGCCTGTATATATATATATATATATATTGGAAAGGAATCCGCATGTTTATGATCAATACCAGGACCAACAATTATAGAAAATGCATGGGATTTCAAATATCAACAACACATACTTACCTTAAACTTGCAGATGGTCCATGTAGATAAAAACAGAGAACAAGGTGTAACCCCATAGGTATACATGTATGCTGACTTGAAGCTGGACTCACATTCAAGATACATCACTAAAATGAACCGTACATCATACCAAAATGAGCATAAATTAACATTATGCTGCAAAATGGATTACTTTTCCGCTTATAGCATTTTAGTAACTGTATCCATTCATAAAATAATCATTCATAACTCATTTCTGTTTCTACACCGACCAGCTCTATCGATCTATCTATTGATCTATCTATCTATCTATCTATCTATCTATCTATCTATCTATCTATCTATCTGTCTTTAAAAAAATCATGCTTATGCATGCAATATATGCAACAGATAATCATTAAAGTTTGCATTTAAGTAAAAATCTTAAATCAAATGGAGAACAATTGAGGGTTCTCTACAAGAATGCTGACACATAACTATTACCAGAGGTCATTGAAGACACGTCTAAAGACATAAATGGAGCTCTGGAATATCTGCAAAAAATGACAATCTATAGATATTATGTTTTACAATTTACCTATCATAATACGGCTAACCCATTTTGAATTATAATATAGAACTAGGACCCAATGCGTCACAACATGTATTACACACCTTCAACGAATGCATTTGCTGCATACATTTCATGATAAATATTTTTGCATATAACATGGTGGTATGTAACAAGGAAAATCATCACCATATGTTCAACACCTACTGGCACTATGCCTATTAAATGCACTTTAACATGAAATAAATATATTGTGTGTGTGATTTAGAAATGTGATTTAGAAAATCTGATATTAATACTATCAGCATAACCAGTTTAGGACATAATACATAATAATTGTCTAGCATTTTAAATATGTTGCTTTGTTATGTTTTGTGAAATGTGCAATAGGAAATATATTCATTTTATTATAGGTAAACAATGGTATGACGCTATATGATTCCTTGATGTATTCTGAATATATTTGGTGGTACAATGACCTAAGGGTGAGAAAGCCAGATCTATATTGTATTCCTTAGGGCTCTATAACCACCTCAAGCAGATGCTATCTGAAAATAACTCATATATAAAGCTAGACGGTGAATTAAATTCTGGGGTCAGCAAATGGTCATTGGCTGATTACAGTCAACTCAATCTCCTGAAGCTCAAAGTGATTATTTGAGAACAATGCTGGGACCAGTATGTCAACAGCACCCACGATGACTGCATTGTCTTACAAGCAACTGGACATTTACCTTGTTTTATAATGATGACTAACCATGCAAAAGCTATTACTGAAAACCTGTCTACTTGTCAGTGATTTAGTCCCACATCCTAACACATTTAGGTATAACTATAGGCAAAAAAAAAAAAAAAAACAGCCTATGAAAGTCAAGTCATTCCAATAATAAATACCTGGTGATCCTGCCAGTCTACAGCCTGACTGTATGATAATGCTATTCCACCAGCAATTCAGTTACATAAAATAAAGACAAGGGTTATCAACCTTGCTACCGCTAAAAGCCCTCACCCCATTGTCAATTGGCACTGGCCATAAAACGCAATAGTGAGCAATGCATCTGAAGGATGTAGGATCTGAAGGAATCAGTAGAGTAAACACCTAGGTGGTCCCATGTGATGATGTCACAGAGGCAAAGCAGAAGATTTCTTCTTTCATTATGAAGGATTTTTGTAAAAAAAACTAAATGAAATTTACAGGGAGAAGAGACACCCATCTGGATTGCAGCTCTGGAAGAATAAAGACCTCAGAGGCCCCATGTGATGATGTCACAGGGCAAAGAAGAGGATTTCTTCATCCATTAAAAAGGTAAGTAGAAAAAAAGGCCAGATGGAATCAACAGGGGGAGAAGCATTTGGCAGTAAAGGAAAACACCTTGGCCAAAAAAGGCCTTTAATAATACTGTCCATAATAAAGACAAGGGCGCAATATCTTCGGTTTCAGCTCCAGCGGTGTAAAGCAGCAGCCCCATGCAATTATGTCATAGGGGCAAAAATAGGATTTCTTCATTCATTAACAAGATAAGTAAAAAAAAAAAGTTAGATGAACTCTACAGGACAAAGAGGACATTGGCCAAATAAGGTATTTAATGATTCTGTCCACAATATAGATAAAAGCATTCTCTTGGATTCCAGCTGCAGTGCAAAAAAGACTTCAGTGGTCCCATGTGATGATGTCATGTGGCAAAGAAGAGGATTTCTTAAAGCTTAAGATCTACAGAGAGAACAGGACTTGGCAGTATAGAAAATCACCTTGGCCAAAGAAGATCTTTAATGATTCACAATAAAGATAAGGGCATCCATCTGGATTCCAGCTCTGGTGGACCTCACCTCAGCGGCCCCATGTGATGATTTCATAGGGGGAGGAAGAGGGTTACTTCATCCATTAAGAGGCTGAGTAAAAAAGTGGATAAAAAAAGCTATGAAATCTATGGGGAGGGGGGATTTGGCAGTAAAGAAACACACCTTGGCCAAAAAAGGTATTTAATGATTTATTCCACCTTAAAGAAAAAGGCTTCCTCTTGAATTCCAGCTCTAGTGGGATAAGGACCTCAGGGGCCCGAATGTGACGATTTCATGGGCAAAGAAGAAGATTTCTTCATTCATTAAGAAGGAAGGTAAAAAAAGCTAGATGGGATCTGCAGAAGGAAGATGACTTGGCAGTAAAAAAAAACACCTTGGTCAAAGAAGATCTATAGTGAATCTGTCCACAATATAGATAAAGGCTATCTCTTAGATTCCAGCTCCAGTGGAAAAAAACATCAATGGGCCCATGTGATGATGTCATGGGGCAAAGAAGAAGAGGATTTCTTAAAGCTAGTTGGGATCTACAGGAAGAACAGGACTTGGCAGTAAAGAAAAACACCTTGGCTAAAGTAGGTCTTTAATGACTCACAATAAAAATAAGGGCATCCATCTAGATTCCAGTTCTGGTGGACCTCAGCGGCTCCATGTGAATAAACCACAGGGGGAAAAAAAGAGGATTACTTCATTCATTAAGAGCGTGAGTAAAAAAAAAGGTAGATACGTAAGCTATGAAATCTATGGGGAGAGGGATTTGGCAATAAAGAAACACACCTTGGCCAAAGAAGGTCTTTAACGATTTTCTGCACATAAAAAAGAAGGGTTTCTTTTTGAATTCCAGTTCTAGTGGAGTAAAGACTTCAGGGGCCACAATGAGAGGATGTCAGGAGCAAAGAAGAGGATTTATTCATTCATTAAGGAAGGTAAAAAAAGCTAGATGGGATCTGCAGAAGGAAGATGACTTGACAGTAAAGAAAAAAACCTTGGTCAAAGAAGATCTTTAATGATTCTGTCCACAATATAGATAAAGGCCATCTCTTGGATTCCAGCTCCAGTGGTAAAAACATGGGCCTGTGTGATGATGTAATGGGGCAAAGAAGAAGAGGATTTCTTAAAGCTAGTTGGGATCTACAGGAAGAACAGGACTTGGCAGTAAAGAAAAACACCTTGGCCAAAGTAGGTCTTTAATGACTCACAATAAAAATAATTCATTCATTAAGAAGGTAGGTAAAAAAAACACTAGATGGGATCTGCAGGGGGAAGATGACTTCCCAGTGAAGAAAAACACCTTGGACAAAGAAGGTCTTTAATGATTCTGTCCATAACAAAGATAAGGGCACCCATTTGGAGGAGTAAAGACCTCAATGGCCTCCTGTGGTGATGTCATGGGGGGAAGGAGAGGATTGCTTCATCCATTAAGAGGGCAAGTAAAAAAAGTAAATAAAAAAGCTAGATCAAATCTACAGAGAGGGGGATTTCTAAAGAAACACGACTTGGCCAAAGAAGGTATTTAACCATTTTCACCAAGGTAAAGAGAAGGGTTTCTTTTTGAATTCCAGTTCTAGTGGAGTAAAGACTTCAGGGGCCCCAATGAGAGAATGTCAGGAGCAAAGAGGAGGATTTATTCATTCATTAAGAAGGTAGGTAAAAAAAGCTAGATAGGATCTGCAGGGGAAAGATGACTTCCCAGTGAAGAAAAACACCTTGGACAAAGAAGGTCTTTAATGATTCTGTCCATGACAAAGATAAGGGCACCCATTTGGAGGAGTAAAGACCTCAATGGCCTCCTGTGATGATGTCATGGGGGGAAGGAAAGGATTGCTTCATCCATTAAGAGGGCAAGTAAAAAAAGTAAATAAAAAAGCTAGATCAAATCTACAGAGAGGGGGATTTGTAAAGAAACACGTCTTGGCCAAAGAAGGTATTTAACCATTTTCACCAAGGTAAAGAGAAGGGCTTCCTCTTGAATTCCAGTTCTAGTCGAGTAAAGAAGGACCCCAATTCTAGGATGTCAGGGGCAAAACAGAGGATTTTTTTCATTCATTGAGAAGGTAGATAAAAAATAAATTAGATGGGATCTGTAGGGAGAGGAGGACTTGGCAGTAAAGAAGAGCATCCTTGGCCAAAGGTCTTAAATGCTTCTGTCCAATGATAAGACCAAATGCTAATCCCACACAGATGACAAACAATGTGATATTGTTACATTTTGCTACAATGTTTAAGTAAGAAGATGATACACAGGTTTAAACATGAATCAACTACATAAGACAGTAGGGTTAGCGTTTATCGATGCCTGACATCCTCACCAGGGATTGCTAAGCACTGATTGATGGCTGCCCTTTGCTTACCTGCCCTTTAACAAGGCTGGCTGCGAATTGCCTCATGACTGCCTCCACCGTGTAGGCACTGGACCATCCTCTGGGGGTAAGGAGCTCCATGCAGATTGCACCACCATCCAGCACATAGCCATTCTCCAATCTGGGGCTCAGCACCCTCATGAAAGGAGGGGAGAAGGGAAAGTTGTCCGGGAAGGTGAGGTTGAGCAAGATGTACTCGGTGTTGGTCTCCTTCATGTCCTGCCAGAGGGTGGAGTCCTTGTCCACCTGGTGCAGCTTGACATTCCAGTCAAAGAGGTTGTCATCCACCAGCTCCACCGAGATGAAGTGGTCGCTCAGTTTGCGGATGTCTTGAAGCTCCTTCATCAGCCGCCTGCTCCTCACCTGGGTGCAGTGCTGCCTGTTGGGGGGCACCAGGGGCTGCAAGGAGGAGCCCCCACTTTGCTTGTTGCCCCCTCCCCCGCTGCCACCCCCTTGCTGCTTGGCTTCTTTTGTAATAGTCGGGGTGCTAGTCTCTTTGGCACTGTTCTTGTCCTTGCCTCCAGCTGTCCCATGCTTGTCCTTGTGAGGCTGCTCAGTCTTTTTGCCCTTGATGTCAGCCTGGCCGAGCATCTCTTCGGTGCTTGTGGAGTTATTGCTGCAGCAGCCACCGCCGCTGCCCCCGCCGCCGCCGCCGCCGCTACTCCCACCGCCACCTCCTCCTGCTGAACCTCCTTGCTGCTGCTGCTGCTGCTTGTTGCTGCTGTTCTTCCCTTTGCTGCCGCCGTTCTTCAGAGATCCCTGCTGGTTGCGGTGGTGGTGGTGCTTGGGATCCTCGGTGTCCCTGTCATTAAGGCGAATCAGTCCTATTTTTCGCAGGAGTGTGGCCATTTTCCAATCTGCTGCACTCGCAATAATCCGCAGGGGACTGGCGATGGAGCGATCACAGATGAGCCCAACTGTCTACAATCAGCCTGATTCACAAGATCAGAGTCCATCCATCACCCTCTACAGAACAATAACAAGCGACGATCTGATTCATAGGCGCTGGGGAACGATGAGTCTGGGGTGACTGGGGGGTCTCATCCTGTCAATTGCCATTCAGTGGTGATGGGGGCTGCTGTGTGCATAGGGGGGATGATCTCATGGGGGGAGCATCAGCAATTCCTCCCTGTCATCCTGTATGATGAGCCTATGTGCTCCACACGTCAGTCTGCACTGCTCCGATCTCTTCTCTCCTTCTGCTGCAGTGAAATCGTACTGATCGCCTGCCTCCCTGCCAGCTCCGATCCCTTCTGTCTCTTATCTGCAGACCTCACAAAAGAGGGGGGAGGGTTGCTGTAGAGGTGGGAGGAGGAGGGGGAAGGAGTCGAGCAGCTCACATGGAAGGCAAGCACATCACTGGCTACTTTAGAATTAAAAGCCCTGTGATTAATGCCCTGGGAACGCCCATTCTTCTAGGACGTCAAGCAAGCCCCTCCCCTTCTCCCCCCTCTCTCCTTGTCTTCTCTCTGTTACCTGTGCTGCATCCCAAATTGCTGGGTCTGCAGCTATTCTGCATCATCTCAAGGGGGCTGTGTGCAGGAAAGGAAGAGATCTTCCTACATCTCAGGATACATCTCAGGATACATCTTAGGATACGTCTCAGGACCAGTGTTGCCAACCTCCTGCAGCGTTTTTTTACTGGCAAAACATAGAAAATGTACTGATGGAGCACATTTTTTACTGGCAACTTGAAAAATAATAGAACTCCTATTAAAAATGAAGACAATTGATATTTAAACACAACATGGAAACACGGACAATACCCATATCAAGCAATTTACCTGGTTTACACTTAAAAAGTCAGCAAAGCATGACAAATTAACAGACCGTGATATTTATAGACAGTTGTAAAAATTACTGATTTTTACAAACCGTCAGTAAATTTACTAGCAGTTGGCAACCCTGCTCAGGATACATCCATGCATCTCAGGATACAACTCAGGATACATCTCAGGATACATCTCAGGTAGCATCTAAAGCCTCGTACACACGGGACGACGATCACATACAACAGGTCGTACTAACGACCGTTGTATGCGAAATCGATTGTTCGTATGCGCGATTTGAACAGTCAAACATACGACGGTCATACAAGGGAGTTGTATGGGCAGACTATGTGTGTACAGAGCAGTTGGTACAACAAGTTGTATTGTGCAAAACACGCATGCTCCAAAATCAGGAATGGCCGGATGCTAATTACATGCACCTGAACGTTCTTCTGCGGTCGTACGACCGTGTAGTGCAGTCAGTATGCTACATACAACAGCCAACATACGATTTGACACGATCGTACGTGCGATTGTCGTCCCGTGTGCACGAGGCTTTAGGATACATCTCAGGATACATCCATGCATCTCAGGATGCATCTTAGGATACATCTCAGGATACATCCATGCATCTCAGGATGCATCTCAGGATACATCCATGCATCTCAGGATGCATCTCAGGATACATCTCAGGATACATCCATGCATCTCAGGATGCATCTTAGGATACATCTCAGGATACATCCATGCATCTCAGGATACATCTCAGGATACATCTCAGGATACATCCATGCATCTCAGGATACATCTCAGGATACATCCATGCATCTCAGGATGCATCTCAGGATACATCTCAGGATACATCCATGCATCTCAGGATGCATCTTAGGATACATCTCAGGATACATCCATGCATCTCAGGATACATCTCAGGATACATCTCAGGATACATCTCAGGATACATCCATGCATCTTAGGATACATCTCAGGATACATCCACGCATCTCAGGATACATCTCAGGATACATCCATGCATCTCAGGATACATCTCAGGATACATCCATGCATCTCAGGATGCAACTTAGGATACATCTCAGGATACATCCATGCATCTCAGGATGCATCTTAGGATACATCTCAGGATACATCCATGCATCTCAGGATGCATCTCAGGATACATCCATGCATCTCAGGATACATCTCAGGATACATCCATGCATCTTAGGATACATCTCAGGATACATCCATGCATCTCAGGATACATCTCAGGATACATCCATGCATCTCAGGATGCAACTTAGGATACATCTCAGGATACATCCATGCATCTCAGGATGCATCTTAGGATACATCTCAGGATACATCCATGCATCTCAGGATGCATCTTAGGATACATCTCAGGATACATCCATGCATCTCAGGATGCATCCTAGGATACATCTCAGGATACATCCATGCATCTCAGGATGCATCTCAGGATACATCTCAGGATACATCTCAGGATACATCCATGCATCTCAGGATGCATCTCAGGATACATCCATGCATCTCAGGATACATCTCAGGATACATCTCAGGATGCATCTCAGGATACATCCATGCATCTCAGGATGCATCTCAGGATACATCTCAGGATACATCCATGCATCTCAGGATACATCTCAGGATACATCCATGCATCTCAGGATGCATCTCAGGATACATCCATGCATCTCAGGATACATCTCAGGATACATCCATGCATCTCAGGATACATCTCAGGATACATCCATGCATCTCAGGATGCATTTTAGGATACATCCATGCATCTCAGGATGCATCTCAGGATACATCTCAGGATACATCTCAGGATACATCCATGCATCTCAGGATACATCTCAGGATACATCCATGCATCTCAGGATACATCTCAGGATACATCCATGCATCTCAGGATGCATCTCAGGATACATCCATGCATCTCAGGATACATCTCAGGATACATCCATGCATCTCAGGATGCATCTCAGGATAAATCTCAGGATACATCTCAGGATACATCCATGCATCTCAGGATGCATCTTAGGATACATCTCAGGATACATCCATGCATCTCAGGATGCATCTCAGGATGCATCTCAGGATAAATCTCAGGATACATCTCAGGATACATCCATGCATCTCAGGATGCATCTTAGGATACATCTCAGGATACATCCATGCATCTCAGGATGCATCTCAGGATACATCTCAGGATACATCCATGCATCTCAGGATGCATCTTAGGATACATCTCAGGATACATCCATGCATCTCAGGATGCATCTCAGGATGCATCTCAGGATAAATCTCAGGATACATCTCAGGATACATCCATGCATCTCAGGATGCATCTTAGGATACATCTCAGGATACATCCATGCATCTCAGGATGCATCTCAGGATGCATCTCAGGATACATCTCAGGATACATCCATGCATCTCAGGATGCATCTTAGGATACATCTCAGGATACATCCATGCATCTCAGGATGCATCTCAGGATGCATCTCAGGATAAATCTCACTAGTCCCTACTCTGATCAATCTGCTTTATTCTGCTTACAACTTCTACCCCCTTTGACCAGTACCATGCAGGCTATTCCAAAAACCCACTCCCTTCCCCCTTTGCTGACCCAGATTCTTCATCCTCAGCAATAGGAAAAGTACTAGACTAATGACAGTTCCCCCCATCTGGAAATAGAGAAAGCTTGGATTATGCAGGTTTCATTCTGATGACAGATGTGTCTGCTACACAGAAGGTGACATCTCCATGTGTCACCTACAGCTACTCCTTTATTTTCTGCACTCCTCTGTAGAGATGAATGCACAGGGGAAACAATAGAAAGGGCAGACGTTGTGGTGTTGGCCAGTATAAAAAGACAGGTACAGATCACGCATAAGCTGCTCTGTGGATTTAGTAGGCGGCAAGGAATTTATTCCTGCTTAGAAATGACTATACACAACACAGGAGCAGACACAATGCAATATAATGAGCTTGCAATTTTACTCACGGGGTATGAGGTCAAAGAGATAATACATAATATGGCACGCCGTGTTTTGTTATTTCCTTCTTCGCCGATTTTACTCCGTGGTCCATTATTAAAAGCACGGTTTTGTTAGACATGTATGATATGCACGTTTAAGTCATTGGAAAGGAAATTACTGCATCGCTTCCAGCTAGGAGCTAAAATTAGTGATGGAATTATGACTTTCTCAAGGTCACTCTGAACAGGTCATCAACCTACAGCATGATTATGATCTATTAAAGTGATATTAGATCCTTTGTTTTTATAAGTATTTTCAGAAGCTGATTTAACCACTTACTGAGCATGCCTCTTCTGTATGGGTTAAAGTGGTTGTAAACCTCGGACATAAAATATGAACAAATCATAACCCTCTATAGCAGGGTTTCTCAATCAGGGTTCCATGGAATCCTAGGGTTCCTCCAGAGGTTGCTAGGGGTTCCTTGAGCAATGAGCAATTTCTACCTCTCAGATAAATTCCCACTGACACCATTGATCTTTTTAGCTATCTGTAAAAAGGTAATTCTTTCCAATGACCATAAGTATAAGGAGCACATTTCGCACTGACCATCACACTAATGTATCATGAGTTGTAGATTTTTCATTTTTAGCAGGGGTTCCCTGAGACCGGAGAATTATTCAAGGGTTCCTCCGTGTTGAAAAG
The DNA here is from genome assembly GCA_018402905.1 of Glandirana rugosa. Classification (NCBI taxonomy): domain Eukaryota; kingdom Metazoa; phylum Chordata; class Amphibia; order Anura; family Ranidae; genus Glandirana; species Glandirana rugosa. The sequence continues at coordinate 34,611 of BLSH010403675.1, read as the reverse complement.
GTTGAGAAAGGCTGCTCTATTGTGTCCATTTCCAGACCGAGCCTTTTTTTGGAGTTCGGTGTTTACAAGTTAAAACCATTTTTTTTGCTATAAAATTACTTAGAACCCCCAAACATTATATATATTTTTTTCTAACACTCTAGAGAATAAAATGGCGATCGTTGCAAAACTTTACGTCACACCGTATTTGTGCAGCGGTCCCACAAGCGCAATTTATTTTGAAAAAATTCACTTTTTTGAGTTAAAAAATAAGTCAGCAGTAAAGTTAGCCTAATTTTTTTCCATATTGTGAAAGGTAATGTTACGCTGAGTAAATTGATACCCAACATGTCATGCTTCAAAACTGCGCCCGCTCGCAGAATGGCGACAAACTTTGCAACTTAAAAGTCTCCATTGGCGACATTTAAACATTTCTACAGATTACCAATTTTGAGTTGCAGAGAAGGTCTAATGCTAAAATGATTGCTCTCGCTCTAATGATCGCGGCGATACCTCACATGTGTGGTTTGAACACCGTTTTCATATGTGGGCCGGACTTACGTATGCGCTCGCTTCTGTGCGTAAGCTCAGTGGGATGGGGCGCTTTAAATCTTTTTTTTAATTATTTATTTTACTTTTTATTTTTACACTGTCCTTCTAAAAAAATGATCACTTGTATTCCTATTACTAGAAAAAAAAAGTCCCCTTTAAGCTCTATGGGCGGAAGTGACTTGTGACGTCGCTTCCGCCCTGCAATGCTATGGAGCTGAGTGGGCAGCATCTTCCACTCACTCGGCTTTCATTGCAGGGGGGGGGGAGCAGACCCGATCGTCTCCCCTGCTACAGGCAGGTCCGGTAAGCAGCGGAGATGACGGGAAAACGGCCAGGGGGCACTTCTCCCACCGCTAATAAAAGTGATCCCGTGGTGAATCGGCCGATGAAACCACTTTTATAAGACGCAGATTTGCCGCCTGAAAAAAAAATACCGGGGGTTACGGTAGCTATCTGCTACCATAGCAACGGTATTCCACTAAGAAGAGGCCGCCATCACATGACGGCGGCGGTCCGGAAGTCGTTAAGCGCACTATGACCCCATACACACTATCCAAGTTTTGTTGTCAGCTTTCCTTCACATTTACCAAAACCATGTAGTGCAAGGGCCTGCCTCATTACATACAAATTGAAACTCCTAAGGTTTGACCTTATATTATATGGTTTTGGTAAATTTGAAGGAAAAAATCTACAGAAAATCGGATAGTGTGTATCCAGCTTAAGTGTCATTTCTGTCTGCTTTGTTCTTCTCCTATCAGCATGAATCACTTCTGACAAGTTTCCCTGACACCAAGAGAAAAATGGTGACAGGAGAGGGGTCACCAGCAGATTTACAGCCTCAGCTCTGTTCTTGTGTGCCTTCCCTCCAATCAGCTCTCAGAGCTCTCCTCACTGAGCTCTGCAGAGTATGACTTCAGCTCTCCACCCTTTTTTTTCTGAGCTCTCAGACAAGCTTTAAAATTCAGCAGAAGTAGAGAAGAGAGGACTGCAGATAGGAGAATTTGTTTCATCTCTGTGTATCACCTGAGGCCAGTCACTTCACTGGGTATATGTAAGGGTTTAAAACCACTATAACGTTTCAATTCAATTTGGTGTCATGACTGTTTCCCTAGGTTCCCTGGTTCAGGGTTGCCCCTTTCCCTTTATAGCATCCTATGGAGACAAGATACCTGGTAACTGCTTTCAGTGCCGCTCAAGGTGCTCAGGTTTAGTAATGATAAATCTGGTGATCCATGGAGTAGCATGGGTGCCGGCTTTCCTTTCATCCTAATCCAGAAAGCAATACAGGTACATGAGAAATAATGGATGCCATACTTCATTAGCTCAACGGGTGACAGGCAGGGCCGCTGATGGGGGGACCACCGGTCCTCCTGTAGGGGGCCCGAGCACACAGGAGGGGGGGATCGGCACAGCAAGGCAAGTACAGGAACAATGCAATATGTGTCTCTCCCTACAGCAGCCAGTTTCTCTCCCTTTACCTCTGACTGTCATTCAGCTGCTGGAGATAGAAACACACAGTGCTTCATTCCTGTACTTGCTCCTCTCCCGCCCCGCCGTGCATATCCTCCTCCCTTTCCTGCCTGCATATAGATGTACGCACACCTTAACCGCCCCATGTGATTTTAGGTCAGGTTGGTGACCAGGGACAGTATTCCGCCTGGGATGGGCGCTCAGTCCGCAGGGTAGCAGTATGGAGGGGCAGTGGAGTGACCTCAGAGGGGTAGCAGCACCCAACTGAGAATGCACAGATCCTTCACACCGATCCCTCCGCTCTCTGCCTGGCCTGTCTCTCTCCCCCCGATACTAGGTGTCAGCCAATAGGAGCAGGGGGCGGGGACAGCGACTGTTACTCACCCTTTACAGGGAGAGGAGGGAGTGGGGTCAGGCATTGTCACTCTTGCTGTATGAAGAAAAAAAAAGGGGGGAGGGCAGGACCTGTCACTTAGCTTTTATGGAAAGCAGATGGCGGGGTGTCATTGCACAGTATTGTCACTGAGCAGGGGTCCATATACATCAGTATAGAGGGGCCCTATACATCCCTAATTATCACTATACAGGGGCCACAGACACCATTATGGGGGTTTTCATATATTATTTTATATTTATATATATATATATATATATATATATAAAGGTTCAGGTGGATTCATACATTACAATTGTGGTTCTCCCCTTATGCAATAAGCTGCACACACCTATGTGCCCACATCTAAGGATTTCCTCTCCTGCTGGGCACTGCGGGAATCCAGGGGGATGTGTCAGGACTGAGAGCAGGGAAAGAGGCCAGTAAATAAATTATTTACCGGCCGCTCCCTTTTCTAAATAAACACAGTGAGCAATTGGTACTGATCGCTTCTATGTCCATTGATAACTGAGCCTAGTAAACTGTGTCTTCTATGCTTTAGTTTATGAATGAACAGGAACCTCTGTCTCTGTTCATTCATATTCAGTGCAGCTGAGGCTACAGAGAAAGGAATTGAATAATCCGTGTCCCCAATTTCTTTCTCTGTCTCAAAGGTGAGATGTCAGGGGTCTGTTTAGACCCCTGATATCTCACCAATACTCCCCGCCCCAAACAGTGCTGGAAAAAAAATATTTGTTGCCGTCTGTTACTCTATGGGAATGCAGCAGCCACATGAACTCAGCTGCAGGTACTAATTTGATAGGTGTGGGTGAGTGGCCCGAATGCATACTATTGTGTTTGGTGCCGTACATCTGCATCCGCACGAATGTCAAGTTAGAACCTGCGGCTGTGTTCATACAGCTGCTGCATTTCCATATTGTAACACAGACTGCTTAGTCTTAGCCACATTAAAATAAAAATAATATATATATTGGTTGGATATTTTTTTTGGGGGCCCTGGTGACAGGTGGTGTAAACGCCTCCTCCAGTGCCACACCCCTAACACATTTTAGCCCACCCCTGGGTTTAAATGTAGCTCTATGATTAAGCCCAGGGGAGGGAGGAAATGCATTAGGGACGTGGCACTGGAGGAGCCTGGGGTTGAGGTCATTTACACCACCTATCACTTGTTGAGCTAGTGGAGTGCAGCGTCTATTAGTTCACATGTGCCTTATGGAGTCACCCTTGCATGCAGGGATTAAAGTTGTGTCTCCCTACACTGCGTGCATCAATAAAAACATACAATCCTAGATTCTACGATGGTAAGGCTCTCCCCTGCTTCTCCCTCTCCCCCTTTCCGTCTGCAACTAACAGACTGATTGGAGACTGCACTGTCCACTTTTACCTCTTTCCTTTGAGAACCAGAAGTTCAGGGAAGCAACACTGAGAGAGTAGGATCCAGCAGCATTAAAATGTGTAAACTGCAATTGCTGGGATAAGAATTGTAACCCCTTGTGCTGCCTTCCAGTGGGTGGGCATTAATGCCCATGGGGTGGCATGGATTCTTTATCATATGACTGCTGTGATTGTCTCTAACAGCACTCACATGATCGGGAGGCCATCCTGATGGCTACCGCTTAGAAGACTTGACCGAGAGCTATTGGTGACAGCTTGGTCGCAGTGCTGGGAGGAGTGCTGGGAGTGTAAAGTGAGCATGTTCTCTCCTACTACCAGCATTAAAGCTTGCATTTCTTTCAGCCCCATATATGTGTTACGTGGTTGGCAAGAGGTTAACAAATAATTTTATTTTTGAATGTTTATTTTATTGTGTTCAGTGTGTTCTGCTAAAAAACAGTGAGGGTTTAAGACTAATTTGATAAGAGGATATTGCTGTGGCAACTGAGCTAACTCCTCCACGTAGATCTGACATATAGTAACATCCTAATTATACATACAGCATGTCAAATTGGGGGACTAACCGATGAGAAAGTGATGATGCAATCCTTCTCGCTGCCTGTTGTTGCATGACAAACATTACTCAGTCAAAATCTATTTCTGTCTATTTCCTATGATTTATCACTATCATACACTACAATATTAAGCATCATTTGTTGTTATTGCTAACAGATATTTTAAACGCTCATTGATATCTGAGTGTGATTTGCTCTCCACCTACATCAAGGAGACACATGTCATATCACTTAAAAATGCATATGTCCAAAGGTGGACCTCTATGAATACACCACTTATCTGAGATGCCATATTATAGTAGGATTACTACAGCTTGCTAAACATTACTTGGAATTTATTAGGCTTCTATGTTAAATACGTTAAATTAGTACATACGAAATATATATTTGCAAACCATTCAAATGATACCTTAAAAGAAAAGTATAATGTTTCTGAACATATATACACAATAAACGTGTATATATTATAGTACATGTTATACTGTAATATAATATATATATATATCCACACAGTATCTTACAAAAGTCAGTACACTCCTCACATTTGTGTAAATATTTTATTCTATCTTTTCATGTGACAACACTGAAGAAATGACACCTTGCTACAATGTAAAGTAGTGAGTGTACAGCTTGTATAACAGTGTAAATTTGCTGTCCCCTCAAAATAACTCAACACACAGCCATTAATGTCTAAACCACTGGCAACAAACGTGAGTACACCCCTAAGTGAAAATGTCCGAATTGGGCCCAAAGTGTCAATATTTTGTGTGGCCACCATTATTTTCCAGCACTGCCTTAACCCTCTTGGGCATGGAGTTCACCAGAGCTTCACAGGTTTCCACTGGAGTCCTCTTCCACTCCTCCATGATGACATCACAGAGCTGGTGGATGTTAGAGACCTTGCGCTCTTCCACCTCCCGTTTGAGGATGCCCCACAGATGCTCAATAGGATTTAGGTTTGGAGACATGCTTGGCCAGTCCATCACCTTTACCCTCAGATTCTTTAGCAAGGCAGTGGTCATATTGGAGGTGTGTTTGGGGTCATTATCATGTTGGAATGCTGCCCTGCGGCCCAGTCTCTGAATGGAGGGGATCATGCTCTGCTTCAGTATGTTAGAGTATATGTTGGCTTCCATGGTTTCCTCAATGAACTGTAGCTCCCCAATGCTGGCAGCACTCATGCAGCCCCAGACCATGACACTCCCATCACCATGCCTGACTGTAGGCAAGACACACTTGTCTTTGTACTCCTCACCTGGTTGCAGCCACACACGCTTGACACCATCTGAACCAAATAAGTTTATCTTGGTCTCATCAGACCACAGGACATGTTTCTGGTAATCCATGTCCTTAGTCTGCTTGCATTCAGTAAACTGCAGACTTTCTTGTGCACCATCTTTAGAAGAGGCTTCCTTCTGGGACGACAGCCATGCAGACCAATTTGATGCAGTGTGCGGTGTATGGTCTGAGCACCGACAGGCTGACAACCCACCCCTTCAACCTCTGCAGCAATGCTGGCAGCACTCATATGTCTATTTCCGAAAGAGGACCTCTGGATATGACGATGAGCATGTGCACTCAACTTCTTTGGTTGACCATGGCAAGGCCTGTTCTGAGTGGAACCTGTCCTGTTAAACCGCTGTATGGTCTTGGCCACAATGCTGCAGCCCAGTTTTAGGGTCTTGGTAATCCTCTTATAGCCTAGGCCATCTTTATGTAGAGCAACAATTCCTTTTTTCAGATCCTCAGAGAGTTCTTTGCCATGCGGTGCCAAATTGAACATCCAATGACCAGTATGAGAGAGTGAGAGCGATAACACCAAATTTAACACACCTGCGCTCCATTCACACCTGAGACCTTGTAACACTAATGAGTCACATGACACCAGGGAGGGAAAATGGCTAAGTGGGCCCAAATTGGTCATTTTCACTTAGGGGTATACTCACCAGCCTGAACCATTGATACAAGACAGGATGGATCCATGCTTTCATGTTGTTTATGCCAAATTCTCACTCTGCTATCTGACTGTTGCAGCTGAAATCGAGACTTATCAGACCAGGCAATGGATTTCCAATCTTCTTTTGCCCAATGTTGGTGAGCCTGTGCGAATTGTAGCCTTGGTTTCCTGTTCTTAGCTGACAGGAGTGGCACCCGGTGTGGCCTTATGCTGCTGTAGCCCATCTGCCTCAAGGTTCAATGTGTTGTGTGTTCAGAGATGGTATTCTGCATAACTTGGTTGTTAAGAGTGGTTATTCAAGTCATTGTTGCCTTTCTATCATCTGGAACCAGTCTGCCCATTCTCCTCTGGCCTCTGACATCAACAAGGCATTTTCGTCCATACAACTTCCACTCACTGGATATTTTCTCTTTTTTAGACCATTCTCTGTAAACCCTAGAGATGGTTGTGTGTGAAAATCCCAGCAGATCAGCAGTTTTTGGAATACTCAGACCAACCCGTGTGGCACCAACAACCATGCCATGTTCAAAGTCACTTAAATCCCCTTTCTTCCCCATTCTGATATTCGGTTTGAATTTCAGCAAGTCGTCTTCACCACGTCTAGATGCCTAAATGCATCGAGTTGCTGCCCTGTGATTGGCTGATTAGCCATCCCCACCGGGAAAAGATAGTGATTATTGCTAACGGCTATAGCAGCTGCTAGCGATAACTGTAAGTGAGTCCAGCAGGCTGGTTGTACCCAAGTCGATCTATCAATCAACTTGGTACATTCAGCCACGGTTTGAATTTCGGCCGGTTTTACCTATGTCCAGCCATAGAATACCCTGTTATGATATTTTATCTTTAAAAAAAAATTTCAAGTAATGAAAAGGTGACAAAAACAAAATATGTACTTGTAAATGTTCAAATTTTTTTTGACTAAAAACTAGGTAAAACATTCTCTTTCAAGTGGTATTAAACCCAAAACCAACAATATAATATATTGCAGCTTACCAATCTTTTGGGCTTTTTTCCTCTGTCTTCACCTGGCAATCTGGCCAGTAACACACCTCCTGCATAAGGATGCCTCCACTCTGGATGAAGGAGCACAGGGGGCACCTTTGGACAGCAGTATTGTCAGTCTGGGGGGGACAGGACTGTTAGATCTCCTAGCAGATTTAGAAACACTAAGAAATTGAAGCCAAACTCCAGCTCACACTTTATAAGCAGTCATAGCAACAGTTTTAATACTTATAGGATAAAGGTTTTACATAAATAAATAAAGACTGGTCACTGTAAGCACCCCTGTCAGTGGTAAATGGCTTGTTTCAACCCTTTAACCGCTACACCTGCAGGACAGCTTGTTCTTTTCATAAATAATAGACTTACTGACAGGATAACTAAGTGAAAGTAAAAGAAATAAAGTCTAAAAAAGAAAAAGCAACCACTATGTCTGAACTGGTTAGCTGCAATATGATAAGTGAGAATATGCAATATAATAAATGTTGGCGTTTGGGCTTAATACTGCCCTAAATTGGGGCGTGACTTGGAGTGGTAAGACGTTCTCCACACAATTTTTTTACCCGTTCAGGTCAGTCACAGGGTGGCTCGTCCTCATCCAAGATGGCGCCGGCCCGCTCAACGACACACCACTCACCCTCACAGCATGCCAACACACCACTCTCCTCCTCGCAAGTGAGGACAAGGCAGCGTATCTGCTCACCCCTGGAGTCTTACCGCGGCTCCCTCCAATCCGGCTGCCCTTCCCCTGACTCCCAACGCTCAGGCCTGAGCTGGGACATGGAGGCTGACATTAAGGCCTTACCTACCAGGCATGACTTTGAGGCCTACGTAAAGAGACTTGAGCACTCATATAAACAGGAGATCTCAGAGCTACGCAGAGATGTTACAGGGAGGATGGAGGACATTTAACATACAGTAGATGACACTGTAGAAACACTCAATTCTCATGAGGCGATACTTAATGAATATACCTCACAAAATCAACAAATAATATTGCGCCAAGATGACCAAGAGAGGCCAGAGGTAACAATATTCATCTGAGAGGACTTCCAGCGACAGTGGAATCCAAAGACCTGGCTTCGGTTGCCACAGCCATATTTTATGAACTGCTGCAAAAACCCAAAGAGACACCTATTGAGCTTGACCGTATACACAGAGCTCTGGGTCCCCAGAGCTCTAACTCTGCATACCCCAGGGACGTCATTTGCAGAGTGCATTTCTATGCCATAAAAGCGGAAATTATGCAGGCAGCTCGCACCCAGGAAGCTATTCAGTTCAACGACTCTCAGATTGCCCTACTTCCCAACCTGTCTAAACTGACCCTGGATATGCGCAGATCACTGATGCCGCTAACCAAAGCTCTGATGGACAAACACATCAAGTACCGCTGGGGTTTTCCCTTTCAATTACATGCAACCCAGGGAAATTTGCAATGCTTCGCACTCTGGTGGACCTCCCAAATTTTCTCTGAAAATTTGATCTGCTGCAGATTGCCATCCCAGATTGGCCATTACACGCATCAACCCCTGATTTACCCCCCAGCACAGGATGGCAACCATGGCCCAGAGGCAAGAAGAAACGCTTCAGGTCCAAAACCTCGAACCCACCTGAGGGTTGACGTGGCATGCCTAGCTGGGAGAGGTTAGATTACCTGTGTGCCTGTTCGGCATCAAAAGTTATCGGACTTGAGTAATGGTTTGTTCAAAGTTATGCTTAGAGTTTATGCCTTACCATGTTCATGTGCTTATTTTTTCCTTAGCTAAATAGAAGAGCCGGTCATGTGCCCTGGGGCCTGATTAAAGCCCTATGCGAATTCCTATCAGACCACAGGGCTCTGAGCTGTATTACTATAAATATAATAATGTTTACTTAACTTGCTGATCACTTTATGCGCTGATTATGTACCCCGCGTTAGGGTTATCAGCACCCATAGTGGTCCTATTAGAAGTTTATCTACTAGTTCTAATCAGGAGACCATTCAGACCTAAAATGTTCTTTTTGTGTTTTTTTAATCTTCTTTTGCAATTCTTCTTCTCCCTCACTAGAGGGCCCCCCTAACTTGTTCACACCTCTAAGAGATATTTTTTTTGTTTACGAATTTTTTATTGGAAGGAAATGGTAAAAGATAGATACATACATGAATCAGTACCTTATATTATACATTATAATACAAAAATGTAACAACCCTGAGGGGTATCTTCATAAATGTAATTACAGTAGATGAGGTAAGCACCATACAATTATGTACATCGGAGTTTTGGGGTGAGGAATTGAAGATAGAAAGTAAAAGTGTTAGAAACAATGAAAATAGCTCATATAGTAGGTCATGGAATATCCCAATAGGACCATTTTTCTTTTAGAATATGTCTTGAATCATACAGGGTATGAAGGATATATTCTGTAAGTCTAGCTTGATCCATTCTGTGTAGTACTTGTGACCAAGAGAGATTTTTTGAGCGCCAGTTACAAGCTATCATCCACTGAATCGCACTGAATAGAGTGTGTATCAATCTCAGGCATTGGATTGGGGTGTCGGGTATGGATTGAAAAAGTAGACATGTTTGTGGTGATATAGGGATCTGTCTATTCAAGAATTTGGAAATTCTAATTTGAGCTAAGATCCAGATATCTTTGACATGATCACAATCCCAGAATATATGCAGGAGAGTGCCCAATACATCACAACCTCGGAAACATGTTTGAGGGGAGGATGGGTACATTAAATTGATCTTGGCGGGAGTAAGATACCATCTGGTAAGGAGTTTAGTAGGTGTTTCTCTAAATGCTGTTACTTGGTTGCATTTGTGTGAGTTGTCTATCATAATATACCAGTCTTTGATAGATATAGTAAGATCAAGGTTTGCTTCCCATTTTATCATGGCTTGTGTTTTAAGAGGTTGAGTAATATCTGTAATGTGTTTGTAGAGGATTGAGATGAGATTCTTTCCCCTTGGGGATTTTATACATATGTTCTCCAATGGGGTGAAGGGTGTTTTTAATTTGGATGGGGAAAGTTTGTTATAAAAGTCTTTGATGATCGAGTAATGTTGGGAGGTGGCATCAGGGAAATTGTATTTGGTTTTAATTCTTTCTAAAGGGAGGAAAATACCATCTTCCGTGAGGGAAAGTAAGTTAGTGAGCTTGTGACTCTTCCAGATAGAAAGAGCAGAAAGATCGTGGGGGTCAGTTGGTGCTCTTATTTCACCGAAGTATGATGCAAGAGGGGGGGGGTTGAGAGATTAGGTTGAGGGTATCTTTATGTCTAGACCAAAATTGATGTAGCTGGGCGACAATACTATTGCGTTTTTGTAGTTGTTTATATTTAATTGTATTAGACCATAGGATTCCATTGATGAAAAAGGGAGAGATAGAAGATGATTCAAAGGTTAACCAAGGAATATCCTTGGGGTCTGCCGACCATTGTGTAAGATGCGTTAATCTAGCCGAGATGTATTATTGCCAAATGTTAGGTAGGCCGAAGCCACCTGATTTGGAGGGTCTATAAAGTGTAGTGAGGTTACATCTGGGTTTTTTTCCGGACCAGATAAATGAGTTGATGTCTTTCTGTAGGCTATCCAATTTGTATTTGTGAATATTGATTGGGAATGAGCGGAAATAAAATAGAAGTTTAGGAAGAATTGTCATCTTGATTGCACATAATTTTCCAAGGAAAGAAATATTAAAGGTGGTCCAGGACTTTAGCAACTTTCTAATATGAACAAAAAGGGGAGGGTAGTTATGTTGATATAGTGTATTGAAGTTTGGGGTGATATGAACACCTAAATATCTGAATGAGTGGGGGCACCAAGTAAAAGAGAAGTTGTTTTGGATATGTTGTGAGATGTCAGTGGGTATGTTTATAGGTAGGATTGAGCATTTTGAGAGATTTACTTTGAGGCCAGAAATCTGGTGAAATTGCTCCAAGGTCTGTATCAATATTGGGAGTGAATTGATCGGGTCTGACAAAAAGAGGATGGAATTGTCTGCGTATAGACTGAGCTTGTACTCTATTTGATCCTTAGTGTAACCCTTAATATTTATGTTGTTTCTCATGTGGATCGCTAAAGGTTCTAATGCCAAGGCGAATAATAAGGGTGATAAAGGGCAGCCCTGCCGCGTGCCTCTATGTAGTGTAAAAAACTCTGAATTGGCTCCAGGAATCTTGATCCTTGTTTGGGGAAGATGATATAAGGCTTTAAATCCATGAAAAAAGGAGTCTTTAATGCCAAATTTTGGTAGAATGAGATCTAGATAAGACCATCCCACACTGTCAAAAGCCTTGTTAATGTCTAGGCTCAGAAGAGTGACAGGGCGAGAGGTATGGTTGGCGTCTTGAATAATATTTGCCACAAGCCTAATGTTGTCAGTAATGTGTCTGTGTGGCATAAAGCCTGTCTGATCTGGATGTATTAGAAGGTTAATTACTTTAGCTAGTCTGTCTGCTAACATGCAACCAAAAATTTTTAAATCGTTGTCTAGGACAGATATGGGGCGATAATTTTGAGGTTGGGAGTGGTCTTTAGATGGTTTGGGAATGAGGGACATGTTTGCTAAAAGCATTTCTTCAGGGAAGTAGTTACCTTTAAGAATGTGATTGAAAAGGGCGCAAAGATGGGGAGATAGGGTAGAGCTAAATTTTTTGTAATATGTAGTGGAATATCCATCTGGGCCTGGGGCGGTGGAGGATTTTAGTGATCTGATTATGTTCTGTATCTCGTCCTCCATGCATGGAGAGTTGAGAATTTCGGCTTGCTGTGATGTAAGAGAGGGGATATTTAATGAATTGAGCCAGTTAGTAATGTTATTTGGAGGTGTTGAATGGGGATTAGAGAGGAGTTTTCTATAAAAATTTAAGAAGATCTGTTGAACATTATTTGGGTGAGAAACTGTGTTGCCATCTTTGTCTCTTAGCTTGTAGACGTGGGGAGGTTTGGTGATTTGGTTTAGTTTCCTAGCGAATATTTTGGAAGTGGAGTTGCTGTTTAGGAGGAGTTTGGATTTGGAGAATCTGATTTGTTTCTCTGATTCTTGTGAGAGGAGAGCATCAAGTGCTTGTCTTTTACTTTAGATTTGGTTAGTAAGTGTTTGTGAGTGGGGGTGCTGTGGGTTGTTGTAAAGTTGGTTCAGTTCCCTTGATAAAGTTCTAATATCTGCCAGTCTGGCTTTATTTTTTTTAGAAGCTATGTCGATGAGTTGGCCTCTGATCACGGCCTTATGGGCCGTCCAAAGAGTGGGAGGAAGAACGTCTGGGGTGTTGTTAAATAAGAAATATTCCTGTATATTTTTTTGAACCTGTTCTAGTGTTTGTGGATCTGAGAGGAGAGAATCGTTGATCCTCCAGTTTGCGGCGTATGTTGAAGTCCGATACTTGATGTGTTAAATGTTACTATCTGGTGGTCTGACCACGGGCAAGGGCATATGTTGGCTTTAGAGGAATTGGCGAGGATGATTGGGGTGGTAAAAATATAGTCTAGCCTAGCGTGGCTATTGTGTGGTGCAGAGTAAAATGTGTATGCCTTGATACCTGTGTTATGGGCACGCCAAGCATCAAGAAGTTGGCGATCGTATAAGGATTTGGAGATCGATTTTGTAAAAGATCTAGCAGTGGGGGAGTTATTACTTCTATCTAATGAGGAGTTAGCTGTGAGGTTAAAGTCTCCTCCAACGATCATATGAGGGGAATTATATTTATCTAAGATGTTAAAGAAGTCGTTAAAAAAGGTGGATTGAGCTTCATTAGGGGCATATAGAGAGGCAATTGTGAGTGGGCGACCATTTATTTTCCCTTTGATAATGATAAATCTGCTTAAAGGGTCTTTAAATATATGTTGTGTTTCAAAGACAATGGAATTTCTGATGAATATAGCTACACCTCTAGTTTTATTAGAGAAGGTGGTATAAAATGTTTGATTATATGTTTTGTTAAAGTATTGAGGGTGATTGGCGGTCGAGAAGTGCGTCTCCTGCATAAGTATGATATCGGCTCCCAGTCTTTTATAAAAATTAAAGGCTTTCTTTCTTTTGTGGGGCGAATTGAAGCCCTAGACATTATGTGTAATAATCTTTAGATCCATTACTGTGTTAACAAAAGGTGAATATAAAAACTGTGTGTTTTATGTAGAAAAAGAGAATCAGAGATGGTTTTACCGTATCTCCATCCGTGAGATCTGAATGGAACTCCACAGAAGACTGCACACTCGACCGCCCCATACCCCGTGGCACAAGACTGATGTGGGTAACAGGTACTGAGAAGATATTTGGTGCGTGGAAAAGTTACAAATAGTTTAGTGAACATTATATTCCTTCCATAAGCTTTACAAAAATTTAAAGGTAAAGATATACTTAGTAGAAAAAACATCAATAAAGATTGCATAACAGCAATATTGGGGTCGAAAGAAAATATATCTGACGACAACAAAACTTTCACAAATGGACTAAACCGTCCACGTCCTGACAATGCATTGAGCGAGGAAGGTCCGGGGACCGGGCATAAACTGCTATGCCTCAAAAACATTGACAGGTGGGGGACAATCCAGCCACGGCGCCTGGGGGAATAGGCGATGCTAAAATGATGAAAAATAAAGGATATAAAGTGGTGCATGCCTGAAGGCAACAAATATTGTTAACAAAGAGAAATATGGCAAGAAATTAAGTATATGCATTAATTGCTATATAAGAACCAGCATATAGTTAGATAGTGTGAAAATATAACTCTGGAAAAATTATTGATTAGACCATATAGCCTCAAGTGCATTTGTTCTATGTACTATTTCTTGTAAGAACAAAAATAATCATTATGTTAAGTGAGGAGCAATGTCTTTAAAGTCAAGGTTAGCCAGAATCTTACAAGGATGGGAACCCTGTGGTGTCCACATATACCAAGGAAGTAAACATCTTGTGTGATGCTGAGATTAAAGGGAGAGGATGCCATCCTGGAGCTAGACTGAGTCATGTTTGTTGAAAACTTGTGAAACAGTGACATCCACAGGGCAAAGGTGGTAATACTTACAATGCGTGAAATGTATTATTCTGAGCCCAGAAAAATCTATTTGAGAAGGATGTCATCCTTGAGTTAGACTGAATCGTGTCTGTTGAAAACTTATGAAACAGTGGCATCCACAGGGCAAAGTTGGTATTTCTTACAGTGTGTGAAAATGGAGAAAAAAAAGAAAAACGGAAAAAGGGGCAAAAATGAAATATCCGGACAAAGTTGTGCAGGCAAAGTAAAATATTACTGATCTGATGGTATGAGTCAGGCTGGGAGATTCCTAGGAGATTGTCGCAAGTTTCTTTGATCACGTCTTGATGCCGGGGTGGACCAGATGGGAGAAGGTCTAGGAGTAGATGGAAGACGCAAGGCAGGTTCAGGGTCTAAAAGGCCCAGCTTAATTAGGAGATCCTTTCCTTCTGTTAGATTGTACACAGTGTATACTGTGCCATTGTGAGGGACCGATAACTTGAAGGGGAATCCCCATCTATAACGGATTCTGGCACTTTGCAGAACACTTGTGACTTCCCTCATGTTGCGTCTCCTCTCAAGTGTCGCAGGGGAGATGTCTGGATATATTTGGATTCTTGTCCCTTCAATATTGATATTTGTGGTATTTCTGGAGGCCCTCAGGATGTCCTCTTTTATAAGGAAATCTTTTAGACAAAGAATTATGTCTCTGGGTGGTTTGTCTGCTGGTGGCTTCGGCCTTAGGGCTCTGTGCATCCTGTCGCATAAAAATGCATCATCAGTTTTTTCAGGTGCAAGGGAGTGAAACAGCTTAAGCATGGCGGTGTGTATGTCGGTTATTGATTCTGGAACACCGCGAATGCGCAAGTTATTCCTTCTATTTCTGTGATCAAGATCTTCGACTTGCGTTTGCCCATACGCAAAGTTTTCCTCTAATGTTTCATAGTCCTTTCTTAAATCATTGTGTGCGAGAGTCAGTTCATCGTGTTTAGTCTCAAGAATATCTGTGCGGTTTCCTAGGGCGGATATCTCTTGTGTTAGGGCATTTGTGGAGTTGCTGACCTCTCTGTGTATCTTATCTGCCAGTTTTTCGTATATTGCTGCTAGGCTATCCTCTAAATCTGCCTTAGTGTTTCCTGTCTGTGGTATATGTGGAGAGTTTTACTCACAGTTTGGATTGATTAGGGAGACATCATTTGCAGATGAGGAGCCTTTCTGAGGCATCATGGTGCCGGCGCCATTTTGGGACATCTTGCTGTTCTTCTCCTGGGACCGGAGTAAGTAAGTTGTGAGATGGCTCTGTGAGCGGCGCTTCTTCGGTCCCTTCTTGCTTCCAGGCATGCACCAGGTATTCAGGCAGGGTTATTGATGGTTTTGGTGCTTGTGTTGAGGGTGTGAAGCCCTGTAGTCACCTTTCCCCCAGATAGCAGCCGCGGAGCTGTTAAGAGGAGCCGCCGCCCTGCATCGCGCCGCGCATGCGCCCCCCCTCTAAGAGATATTGATGTTCTATGAGACCATTTTGTCTGGCTCACCTAGCAGCGCCACCATGTGGATACACGTGGTGCTGCACTCTCAGTATTTTAAACATGTTGATGTCTATGGTACTTCCTCGACAGTGACAATAAAAAGCCTTTTAGATTCTATCTGCACTGAACTTTCACCCCTTTTTCTTCTGGCTCTGCTTCTTTTTCCTCTTCCTTGTCCCACTTTTTCCATTGAAGCGGCGAGTCTCCATCCCTCAAAATACCCTTTAGCCTTTAACAAAGACAAAAGATGGTTTCTAAAACCCCCCTAAAGGTTGCTTCCCTCAATTGTAGAGGGTTCAACATGCCTGAGAAGAGAAGCCAAATCCTTTACTACTTTCATAAATCTCAAACCCAAATCCTCCTATTACAGGAGAATCACTTTAGGAAAGACACTATCCCTGGAATCCTCCAGAAACACTATCCTACTTGGTTCCATAGTACCAATCCCTCAGTGAGGTCCAAAGGGGTATATATTGCTTTTCATGCCTCTTTTTCTCCCGAAATTCTAGACTCAATTATCGATCCCTTAGGCAGATTTATTTTCCTAAAAGTATCTGTTAAGCAAACAATTTACACCATTGTCACCGTTTACTCTCAAAATCAGGACCAACTTCGCTTCTACACGTCAGTGACATCTTGTCTTCGGAAGTTCGGCGCTACCAACGTAATTCTGGGTGGCGATCTTAATACAGCCTTGATACGATGACTTGATACCTCCTCCGGTAAGTCATCTATGTCCCCAGCTACTCTGACCAAAGTTCGATAACTCTTTGCAGAATTCTCACTAATAGATGTGTGGCGAGTAATGAACCCTACGGGCAGAGACTAAAGGTACTTTTCCCTGGCCCACTCTTCGTACAGTAGAATTGATTACATCATGATATCCCAGGCTCTACTAGATTGCACCTCTAATGCGTCCATAGGTCTGACATTATGGTCCGACCACGCACCAGTGCACCTCTCCCTGGGCTGACCATATGCCAACAGAAGAGGGTACACTTGGAGACTAAATGATAACCTGCTGTTGGATACAGCATGTACCCAAGCCGTCTCTCAAGCAATTAGAAACTTTATTGTAGACTACTCACAGGACGATACCACACCTATAATAAAGTGGGAGGCAATGAAATGTGTCCTAAGGGGCACCTTCATACAACACGGAGCACACCTAAAAAAAGCATGCTCGGCAGAAATTTCTGCTCTTTTAAGTAAGATCGCCACATTAGAAACCACGCATAAAAAAATCTGTGGATCCCTCCACTTTAGTGGAACTTTCTAATGCGTGCAGAGATCTGTTACGACTCTTTGCCAACCGTTCACTGGTAGCCAGAGACAAAGGTCGATATTCGCACTATTCGCAAGCCAACAAATGTGGTAAACACCTGGCACACGTCCTCCAGCCCAGACAAGCTCGTTCTTCGATACCCTTCATCCACTCACCTTCCAGAGGGAAAATACACGCTAATTCAGACATTCCGGAAGAATTCCACAAATATTATCATTCTCTATACAATTTTCCCTCCACTACGATAACAAATCCCCTGCATTCGGAGGATACGGTCAACCCAGCCTTGCTTAAGTACATACATGAAACCGCACTCCCGACTGTCCCAGACCACGACTCAGAAGACTTAGAATCCCAACTTGCAGGTACTGAATTCCTACAAGCCATCAAAGGCCTTAAAAATTGCAAGAGCCCAGGCCCGTACGGCTTCTCCCCCCGCTTTTACAAAATGTTTGCTCCTCTTCTAACACCCATATTGGCCGCTTCGTTTAATCCACTAGATGAAACCCATGGTCCTCCTTCTTTTCTTTCAGCTCAAATAATAGTCCTTCCCAAACCTGGCAAAGATCCCTCTTTATGCAGTAATTATAGACCAATTTCCTTATTGAATGTGGACCTGAAGCTTTATGCTAAAATTCTAGCCAACCGATTGTCCCCTATCCTACCATCTATTATCCATGGAGATCAGGTGGGTTTTGCTCCTGGATGCGAAGCCAGGGACAACACCACTAAGATGTTGCATCTCATTTCATATGCCAAACATTGTCAGATTCCTGCATGCCTTCTCCCCGGTGATGCAGAGAAGGCATTTGACAGGGTGGATTGGGCTTTCTTGAGACAAACCCTTATCCAGATCAAAATAGGTCCCAAAATGGTAACTCGTATTATGGTCCTCTATTCTTCCCCCTCAGCCACAGTGATGGTAAACGGCACTAAATCCCAAAGGTTGAATATCGCAAATGGAACCAGACAGGCTGCCCACTTTCGCCCCTTCTTTTCGCTCTCACCACCGAGCACTTGGCTCAAGCGCCTCGATCCATGGAATACAGACACCTTCAGCATACTGCAAACTCTCTCTGTATGCTGATGATCTTCTGCTTTATGTGACTCAACCCCAAATCAGTATCCTTACCATTTTGGCGGAAATCCAGAGATTTGGCCAATATAGTAACTGCAAGTTAAACCTGTCTAAAACAGAAGCCCTAAACATCTCACTTAAGAATAGCATGCTCTCCCTCCTTAATTCCAACTTCAAGTTTCAGTGGTGTTCTAATGCAATAACCTATCTGGGAACAGTGATTCCGTCTCATCTACCTGACGTCATCTTCACACTTAACTTTAGTCCTTTACTCACCAAGCTCAGACGGCTATCTGACTCCCGCATGGATCTCAACATGTCCTGGTTCGAACGTATTAATATCCTGAAAATGGACATACTCCCCAAATTACGTTATCTATATCAGACTCTCCCAATTTCACTCCCAGCATCCTTTTTTCACAACCTCAGATCATTGGCAATTCACTACGTCTGGCAAGGAAGACACCCCAGAGTTAAACAAATTCCTATGTCACCCGAAAGCTCTAGGGGGTACTGGGCTTCCTGACTTTGAAATTTATCATACCTCAACAATATTCTCCTGCATTTTGGAATGGTTCTCCCACCTCTTAACTAAACTTGCCACAATAGTGGAACAAGATATGTCCCCATCAGACCTTCGGGCCCTTCTCTGGAGCAATGATCCCCACTATAAGACCCTACAGACTATTTCTCCTCTTACGTCCTTACAAATATGGTATAGGGAAAGGGATCAATACACACGGTCTTCTGATCCTAGCCCTCTGACCTTGCTGTTCGACAACCCGGCCCTACCTGAGTGCTCAGGAGCACCTTTTTTCACCACATGTGATAGGTCCTCATGGCCTACAGCCAAACAATATGTTTAATCAACCACCAGAGCCTTTGTCCAGAATCCCAAAACAACCCAACCCAAACTTACCTGGCTAACAAAATTTCATCTTTCTACATATTGTAAGTCTCTGCTGGCATCAAAACAAGCACATAGGTCTCTAACAGGCTTCGAACACTTGTGCTCTCTGCCCGAGGTTCCTCGCCACACTTTGTCCGAGATATACAAACCTATTCAAATGCACACACATGGGACTCTTCCCATGTACACCAGTACTTGGTCAAGAAAGCTGGGAACTGAGATTTCTGAAGAAAAGTGGCATAAGGCCTTCCTCTTAACCCACAAATTGTCTATTTCGAGTTACGCCCAAGAAAAAAACTACAAGATGATCCCGAGATGGTATTATGTGCCATCCACAATCAACCAATCTTTCCCTCGAGACAGATGTTGGAGATGTCACTCCGAGAAGGGCACATATCTCCACACTTGGTGGGAGTGTGCTCCTATCAGAACTTTCTGGACACAAATTTTCCAGACTTATGCAGATATTTATGATGACCCCCTGACCCATTCTCCCACCATAGCTCTGTTATCTATTCTTCCAGGTACCATAAAATCTCAGAAGACAAGCCTGCTGAGATTCTTCATCACGGCAGGCAAGCGATTCATTTCCAGGTTCTGGAAAGATTCCTCTTTGGGTGAATGAGATTAATGATATCATGCTCATGGAGGAGATGGAGGCCATGACACAAGACAAATGGAATAAATTCACAACTATGTGGACGATATGGATATACTATTCCACCTTAGACAAATTGAAAAGGAGACTGCAGACCCCCACCGCGGATGCTTGATAGAGCATGCACTGCAAATGTAGGCAAGGAGGCTCGCTGCCTCTCTCACCTCCTACTTCCCCCCCACCCTTTATTTCTCCCTGATGACTATCTTTTTTCTCCCATTTCATCTTTTTTTTTTCCGTTCGTTTCTCTTTTTATATTTTTTTATGTCATGAGACAATCCACCCACTATTTTTGTGTTAATTAAAATTAGAGGAGGCTTATAGACACCTCAATGGGTTCACTCTATGGTACCACTGAGTTCCAGTTCACCCTCTAGACCCAATCAGAGGTACATCTCCTCTAAAAGTTTAAGTGGAATAATAGTTCTTTTTCTATAAAACCTTGTTCATTCTTTATTTAAGAAGCATGTGAATGCATCAGCAGAGGATTCAGTCATAAGGTATAAGGAAGAAAAAGTACAGACTTAAAGTATCGAAATGTACAGTATATCTCATTAGATAGGATGCTAAGAAAACGAATACATCAGGAAACCTGCTAAGGCATGGTTAGAAAGATGCTTGGATGATTAATGGAGACCTGGATATCGAACCTCCCCAACTGGAGGATGTCCAATGGGAGCAGACGACCAGACCTGGACCAATTTGAGTTTCTCTAAGGCAGGTATCATACTAAGAACATAAAATATGGTTCAGTTGCGAGCATCTTAACAGTTAGAAACCTGAACAAGGGTATAAACAAAAGGGGGGGTGGGAAAAAGGGGGGGGCGAGTCACTTTTGTCTAATGTGTCTCTGATCCTGTATTATAGTGGTCCGAATTTAAGCGAGGGGGTCCGCCATTGGGTGAGTTGGAAGTGAGTTGGTTGATGCTGTTATGTTTTGCACAGTGTCCCAAGGGTCATATACATATGGGAATCTAAGTGCGGCTTGCGATTGGGTACAGTAGGTAACTCTTATATAGTCTTTCCATCGTAGGTGGAATTTTTTATCCGAGTTTCCTTTGTGAGGCCAAGTGTCGAGTAGGTCTTTGAAAAGCAGAGTCTCTAGTTCCCTTTTGACTACACTGATTGTGGGTGGATAGGTTTGAATCCAATGCTTGGTGATCACTTTCCGGGCCGATAGTAGGCAGATGTAGGTCCATTGAGGGAAGTGTTGTGGCGTACTGGTGGAGAAAAGGTCCGATGGCAGATCTTTTGGTCGTCCAAGGGAGTTACCTG
>BLSH010403674.1:0-41746 GCA_018402905.1 Glandirana rugosa | reverse complement strand
CCCCAGTACAGATTTACCCCAATCTACCCCAATGAAAATTTCACCCACTTAAACTATCTCCCTATAAATACAGATCTCTTTCCCTCAGGCCAGATCTGCCCCCTCAGTGCAAATCTCCCACAGTACTGATATATCTCCCAGTACAGACCTTCCCCTACTATAGATTTTTCACAAGTACAGATATCCCCCTAGAACAGATCTATCCCCAGTACAGACTTTCCCCAGTATGGATTTTCCCCAGTACAGATCTCCATCTCCCCCACAACAGATCTTTCCTAGTCTTCCCTCATTACAGCCCCTCTCCAGTACAGATCACCCCAGAGTATAGATATCTCCACATACAGATCTCCTCCCCAGTACAGATCTCTCCTTCCAAAAACAGATCTCTCCCTTCAGATACAGATCTACCCCAGTACAGCTCCCTCCTCAAACACAGATCCTCCCAGTACAAATGTCTTCCTAACTACAGATCAAGTCCAGTGCAAATCTCCCCGGATACAGATTTATCCCGATAAAGATTTCCCTCAATACAGATCTCTCCCTCCAAGTGCAGATCTCTACCACTAAATACAGATCCCTCATTCCTAAGTACAGATGCGCCTCCAAGTACAGATCTCTCCCTCTAAGTACAATTTTTTCCTGGTACAGCTCTCTCCTCAAGCACAGATCAACCCCAGCACAAATGTCTCCCTAAGTACAACTCCACATCAGTGTAAATCTCCCCCCCAGTACAGATCTCTCCTTCCAAGTACAGATCTCTCCTATTAAATACAGATGCCTCCCACCAAGTACAGATCTCCCCCAAGTACAGACCCCCCCCCCCCCAGTACAGATTCTCTCTAAGTACAGATCCCTTCCAGTACAAATCTTGCCCTAGAACAGATCTCCCGAGTGCACACCTCGTCCCAGTACAGATCTTTTACCAGTGCAGAACTTCTCCAGTACAGATCTCTCCCCACTACAGATCTTTCCAGTATAGACCCCCCCCCCCTTCCCAGTACAGATTTCTCCCAATATAGATTTCTCCCTCCAAGTACAGATCTCCCATAGTAAAACATTTCTCCCAGTTCAGATCTACATTCGGTACCAATATCCCCAAGTAAAGATCTCCTCCCAATACAGATCTATCACCAATACAGATCTCCCTCAAGTACAATTCTCCCCCCAGAACAGATTTCCCCTCAAATACAAATCTACCCTAGTACAAACCTCCCCAAATACAGATTTCTCTCCCAGTACGGATCACCAGTACAGATCTCCCTCATTAGAGATCTCTTGCAGTATAGATTTTCCCCAGTATAGACGTCCAACCTGTCAGTACAGGACTCTCTTTCCAAGTATAGATCTCCCCCATTACAGATCTCCCGGAGTCCAGATCTCTCCCTCCAAGTACAGATCTCCTCCAGGACAGATCTTCCCCCAGCGCAAAACTTCTCCCAGTACAGAACTCCCAACAAGTACATATTTTTTACTAGTAAAGATACCCCCAGTACAGATCTCTCCCAGTTCAGATCTTCCCCCAATAAAACCTGAGCTTCCCCAGTACAGATCAACACTAATTCAATTTCAGATTATCCTCTAAGTACAGATCTCATTCCAGTACAGATCTCTAATCAGTACTGTTCTTTTCACAAGTACAGATTTCCTCCAGTACAAATCCACGTGCAACACAGCTCTCTCTTCGTGAAAATACCTTACCCAGTACAGATATCCCCCTAAATACAAATCTCCTCCCAATACAGATCTATCTCAGTACAGAACTCTTCCCCAGTACAGATCTTTTCCCAGTACAGATCTGACCAGAATAGATTTCCCATCCATACAGATCTCTTGCCAGTACAGATCTCCTCCAGTACCCACTTGCTGACTGGCCCAAAGTAAAAATACATCATTACTTTGACATTAAATACCAGTGTTATAGTAGCAGCTAGCTGCCATAACCACAGTATCATTTTTTACTATGGGCGATTCTGCGTTGGATAAAAGTGGTCCTGCAAGCACATTCGCTGCAGGATCACTTTTAGAGGTGGTGGGAGAGGTGCCCCCTCCTATTCCTAGTCGTTTCCAGGCTTACCAGAGCCATCGGTAAAGCCCAGAAGCGATCCGATGTGGCCGTTTTCTGTGCAGGAAGACAAGTGAGGACAAGATGGACCCCACACGTCTCTATGCCCTTGGAGGACCGGAACGACCTCTGATTTCACTTTTGGTTTTTCAGGCCAAAGCAAATGATTTTTTTTTTTTTTTTAATTGGAATGCAAAAAACAATGCTATTTTTTTCTTTTATTTAAAGGTAAATGAGAGATCTGGTGACTTTTTGACGTGTCATACTTATTTCTATTACAAGGGATGTGTACATTCTTTGTAATAGGAATAAAAGTGATAAAAAAAAATAAATAAAAAAAGGACAGTGTAAAAATAATAATAAAAAAAAATGAAAGCGCCCTATCCTTCCATGCTTGTGCGCAGAAGCAAACGCATACATAAGTCGAGCCTGCATATGTAAACGGTGTTCAAACCACACATGTCAGGCATCACTGTGATTGTTAGAGCAAGAGAAATTATTCTAATACAAGACCTCCTCTGTAACTCTAAACAGATAACCTGTAAAAATGTTTAAAAGCATCGCTTTTGGAGATTTTTAAGTACCGTAGTTTGTCGCCATTCTATGAGTGTTCACAATTTTAAAGCATGACATGTTAGGTGTCAGTTTACTTGGAATAACATCATCTTTCACATTATAAAAAAAAATGGTGTAACTATTCTTTTTTTTTTTAATATTCATTAAATTGTATTTTTTCCCAAAAAATTGCGTTTGAAGGACCGCTGCGCAAATACAGTGTGATATAAAATATTGCAACGATCACCATTTTATACTTTAGGGCCTCTGCTAAAAGAAAATACTGTTTGGGGGTTCCAGGTAATTTTCTAGCAAAAAATACAGATTTTAACTTGTAAACAAAAAGTTCCAGAAAAGGCCTGGTCAGCAATTGGGTACAAATCCCCCCCCCCCCCCCCAGTACTGATCTCCCCTCAAGTACCACTCTATTCTAGTACAGATCTCCCTCTAAGTACAAATATCCCCCCAATACAGATGTCCCTTTAAGTTCATCTCTCCATCAGTACATATCTCTCTACCAGTACAGATTTGCCTCTGTAGAGAGCTCTACACAGTACAGATCTCCCCAAATACATAGCTCCCCCAAACACACATCTCCCGCATCTCACAGATCTCTTCCATTATAGATATCCCTCAGCAAAGGTCTTCCCCAGTACAGATCTCCCCCGAGTATAAATCTCCCCCAATACAGATATACCCTCAAGTAAAGGTCTCCCCGAGTACAGAATTTCCCCTAAGTACAGACCTTTTCCATTACAGATCTCTCTCCCCAGTACAGATCTCCCCTAGTACAGATCACCCCCATGTACAGATCTTCCCTCAGCACATATTTTCCACAGTACAGATCTCCCCCAGTATAAATCCCCCCCCCCCCCCCCAAGTACAGAACTCTCCCACCAAATACAAATCTTCTCCAGTACAGATCTCCCCCCAGTACAGAACCCCCCCCATAACAGTACTTTTACCCAGTACAGATCTCCCACCGAGCACAGATTTTCCGCTAGTACAGATCTCTCCCACTCCAGATCTTCCCCCAGGACAGATTTACCCCCAGTGCAAATCTCTTCACCAAATTAATTTCTCCCTCCATTACAAATCTCTCCCTGTAAAGATTTCCACCCAGTACAGATCTATAACCAGTACAAATCTTTCCTAAATACGAAACGCCCCAGTACAGATATTCCCCACGTGCATATCTTCCCCAGTAGGGACCTTCCCCTCAGTACAGATTGCCCCCAATACAGGCCCATTATACATTCCCCATCCAATGCAGATCTCCCCCAGTATAGATCTCCCCCACAGAACCCCCCCCCCCCCCCTGTAATATTTGTGAGGCAGTACAGTTCTCCCGCTAAATTGAGATTTTCCACTAGTACACATCCCCCATTCCAGATCCCCCCCCACCCCATACGCTCACCCCGCCCAGTACAGATCTTGCAAAGTACAGATCTCCACCAGTATAGATATCTTCCACCAAGTACAGATCTCATCCCTGTACAGATCTCTCATAAGTTCTGATCTTTCCCAGTACAGATCTCCTCCAGTACAAATCTCCCCCAAAGCAGATCTCCCCTCATGTACAGCTTTCCCCAGTACAGAGATCTCCCTTAAAATACAAATCTCCTCCCAGTACAGATCTATCCCAGTGCAAATCTCTCCCCCAATACAGATCTTTCACCAGTACAGATCCCCATTGGTACAAATCGCCTCCAGTGCAAATCTCCCCCAGTATTTATCTCCCCCCAAGTACCACTTTCCCTTAGTACAGATCTCCCCTCAAGTACAGCTCTTCACCAAAACAGATATCTCCCCAGTACAGATTTGCCTCAGTACAGATCTCCCCACAGTACACATCTCCCCAAAGCGCACATCTTCCCCAGTGCAGATCTCCCCCAGTGCAAATCTCCCCCAGTACAGATCTCTCACCAGTACAGGTCTGCCCCTAGAACAGCTCTCTCCCCAGTAAAGAGCTAATCCAGTAAATGCTTTTCTCTAGAACAGATCTCTGCCCAGTACAGATCTCTGTCTCCAAGTGCCAATCTCTCCCATCAAGGACAAATCTTATCCAGGACAGCTCTCCCCTACCAAGTACAGATCTCCTCCCAGTGCAGATCTCCCCCAGTGCCTATCTCTTCAGTATAGATCTCCCCCAGTACAGATCACTCACCAGTAAAGATCTCCCCCAGTACAGATCTCTGTCTCCCAGTACAGAGTTCTCTCCCAGTACAGCCCCCCCCGTACCAATCTCCCTTCAAGCACAGATCTCCCCCTGTACAATCTCTCCCTAAGAACAGATCTCCTTATAGTACAGATCTTTTTCCAGACCAGACCTCTCCCCCAGTGTACACATCTCCCCCAATACAGATCTCTCCCTCCAAGTATGATCTACTAACGGCCAAAACCAATGGACACTTTTCTGTACTCTTACTCCTGGACCTCTCTGCTGCCTTTGATACTGTTGACCACCCCCTCCTCCTCAAAAACCTCCACACTTTTGGTCTCCGTGATTGTACTCTTCACTGGTTCTCCTCCTACTTATCCAACCACACCTTTAGTGTTACTTACAATTCAACTTCTTCCTCTCCTCTTCCTTTCTCTGTTGGGGTCCCCCAAGGTTCTGTCCTTGGACCTCTCCTATTCTCAATCTACACCTCCTCCCTGGGTCAGTTGATAGCCTCCCATGGCTTCCAATACCACTTCTACGCTGACGACACCCAAATCTATTTCTCTACCCCACAGATCACTCCCGCTGTCTCCTCACGTATCACTAATTTACTAACAGATATATCAGCCTGGATGTCACACCACTTCCTCAAACTCAATCTGTCCAAAACCAAACTTATAATTTTTCCTCCCCCATATGCCCCTTCCCCTGATCTCTCTGTCAAAATCAATGGCACAACTATAAGCCCATCCCCGCTTGCCAAGGTCCTAGGTGTAGTTCTGGACTCTGAACTCTCCTTTAAGCCCTACATCCAATCACTGTCCAAATCTTGCCACCTCAACCTCCGCAACATCTTCAAAATACGCCCCTTTCTAACCAACGACACAACAAAGCTCTTAATCCACTCCCTGGTCATCTCTCGTCTCGACTACTGCAACTCCCTTCTCATTGGCTTACCTCTACATAGGCTATCCCCCCTCCAATCCATCATGAATACTGCTGCCAGACTTATCCACCTTACCAATCGCTCTGTTTCTGCTACTCCTCTCTGTCAATCCCTCCACTGGCTTCCACTCACCCAACAAATTAAATTCAAAATACTAACAACTATTTACAAAGCCATCCACACCTTATCCCCCAGCTACATCACTAACCTGGTCTCTAAATACCAACCTATTCTTTCTCTTCGTTCCTCTCAAGATCTCCTGCTCTCAAGCTCCCTCATCACCTCCTCCCATGCTTGCCTCCAGGACTTTTCCAGAGCCTCTCCAATCCTATGGAATGCCTTACCCCAAACTGTCCGAATATCTTCTACTCTATTATTTTTAGACAATCCCTAAAAACCCTTCTCTTCAGAGAAGCCTATCCTACCCACACCTAACAACTGTATTCTCATTTTCTCCATCAGCTCATCCCCCACCGTCATTACCTTTTGTCCCTCTTGACCCTCCCTTCTAGATTGTAAGCTCTAGCGAGCAGGGCCCTCTGATTCCTCCTGTATTGATTTGTATTGTAATTGTACTGTCTGCCCCCATGTTGTAAAGCGCAAACTGTTGCCACTATATAAATCCTGTATAATAATAATAATAATAAGTACAGATCTCTGTCGCTAAGTCCAAATCTCCCCCAAGATTTGCCTCCATTACAGATTTCCCCCCTCTGTACAGATATCAACGAAAGTTCCAATCTCTCACAGTTCACATCTATCCCAGTACAGATCTACCCCCCAATACAGATCTCCCTTAGTGCAGATCTTTCCATCAGTACAGATCTGCCCTCAAGTACAAATCTCTCCACCACTACAGATCTTCCCCAGTACAGACCTTCCCCCATTTCAGAAGACTCCAAGTAAATATCTTCCCCGGGTACAGATTTCACCCTCCAAGCACAGATTTCCCTCCAGTACAGATATGTCCCCCCAAGGGCATATCCCCCCCAGTACATATTGTATATCCTCCGGTATAGCTCTTCCCTTACAATTACCATTCCCCAAGTACAGATCTTACCCCAAGTAAAAATCTCTTACAGTACAAATATTTCCTTACTACAGCTCTCTCTCCCAGTATAGATCTTCTCCAGTACAAATCTCACCCCAGTACAGATCTACCTGCAGTACAGATCTCCCTCAGTACAGACCTCCATCCAATAAAGATCTCCCATAGTACATACCTTCCCTCAATACTGATACCCCACTGTACAGATTTCCCCCCAGAGCAGATCTTCTCCCAGTACAGATTTCCACCAAAGGACAGATCTCCCTAAGTACAGATCTTTCCCAAACAGTTCACCCCAATGTAGATCTCTCCCAGTATAGAAACCCTCAGTTCAGATCTCCCCCCAGTATAGATCTCTTCCAATACAGATCTCTCCCCAGTATAGACCCCCCAAATATAGATCTCTCCCCCCAAGTATAGATCTCCCCTAGGTACAGATCTCCCCAGTACAGATCTCTCCAAGTACATATCTTCCCGCAGTATAGATCTCTCCCCCAAGTATAGATCTCCCCCAGTGTAAATCTCTCACCGAGATGTCCATAGTTCAGATATCTCCCCAGTTCAGATATCTCCCCAGTACAGATCTTCTCTAGTTCAGATCTCTTTCTCAGTAAAGATCTCCCCAAGGCACAGATCCCCCATAGTACAGCTCTTCTGTCAGGCACAGATCTCCCCCAGTATAAATCTCTTCCTAAGTATGGATCTCTCTCCCAGTACAGATCTCCCCCAAGTACAACTCTCCCAAAGTACAGCTCTCCCCTCAAGCACAGATCCTCCCCCTAAGTTCAGATCTCCCACCAGTAAAAATTTCCCACAGGTACAGATCTGCCCCCACTACAGATCTCTTCCCCAGTACAGTCTTCTACAGTATACTGTAGATCTTTCCCAGTACAGCTCTTCATCTATTTATAGATTTTCTCCGGTACAAATCTGCCTCCTAATTCAGATTTCCCCCAGTAAACATCTCTCACCCAGTACAGTTATTCCTCAGTAAAGATTTCCCCCAAGTACAGATTCCTGCCATTGCAGATCTCTCCAGGTACAGATGTCACCTCAATACTGTTCTCCCCCCAGTATAGATTTCCCCAGTATAGATCCCCCCCAGAAAAGATCTTGCCCAGTACATTACTCACCCCAGTACGGATCTCATCCAGTAGAGGTTTCCCCCAAGTACAGATCTCACCCCAGTACAGAGCTCCCCCCCCAGTACATATCTCCTCTCAAGTACTGTCAGGAGTCAGCAGCTGGAATGACCAGATATAAATAGCTACACAAGGAAGCTGGAACCAAACAATGTATAGTAAAATAAATGTATTAATAGCAAGCAGAAAGACATGCACACACCAGCAAGCAGTGAGCATAAACAATAAGTGACCCACAACCAAAAAATGCATAATTAACAGAAACCTAGCAAAGTATATACAAT
Source organism: Glandirana rugosa (assembly GCA_018402905.1). Taxonomy (NCBI): domain Eukaryota; kingdom Metazoa; phylum Chordata; class Amphibia; order Anura; family Ranidae; genus Glandirana; species Glandirana rugosa. Next base: position 33,545 of record BLSH010403674.1, on the reverse strand, counting down.
ATGTACAAATATGTACAATATGGGAAGCAAGAGTAACAGTGGCAATGCAAGAAAAAGGGGGGATGAGGACTGGGTACAGGAACAAGGCAAGCAGCAGTAAGAGAACAGGATACAAAAATATCTCAAGAGCAGGATGGGTCTGGCAGCAAGCAAGGAAATCAAAACACTGATGCAAATTATAATAGCAGAGGTGGGACTTAAGTACACTCCCAGCAGCTGGGGCCAGAAGGAACTGATTGCAGGAACCTGCTGGCTGCTGGGAGACACCCGCTGGTGGTCACTGGAACTACAGCTTTTAGCCTAGAGAACCACAGTGCCACCAGCAGATAAGCCAGGCCCTGACAAGTACAAATTTTCAACCAATACAGATTTCCTTATGTAAAATGTTCTTCCCCAGTACAGATTCCACCCCCCCCCTCTCCCCCTCCCAAGTACAGATTTTTATATCCAATAATTCTTTATTAGAGAAAAAAATTGAACATTACCAGGCAGTATGGTGAGGTTTTGTAGGAATATGAACAAATGCTAGGAGACACATGCACCAAAACAATAATAATCATAATCAAAGGGTTGAATTTTTTAATTATTATCTTAGGCATTAAAAGATGAGCATCAAAGTTTGGGTATCAATATGCTCAATACAGGATGTAATAACTTCTCCATAGGATAAAGGGAACATAGAGGGGAGAGGAACATAAGGGAAAAGAAGGGGGGTAGAGGAGTGGTCAACCAGTCAAGTAAAGGATTCACATTAACAGTAAACTGGACCAGTCATATAGCTAAAAAAAAATACATTCAATAATCTAGGCAGCTATAGTACAGTTAGCCTTGTTGAACCAAATTGACCAAACAGAAGAACATTTTGTAGAGGAAAGATTTTTAGATACTAAACATGTTTTCATTTCACATTGATAGTTCAAGATCTTGATAATATCTACTACATTAGGTGTTGTGGAAGAGAGCCATAGCCTAACAATAAAAGGTTTGGCTGCAAGAAACATGTGAATGGAAACTATTTTAACATTAGAGTAAAAATTGCTTGATGCCTAGATGTAATAGTGCGAGTGTGAGGTCAAGTAGTAGATGCGAACCCATAATTTCAGAAGCTATGCATAAAATCTTACCCTAATATTGCGACTAGAGAGATTTACATTTCCACAATATATGATATAGAGAACCCGTGTCCCCACATTGTCTCCAGCAAGTGGAAGACTGAGTGGGTAACATTTTGAAAGCGTGTAAAGTGTAAGGTACCAACGGTGTACTACTTTTTGATGGAGTTCTCAATGATTTGTACATCAGGAGGCCGTATAGGTGTATGAAAGTGCCTTTTTTCGTGAGAGGTAAGAAAAAAAGTCCCCTAACTCTGCTTCCTATTTGGACATAATAGCAGATTTAGAGAAAGCCGCATTTCCATTTAATATGTTATAAAAACATAGAGATTCCCTTCAGGTGACAGGTGTGGTCATTAAGAAATAGATAGATAGGGGCTGTTACATGGGTATGGGGGGGATTGGATGGTTGTGGAGTAATTGATATATTCTTAAGGAGTCCAAGGGCACTAAATTAAGCTGGTGTGCGTGCAGGTGAGCGCCGTCATAGGCGCCAGAATGGCCTATTTAAACGGGCAGCACTAGGGTGCATTTGCTGTCCGTTCTACAGCATTGTGTGCACCTGAGAGATTATACTCTGTTCCTCATTCCTGTATTCCTGACACCCGGCTTACCCCTGACCCTGATTGTCTGCTGCCCGCACCGACCTCTGCTTGCCCACGACCATTCTTTTGGATTGCCCCTTGTACCTCTTCTGCCAGCCCGCTGCTGACCCTGCCTGTTTCTGACCACCCTTGTGCCTGCTCCTTCTGTACCACATTTTCCAGCCAGTTGCCGACCCAGCCTGTACCACCAACTTCCCTTGCACGAGCCATCATTGGACATCTGCCATCATCAGTGGACCAGTCCAGCCCTTGTGCCCCCCTGCACTCTCGAACTCCCTGTCCACTCTACCAGGGGTTTGCGAATCAGGGCCCTAAGAGTGGTTGACCCCTGGGAGACCCCTGCACGCACCATAGTGGCCCTTCCCTCGGAGCCAAAGGTCCCTCTGCCGGATAAGTTTGCGGGTGATCGTAGCAGGTTCAGAGCCTTCCGCAACTCCTGTGAGCTCTATTTTGGTCTGCAGCCCCGCACCTTCTCCCTAGAAGCTACGAAGGTGTGATTGGTTACCTCCCTACTGCAGGGTGAAGCCAAGGCATGGGCTCACCGGCTGTGGGAACAAGGGGCACTGGTAGTCGCCACCCTGGACCTGTTCTTTGGTTCAATGGCCCGTTTGTATCAGGATCCCCACCAGGCTGCCACTGCTGAAGCCTCTTTGCATGCCTTGCAGCAAGGCCGCTGCACGGCGGAAAATTATACGGCGTCGGAGTGCAGATACAGCCTGAAATGATGCAGCCCTCTGCTACCAGTTCTGCCTAGGCCTGTCAGAGTCCCTCAAGGATGAGTTGGCCTGTGTTGGGGTGCCCCACACCCTAGAAGCCCTGATCAATTTGGCAATTCAGATCGACCGGCGCCTCAGGGAGTGCAGAGCTAAAAGGTCCTCTGGTCCCTCACGTCTGACCTGGATGATGCCCAGCTATTCACCTCCTGTTGTCACTGCTTCGGCATCCACTGCTCCTGCTCCTCTGAATCCCCCCGAGCCAATGCAGATAGGGCTTACCCGCCCATACCTTATGCCCAAACAGAAGCAAGGTCACCTGGCCCTCAATCTGTGCCTGTACTGTGGGGAGCCTGGGCACATGGTGAGATTTTGTCCTGCCAAGTTTGGTAAGTGTCCCATGAAAGAGGTAAAAGAAGAGCCTCCTGCTTTCAGTAACATTTCTCACCTTACTCTCTCCATTGCATTACAGCTTCCCGGAGGGAATATCCTGGCTCCGGTGATCATTGATTCCGGAGCATGTAGCTGTTTTCTGGATCAAGCCTTCGCTACACAACATTAGATCCCTCTACGTCCTAAGGCTCATAAGATTGTAATCCGCCTAGCGGATGGAACCACCATAAAATCCGTCACCATCACCCATGAGACTCTTCCCTTGCTGATGGCCACCAGGAGCTACTCATCTTGGATGCCATCGCATCCCCTCTTTTCCCTATTATCCTTGTCCTCCCATGGCTCTGAGCTCACAGCCCTCGCATTGACTGGATCGCAGAGGAATTTCTATTTCCGTCCAATTACTGTGCCCAGCACTGTCTTTCACATCCCAATGAGGCTGGCCCCACTCTCTTAAGCTTGGACTCTGATTCTAATTGGACGTGTTTAGTAAGAAGGGAGCTGAGAAACTTTCCCCACACCGGCCTTACGACTGCCCGATAGAACACTTACATGGAGCAGAGGTACCATTTGGCCGGATTTATCCTCTGTCTGAGCTGGATCTATCGGCCCTCAAGGCCTATCTGGACAATAACCTAGAGAAGGGATTCATCCAGCCTTCCACATCTCCTGCAGGTGCCGGGATTCTCTTTGTTGAGAAGAAGGACCATACATTGAGACCCTGCATCACCTACCGAGAACTAAACAAAATAACGGTCAAAACCCACTACCCTCTACCGTTGGTTCCAGAACTGTTTCAGTGATTGGGTTCTGCCACAGTCTTCCCCAAGTTGGATCTTCGTGGGGCATATAACCTCATCTGTATTTGGGAAGGCGATGAGTGGAAGACCGCCTTCCGAACCCGTTTCGGGCATTTTGAGTATTTAGTCATGCCCTTTGGACCAACATCTCGTCAACGATGTCTTCCGAGACTACCTAGACTTATTTGTCATCATATATCTTGATGATATACTGATCTTCTCCTCATCCCTGGAGGAACACCGTGGGCACGTCCGCAGAGTGTTAAGTCCGCTTCGGCAGCATGGACTGTATGCCAAGGCAGAAAAGTGCGCTTTCGAGCGTTCCAGCATTCAGTTTCTTGGGTTGGTCATTTCTGTCACTGGCATTACCATGGACCAACAGGAGGTTTCTGCTATCCTGGATTGGCCAATGCCAGTGGATAAAAAAGGGGTCCAACGCTTTGTGGGATTCTCCAACTTTTATCGGACGTTCATAAAAGGATTGTCTTCTATTATTTCTCCAATCACTCAACTCACAAAGCAGAATGTGTGGTTTCAGTAGACCACAGAGGCCCAAATGGCTTTCCAGACCTTGAAAAGACTTTTCACCTCAGGCATCCAGACCCTGCTCTGCCCTATGTCCTAGAGGTAGATGCTTCCGAGACTGCTGTAGGAGCTGTGTTAGAGAGAGAGGGGGATTGGGGATGAGAGAGAGGGGGGGATTGGGGATGGGAGAGAGGGGGATTGGGGATGAGAGAGAGGGGGGGAAAGAGATGGGTCCCTAGGCCTGATGCAGTCTTTTTGTGCACCCCCTGTCCCAGTCTGTGGGTAAGTGTGTTATGTAGGATGCCTGGTACCTCCTTCCATAGGGTGTTCATGCTGGCCAGCAGCAGGCAGGGCCCTTCTCCTTCTGGCTGGTAAAGATGAGGGAGCTTCATGCACCTCCCGCCTGTCTTCCGACCTTCCGATCTGCCTTTCCTCTGAAGGCCCCGGACCGATCCGCCTGTCCTCCGGGGGGTCCCAGAGCCACCTGTCCTCTGGGGGCCCCCCGATCCACCTGTCCTCTGGGAGCCCCTGATCCGCCTGTCCTCTTGGGAGTCCCAGATCCACCTGTCCTCCGGGGGCCCCTCGATCCACCTGTCTTCTGGGGGCCCCTGATCCACCTGTCGTCTGGGCCCCAGGTGGAGCTGGGAGTGGAGAGGAGGGCGGGTAGCAACCCCGGCTGCATGCACCTCCCGGCACCGGTCCTGGGGGGTGGGGCGTGATCCCCCTGTCCTTCAGGCCGCTGTCGGTCGGAGCCAGGAGTGGAGACTGGAGAGGAGGTTGGAGGAATCCAGCCTCTGGGTGGCACTGCACCGTCGGGTCTGCTGCTCCTCATCTCTCTGGTATTTAGGGAGCTCTTCTCAATCCCAGACACTCGCTTCTTCCTGCTTCTGCCGCAGCGCCGCCACTGGTACAGGACCCCCCCATGATAAGGGGCTTAAGTGGCAGCTGCTTTGGGCCCCCAACAGTAACAGGGCCCTGGGCAGCTGCCCCTTTTGCCCCGCGTTAAAGACGGCCCTGGATGGGCTGTGGTGGCACGGCAATCAAATTTTCATTCCCAAGGAACAAAGCCTAATCGTACTTCAACTCTGCCATGACCATAAATTGGCCGGACATTTTGGCGCTCATAAGACTACTGAGCTACTTCTACACTCCTTTTGGTGGTTGTCAGTGGACAAAGATTGCCGGAAGTACTTCTTGTTCCACATGTACTCAGAATAAGACCTGTAAAGCCAGAGCCTGGGGCTTATTGAACCCACTGCCAGTACCTGAAAGGCCCTGGGCCAGGATTTCAATGGACTTTATCGTGGAGTTGCCACCAGCTGAAGGACATAATGCTATCTTTGTCGTTGTGGATCGTTTGACAAAGATGGCACATTTTCTTCCTATGAAGGGCACCCCCACCGCTGCTGAAACAGCGGAAATCTTTATTAAAGAGACAGTCCGCCTTCATGGAATACGGACCAGCATAGTATCGGACCGAGGAGTCCAATTCACCTCCCGGTTCTGGAAAGCACTCTGTTTGTCTCTAGATATTGAGTTGACGTTTTCAACTGCTTACCACCCTCAAACGAATGGTCAAACTGAACGGACAAATCAGACCCTGGCGCAGTACCTCCGTTGTTTCTCATCCTTCTCACAGACTGACTGATTCACACTATTACCACTGGCAGAATTTGCCTATAATAACATCGTTCATTCTGCTACTAAACAGTTCCCATTCTGGGCGAACTACGGGTTCCACCCTACATTTTTACCTAGCTTGATTTCTGAAAGTTCGGCAACAGCTGTTGCTACAAACTGCAAAATTCCTGGAGAAAAATTAGAGATTATTACAAGATCCAAAATGGGACACTGCTGAATAATGTGCCACTGTCCCTAAGACAATAGAAGAGGAATTGTGAGTAACCCCACACAAAGTGGACGTTTTAAATGGGCACACCACGAGATAACGCCAAGTATTTATAAACATATACAAAGTTTATTTATTTGAGACATATATTAAAAAGGATGCCCAAAAGAATGGGTACATCCCATACAACAATAAAATCAAAATATTTCATATCTTGGAGAACCTAAGTATAGGAACCATACCACATGATACGTTTGTACCTAGACCGCAACAGTTATCAGCATTTTATACCAACAACAACCATGGTGTGTATACACACACAAATGTGGACGTCTACGCGTTTCGCTGTGAGCTTCCTCAGGACCCCATTCATAACATGGCTGTAAGCTGCCGAAGTAGCTAATGGTCAAAAAAATACAAAGAACAATATTTCATTAATAATGTGATATTACAAAACACATCATATACAATTGTTTCATTCTTAAATCTATATATGTATATAGCCCTCGTATTTAGGTGCTTCCATCTGACTCAGTACGATCCAGAGCGGCACTCAGGGGGGCGGACACAGGGGATTTCAAGACCCGGACTCCAAGGGTAATGTGTGCTAAGAGATATATGCAAAAGTATCAGTACTGCATATAGTCTAATACAGGGCATGACAATTACCATGACATTTTATGATTACCTGGTATATATTATTTAGTGGGAGAGGTCACTGTCACTTAGGGGGACCCCACACCCTCCTGCAGATAGTGGTTACCAGGCCGTCTAGGAAAACAACAGAGAATTTTTGACCATAAGGATTAGTGTCTCCTTATTGTTTAAACTGGAAGGCAACCGGCCGTAAAAAAAACATGGCATTATTAATGTATCACATACCCTTAGTGCATGGTCAGTCCGTGAACCAGGGAAGGGTCCAAAGGCAGGAAGGAAATGTGTCACAGTAAACCTACTTAACCAATAGGGATCGCCACCTGGAAAACCCCACTGATGGTATCTATTGGGCTGGGGCCAATCAGTGCCAAAGTAGCGAAAAGAGCCGAGTGCAATTTATTTTAAGCTGTAGAGGGATCTATCCTCCTAAATAGCAAGGCACAAAAACAGGGCATGATGCATCAAAAAGCTATATTGGGGGGTCAAACCATAAGTACATATAAGGGCCCTTAATAGATTCAGGAATACCTTTCAACAGACTCCATGCCACTTAAGGATGCCAAACTGTCCAGAAAGGTTGCCACAAACAGCCCCTCTGTAAAAACAACGGACAAACAATGTATACCCAGTCCGTACCCGGGTCTTTAGTATCAAACCAGCACACTTTGTATGGAGATCGTCACCTTACTTCCTGCTTCCTCCCGCGTCCCCCGTAATTTCCGGCTCATGCATGAGCCAGGACTAAATACTCCCCCACCTGGTCACGTGATATGGTCCGCTGTGTACGGCAAGCCTACCGCGCCAAAAAGCGAGGTCACGTAAACAGGTGTGTATCCCTACACAATGCCGCCTCATAGCGAGTGCAAAGGGGGGAGGGCGTGGTCCACCCAAGAGGCTACCCCCAGAGCGAAATCGCCCGTGGAGCAACCAAAGCAGTCCTGCCCCAACACACCCAAACGGAGGTCAATGACCCCGTGGGATACATATGCCCGCCCACAACGAATGCCCCTGATCGCACAGAGTCCATGGAAGCTTGTATGTACACCACACCCATCACAATTACTCATTAAGTGTTCTATGAACAAAGTAATACGCAAATGCATATACCATAGAAGTGCAACGACGGAATACAACAAGAATAGATAAATGAAAAATAATATTGATAAAAATAAAAATAATAATAAGATGGTAATAATGGTGATGGCAATTTGGATTGGGTTCAGTAAGGCCCATAAGGGCGAACGAGATACAGAGAATTGTCAGGCATAATAGGCAGATACCAGCAGCATGAAATCTACCCATTCGTTTTATAGAAAAGCCTTAAGGCTGTCGGCCATTACAGGCAGACACCAACAACATAAATTTAATTTAATTAATTTTTATAGAAAAGGCTTGAAGCTAAATGCCTCATTCAGTCCTGGTGCCTCTGTGGCCCTAAGCAGATAAATCCACCGAGCTTCTCGTTGCAGTATTATTTTATAAAATTCACCCCCCCTGGGGTTAGGAAAAATCCTCTCCAGGGCTGCAAATTGGACTACTGCCAGATTGCTATTATGGTGCAGACTCAGATGTCTGCCAATAGGCGTAGATAATATATTTTTATGACCATAGTATACATGGTCCTTAATCCTTCGCCAAAATTTGCGCTTGGTTTTTCCAACATAGACGGCCCCACACTCTCAGAACATCACATAGACTATACTGATGGTTTGACAGTCGACGTGATGTCCAATGGTGTGGAGCCCCCCACCCGGCAGATAAAAGGTCTGGTTTTCATATATATATGAACAGAAGTTACACGAGCCACATTTCCATGTCCCCTTGAAATCAAATGTTTCTAGGTCATCTTGAAAATTACTTCTGATGATACGATCCCTGACTGACTTAGCCCTCCTATATGTGATCTCAGAGGTAGATCCGATATACTTAGTCAAAATGTTATCATTTAACAATAGGTGCCAATGTTTATCCAAGATTTTTTTAATCTGTTGATGTTGGTTTGTGTAGGGAGTGATTAATCGCACCCTATCTGTTTGTTTGGGTTTATGAACTTTGGACATAGTGTCCTCTCTTGTACGTCCATAGGCTTTATTAAAAGCCTTCCTTAAAAGGGTGCGTGAATATCCTCTGGCCAGGAGCCTATCCCGTAGGGCATTGGCCTCCTGACAAAATGATCTATCATCTGAGCAAATTCGTCTCAACCTAAAACATTGTGAATATGGGATGCTTTTGATCAGGGGTTGGGGGTGGAAGCTCTGTGCATGTAGCAATGTATTGCCTGCCATCGGCTTGCGATACAACGTAGTGGAAATGCCACCTGTTTGGTCCATTAGGATGTGAATGTCCAAAAACGGCAGAGAAGAGGAACTATATTGCATAGTAAAGGTAAGATTAAATTCATTTGTATTTAGACTTGCAAAGAAGTCCAAAAGGGTCTCCTCTGGCCCCGACCATAGAACGAACACGTCGTCTATGTATCGGAGCCAGAGGAGAATATGGGGCCAAAACTCCTGGTATCGATCCTCCGATAGGAGGGTACGCTCCCACCCCCCCAGGTACAGGTTTGCGTACGATGGGGCACACGAAGTCCCCATCGCCACGCCCTGCACCTGGAGGTAGTGGGAGTCATCAAACAAAAAGACATTCCTTGTGAGGATATGTTCTAGGAGAGCTAGAATGAATTCATTGTACTCAGAGAAGTCCTGGTGTCTCTCACTCAAAAACTCCCTGATAACAGCTAAACCTTTATGATGTGGAATACTGCTGTATAGGGCTTCAATGTCAATTGCAACCAATTTAGTACCTGGGGGCACCGTCAGTCCGTCAATTTGTCACAGCAGATCAGGGGTATCTTGTATATAAGATGGCAAAGAGGAAACGTGTGGGCGCAGATAGCTGTCCACCAGACAACTAGCTGGCTCAGCATAAGCGCCCACGCCTGACACAATTGGCCTCCCTGGGGGCTTCTCCATGTTTTTATGCGTTTTTGGGAGTGCATAGAATGTGGGTGTCCGGGGGTTTTTTTCTCCTATTGATTCAAAGATTTCCTTAGTAATTGTCCCCCTGGAGTATGCATAACTAATGAGTTCATAAAATTCATTACGGAACTTTTGAACACTATCCTGTGAAATTTCTCTATACCAATTTTTGTTGTTTAATATCTTTTTGCACATGTCCCTGTACTGCTGTGTATCCATGAGGACTACGTTACCGACTTTGTCGGATGGCTTTATGACAATATTTTTTTATTGCTTAGCGATTTGAGGGCTTCCCTTTGTTGTCTATTAAGGTTGCCTTCCTGATACTTAGTACTTTTTATCAGTTCAATTTCTTTAGTGACTTGCATCACAAAAGCTGCCACATTAGGGTTAGTGTTGAGGGATGGAAATTTGGTGGATTTCTTTTTAGAGGCCGATGGGTGACCAAAAGAAGAAGGCGCCAGGTGGGAAGAGGAGGGGAGGCGGAGGGGGTTGTCCCCTCCCCCTCCCCCCCGAGGCCCCGGGAGTGGCTCCTACGGGGTCAATGCTGCCCAGAGTGTGTTCATGCACCTCATTCTCCTCCCATAAGTCCATAAGGTCCTTGAGGGCCTGGAAGTCCCGAACCTTAAATTGTTTCCATTGCTCTATTTGAATATCCTCCTCTTTCTTACGCGTTCGTTCTTCATCAAATAGAAACTTATATATTAATTTTCTGCCAAACATATTGATATCCTTGACTAATTCATATGTATCAAAATCCTGCGTAGGACAAAAACTTAGTCCTAAACTTAAGACTTCCCTTTCTGCATCTGTAAGTGTGTAAGAGGAAAGGTTTATGATGTTAAGTCCGGTGGTGCTTGCATGAGTTTGGTCACAAAAGGGTTCAAAGTCGTTTGAACGTTTTTTGGAACCGGTGTCATGGGATGAGTGTGTTCCGGACGTTCCTCGCGTGTGTCCTGAGTGTAGTTAGTGGTATTTTTAGTGTTGTATGTGTGCTTAGGTAGTTGTGTCTGCTTCTGGAGGGTTTGGTCCCATCAGAGTGTGCCTCATACGAAGGGGCTTGTGAACGTGGTTGTGAATGCCCTGAATGTGTTTGTGCTTGTGTCATACCGTGCTCATTGGAGCCTGATTCAGTGAGACGTTTTTTGTTATTATTACCACCACCGGATGCTCCCTCGCCATCTTTGGGTCTTTTGCGAAACTGACGGTGCCGCCAATGTGCTGCTTGATTGCCCTGTGTTGAATAGGAAAAATTAGATGTATTAGAGCTTTGAGAGGCATAAGAGGAGTCTGAGTCAGTTCCCTCATAGTCACGTCCAGAGGCACCCATTCTCTGAAATCTGGGGAAGCGTGAACGCCTAACCCCAGGAATGGGCCACCTATAGGCGGTATGGTTGTTGAAAGCAAGTTTGTCTCTGAGATATTTTTGTTCCTTCTTTTGGATAAATTCCCTATTAAATTTCTCCAGATGTATTTGTAGTTCTTTATTTTTAGTTTCATATTCAGGATGGGCCGTAAGACTATTATGTTGTGTATGAATCTGTTTAATTTCAACATCTACCTCATCCATTTCTCTTTGATACTGTTTGATATAGTTCAGACTATTACAGGAAACACTAAAACTCAGGAGCACAATAAGGATGTGTATGACAAGAAGAGGCGTGGAGGATTGGATCTCCAACCCGGTGACTGGTTCTGGCTAGCCACTAGGAACCTAAAGTTGACTTGTCCTTCAAAGAAGCTGGGGCCTAGATTCATTGGCCCATTTCCGGTGAAAAGGAAAATCAACCAGGTGGCATATGAACTTGATCTGCCCTCTACCTTACGGATCCACCCGGATTTTCATGTCACCCTGCTGAAACCTGTAGTTGCTGATCCCTTTCCGGGATGGTCAACCCCTCCACCAGAACCGGTTCTAGTAGATGGGGAGGAGGAATTTGAAAATGAAGCCATCTTGGCATACAGGAGGAGGGGTGGCTCCCTATATTACCTGGTCAAGAGAGGATACGGGCCCGAGGAGAACTCTTGGGAACCAGAAGCAAATGTGCATGCAGAACAGCTGATCAACACCTTCTGGAGAAATCAGTCTGGAAGTCGGGAGGCTGCCCCTTGGGGGGGCAATGTCAGGAAGCGCCCATTCCTGTGCACGGGCATGCGTGGGAGTATGCATGAACGCAGCAGGTGCGGGCACACAGCTGGTGCCAGAACAGCCTATTTAAATGAGCGGCACTAGGGTGCAAGTGCTGTCCGTTCTACAGTGTTGTGTGCACCTGAGAGATTATACTCTGTTTCTATTTCCTGTATTCCTGACACCCGGCTTACCCCTGACCCTAATTGTCTGCTGCTCGCACCGACCTCTGCTTGTCCACAACCATTCTTTTGGCTTGCCCCTTGTACCTCCGCTGCCAGCCCTGCCTCTTTCTGAACACCCTTGCGCCTGCTCCTTCTGTACCACATTTTCCAGCCAGTTGCCGACCCAGCCTGTACCACCAACTTCCCTTGCACGAGCCATCATTAGACATCTCCCATCATCATCAGTGGACCAGTCCAGCCCTCATGCCCCCCTGCACTCCCAAGCTCCCTGTCCACTCTATCAGGGGTTCGCGAATCAGGGCCATAAGAATGGTTGCTCCCTGCATAAGACAGACTCGACCGCCAGTAGCGTGACAAGTACAGACAAGTACAGACTTTTCTCCAGTATAGATCTCCCCCCAGTACACATATCCCCCAATACAGATCTCCCCTCAGTACATATCTCTCCCCCAGTACAGATCTCTCCTCAAGCACAGATTTTCTAACAGTACAAGTCTCACCAACTATAGTTTTCCTCCCCTGTAAATATTTCCCCCAGTACAGGTCTTTCAGTAGTACACATCTCCCCTCAGTACAGATCTCGATTCAAGTACAGATTTTCCATCAGTACAGATCTGCCCTCTGGTACAGATTTTCAACCAGTGCAGATCTTGCTCCAATACAGATCTCACCCAGTACAGATTTCCCTCCAGTACAGATCTCCCCCAGAGTTGAACTTCCCTCAGTACAGATTATTTTCCCAGTAAAGACTCCCCTAGTAGAGATCTCGCCCTAGTACAGATGTTCCACTCCAAATATAGATTCTCCTCCCCTCCGAGTAAAGATCTCCCTCAGTACAGTTCTCCCCCTACAATTGCTGATCTCCCCAAGTACAGATCTATCTCAGTACAGATCTCCCCCAAGTCCAGATCTCTACCTAGTACAGATAACTCCCCAGTACAGATCTATTCCCAGTAGAGACCCCCCTCCCCAAGTTGAGATCTCCCCTCAGTCCAGATCTCCCCCAGGACAGATCTCCCCCCTCCCCCAGTACATATCTCCCCTAGTATCTCACAAAAGTGAGTACACCCCTCACATTTTTGTAAATATTTTATTATAGTTTTTCATGTGACAACACTGCAGAAATGACACTTTGCTACAGTATAAAGTAGTGAATGTACAGCTTGTATAACAGTGTAAATTTGCTGTCCCCTCAAAACAACTCAATGCATAGCCATTAATGTCTAAACCGCTGGCAACAAAAGTGAGTACACCCCTAAGTGAAAATGTCCAAATTGGACCCAATTAGCCATTTTCCCTCCCCAGTGTCATGTGACTTGTTAGTGTTACAAGGTCTCAGGTGTAAATGGGGAGCAGGTGTGTAAAATGTGGTGTTATCGCTCTCTCTCTCATACTGGTCACTGGACATTCAACATGGCACCTCATGGCAAAGAACTATCTCAGGATCTGAAAAAAAGACTTGTTGCTCTACACAGAGATGGCCTAGGCTATAAGAAGTTTGTCAAGACCCTGAAACCTACCTGCAGACATGGTGGCCAAGACCATACTGCAGTTTAACAGGATAGGTTCCACTCAGAACAGGACTCGCCATGCTCAACCAAAGAAGTTGAGTGCACATGCTCAGCGTCATATCCAGAGGTTGTCTTTGAGAAATAGACGTATCAGTGCTGCCAGCATTGCTGCAGAGGTTGGGGATCAGCCTGTCAGTGCTCAGACCATGCGCCGCACACTGCATAAAATTGGTCTGCATGGCTGTCATCCCAGAAGGAAGCCTCTTCTAAAGATGTTGCACAATAAAGCCTGCAAACAATTTACTGAAGACAAGCAGACTAAGGACACGGATTACTGGAACCATGTCCTGTGGTCTGATGAGACCAAAATAAACTTATTTGGTTCAGATGGTGTCAAGCGTGTGTGGCAGCAACCAGGTGAGGAGTACAAAGACAAGTGTGTCTTGCCTACAGTCAAGCATGGTGGTGGGAGTGGGAGCTACAGTTCATTGAGGGAATGATGAATGCCAACATGTACTGTGACATACTGAAGCAGAGCATGATCCCCTCCCTTCAGAGCCTGGGCCGCAGGGCAGTACTCCAACATGATAAGACCCCAAACACACCTCCAAGATGACCACTGCCTTGCTAAAGAAGCTGAGGGCAAAGGTGATGGACTGGCCAAGCATGTCTCCAGACCTAAATCCTATTGAGCATCTGTGGGGCATTCTCAAACGGAAGGTGGAGGAGCACAGGGTCTCTAACATCCACCAGCTCTGTGATGTCATCATGAAGGAGTGGAAGAGGACTCCAATGGCAATCTGTGAAGTTCTGGTGATCTCCATGCCCAAGAGTGTTAAGGCAGTGCTGGAAAATAATGGTGACCACACAAAATATTGACACTTTGGGCCCAATTAGGACATTTTCACTTAGGGGTGTACTCACCTTTGTTGCCAGCAGTTTAGACATTAATGACTGTGTGTTGAGTTATTTTAAGGGGACAGTAAATTTACACTGCTATACAAGCTGTACACTCACTACTTTACATTGTAGCAAAGTGTCATTTCTTCAGTGTTGTCACATGAAAATATACAATTAAATATGTACAAAAATGTGAGGGGTGTACTCACTTTTGTGAGATACTGTAGCTCTCCCACCAGTACAGATCTACCCCCAGGACAAATCTCTACCTTCAAGTATAGATCTCTGCCCCTAAGTACACATCTCTCCCAGTACAGCACTCCACCCAAGTAAAGATCCCCTACAGTAAAAGTCTCTCCCCATTTTGTCTCACGCTTCTCCTGCCCTTAAGTCTGCCACTCAGATATTTCTAGCCAGAGGCCTGTTACTCAGTATAAATAAATGACTAGTCCAGCTGCTTTAACTTTTTAACAAGCTAGAACTTGATTACGGTTCAATACATCTCCTGTGACACACAGATCCTTTACAGCATGGCAATCATCCCCATGACTCATTAAATAGAATTCTAAAGCGCAGAGTACTACTTCTTAATACATGACATTCTCAAGTGTAGAACAGTCACATAATTTCCAGAACCATAGCAACCATCTTCCCAGATGCTACAGTGTCCTTAGCCAGACATCTCATACTCAGGGTGCATCTTCCTTACACACAAAGGGAGATCCTCCATGGGCCCAGAAGCTGCTCTAAACCAATCAAGGGTTGGGTCAAGATTTCTCTTCAAATTGTCTTCACTCACCACCCTGGCAGTTCAGCCCTGCAGATGGTTCTGTATTGCAGAACCAGCACCGCACTACATTTTTGTCCTGCTTCCATATCCCAAGTGCCCTTGGCCCCATCCACAGTTGGCATATAAAGGGGCACTATCTCTACCCATTACTTCGCTACAGGAGAGGCAGCAATTAAAGGACACTAAGACCTGCCAATAGGGATGAACCGAACACCCCCGGTTTGGTTCGCACCAGAACATGCGAACAGACAAAAAGTTCAGGGCGAACATCCGAACACCATTAAAGTCTATGGGACGCAAACATGAAAAATCAGAAGTGCTCATTTTAAAGGCTTATATGCAATGTTATTGCCCTAAAAAGTGTATGGGGACCTGGGCCCTGCTCTAGGGGACATGTATCAATGAAAAAAAAGTTATTAAATCAATCGTTTTTTTCAGGAGCAGTGATTTTAATAATGCTTAAAGTGAAAAAAAAAAGAAAAATTCCTTTAAATATTGTGCCTGGGGGGTGTCCTTAGTCTGTGTGTAAAAGGGCGCATCTCTGTGAGGTGTAGAACATAGCCAGGGCAAAATGAAATTTCCATAGGAAAAATTGTCATTCAAAATTGTGGCTGTAATGTATTGCCGGTTCCCGGCAATATACAAAAAAAAAAAAAACGCTTGAAAAAAGTGCGGGGGCCCCCCCCCCTGTCCAAACAAGGCTCTTCGGGTCTGGTTTGTATATTAAGGGGAACCCCGCATCAAATTTAAAAAAAATTGACGTCGGGGTCCCCCTAAAATCCAAACCAAACCCTTATCCGAGCACGCAGCCCGGGCCGGTTAGGATGGGGGGGGGGGATGAGAGAGCGCCCCCCCCTCCTGAACCGTACCAGGCTATATGCCCTCAACATGGGGTATATGTGTGATTTGGGAGAGGGGGGGCTCTGCTCCCCCCACCTCAAAGCACCTTGTCCCCATGTTGATGGGGACAAGAGCCTCTTCCCCACAAGCCTGGCTGGTACTTGTGGGGGTCTGCGGGCGCGGGGGGGCTTATTGGAATAAGGGGGCCCCCAGATCCCGACCCCCCCATGTGAACAGGTTTGGGGTACATTGTACCCCTACGCATTCAGCAAAAAAGGAGTGTAGTGTAAAAAAAAAAACATTGGGCAGTTTTTGACAAGTCCTTTATTTTGTATTATAGCTCTTTTCTTCTTTCTTCTTTCTTCCTCCATCTTCTCCTGGCCCGGTCCTTCTTCTGGTCTTCTGCTTCTTTTAGTCTTCTTGCTTCCTCTCCTCTTCAATCTTTCTTCTTTCCCCGCCGCCACGATCTCCGCTGGTGCAGTCCGGCCCCTGCGCGTCTTGCCGAATGGGCAGTCTTCACGATGACAGTGCTTTTATAAGAAGGGGCAGGGCCACCCGTGATGTAAATGAGTGACCCGCCCCCTCTGACATCACATGACATCAGAAGGGGGCGGGCTCACTCAGTTACGTCACTGGGTGGCCCCACCCCTTCTTATAAAAGTAATGTCATTGTGAAGACCGCCCATTCGGCCATTCAGCAAGATGCGCAGGGGCCGGACTGTACCAGTGAAGAGAGCGGCGGCGGGGAAAGAAGATCAAGATGAAGATGAAGATTGAAGATTAAAGACGAGGAGAGGAAGCAAGAAGACTAAAAGAAGAAGAAGAAAACCAGAAGAAGGAGCGGGCCAGGAGAAGATGGAGGAAGAAAGAGCTGTAATACAAATAAAGGACTTGTCAAAAACTGCCTATTGTTTTTTTTTACACTACACTCCTTTTTTGGTGAATGGGTAGGGGTACAAAGTACCCCAAACCTATTCACATAGGGGGGGTCGGGATCTGGGGGCCCCCTTATTAAAGGGGGCTTCCAGATTCTGATAAGCCCCCTGCCTGCAGACCCCCACAAGCCAGGGTTGTGGGGATGAGGCCCTTCTCCCCATCAACATGGGGACAAGGTGCTTTGGGGGGGACCTCAAAGCATCCACCCCATGTTGAGGGCATGTGGCCTGGTATGGTTCGGGGGGTGGTGCTCGCTTGTCCCCACCCCCTCCTGCCATGCCAGGGCTGCATGCTCGGATAAGGGTCTGGTTTGGATTTTGGGGAGGACCCCACACCATTTTTTTTAAATTTGGCGCGGGGTTCCCCTTAAAACCCATACCAGACCTGAAGGGCCTGGTTTGGATTTTGGGAGGAACTGCACGTCATTTTTTTTTTTCAATTTTGGCACGGGGTTCCCCTTAAATTCCATACCAGACCTGAAGGGCCTGGTTTGGAAATTTTGGGGGGAACCGCACGTCATTTTTTAAAAATTTTTGGCACGGGGTTGCCCTTAAATTCCATACCAGACATAAAGGGCCTAAAGGGGGGAACCGCACGTAATTTTTTTGTTTATTTGGAGCGGGCCCTGCTGTTGGAAATTAGTTAAAAAATTGTGATAAAATCCCCCAGTCAAACAGGTGGCCAAAAATTGGGCCTTGGGTGTTGGCGGTGCCAGAACATCGTAACCCCTTGCAGTTACTCTTGTTGGACAGAGGAACTGGGCCCGATGTTGTAAATTAGTTTACAAATCCTGACGAAAGCCCCCAGTGAAACCGTTGGCCAAAAATTGGGCCTTGCTTGTTGGCGGTGCCAGAACACTGTAACCCCTTGCAGTTACTCTTGTTGGACAGAGGAACTGGGCCTGATGTTGTAAATTAGTTTAACCACTTAAAGCGGAGGACCAAGGGCTAAAAAAAAAATTAAAAGTCAGCAGCTACACATACAGTAGCTGCTGACTTTTAATATTAGGACACTTACCTCTCCTGGAGTCCAGCGATGTCGGCACCCGCCGCCAATCTTCTGATCGGGGGAAGGGTGCAGCCGCCTCCATCACGGGTAAGGGAACCCGGACGTGTAAGCAGTACAGCTTCACGCCGGGCACCTTACTGCGCATGCGCGAGCTCTGCCGCGCTCTGCTACTGGCCAGGCGGCCAGAAGCAGAGCGAGCAGGGAGGAGGGAGCCGGGCTGCTGATGTCAGCGGCCGCGTCCACCGGCCAGAGCTCCCGGATGTGTGGAAAAGGACACCTGTCTAAAGACAGTGTCCTCTTCCCCCTCCCCCCCGAAAGATGCCAAATGTGACACCTGAGGGGGGGAGGAATCCAACCAGCGGAAGTTCCACTTTAGGGTGGAACTCCGCTTTAAGCCCCGGAGCCCTAGAGAATAAAATGGCAATCATTGCAATACTATTTGTCACACGGCATTTGCGCAGCATTTGTATATTGTGAAAGAGGATGTTATGCCGAGTAAATAGATACCATACATGTTAGGGATGAAAATTGCGCACACTTTCGGAATGGCGACAAACTCTGGTACTTAAAAATCTCCATAGCCGACACTTTAAATTTTTTTTTTACGGTTACCAGGTTAGAGGTGCAGAGGAGGTCTTTTGCTAGAATTACTTCTCACACTCTGGTGATCGCGGCGATACCTCACATGTGTGTTTTGAACACCGTTTTCATATGCGGGCGTGACTTACATATGCGTTTTCTTTGCTGCGTGAGCTCCCGGCTACGGGGGTGCTTTAAATTTTTTTTTTTTATTTATTTTATTATATTTTTCCTCTTAACACTGTTCCTAAAAGACCCCCATCTTTCCTTTGCACTTCACAGTATTCAGATCGCCAAAAACGATTCTGAATACTGTAATTTTTTTAACACCAGCGCTGTTTCCTGCAGAGTAAACCAGAAGTGATGTTCTGACGTTGCTTCCGGAAATGTACTAAGGAGTCCTGATTGAAGCCGATTCTGGCTTCCACAGGGACTCCGAAGTGTCGGATCTGAGCTCCGGTCTCCTGGTGGGACGGGAGACCGTAGAAGAGCAGTGGACGGTGGCGGGAGGGGGTGGCCCCTCCCGCTCTCTCGGATAAAGACCGAACGGCTTCCGAGCCGGATCAGCCATTCTCACCGGATAGCCGGCGCCTGCTCTAAAAAAACGATACCAGGGTATAGCCTGTATCTGCAGGCTATGCCCTGATACTTCCACTTAAAGCTGCCACCGTTTATAAACGACGATTCGTGTTAAGTAGTTAAAAATTGTGATGACATGCCCCAGTCCAACAGGTGGTGAAAAATTGGGCCTTAGGTGTTGTCGGAGCCAGAACACTGTAACCCCTTGCAGTTACTTTTGTTGGGAGCAGGAACGGGCCCTACTGTTGTAAATTAGTGTAACCACTTAACGCGAATCGCTGTTTATAAACGGTGGCTGCTTTAAGTGGAAGTATCGGGGTACAGTCTGCAGCTACAGCAGCCGGCTATCCGTTGATAACAGCCGATCTGGCCCGGGAGCCACTCGGTCATTATCCAAGGCAGCGGGAAGGGACATTCCCCCTCCCGCCCCCGTCCGCCGCTCTTCTCCGGCCTCCCGTCCCACCGGGAGACCGGAGCTCCAATCTGACGCTTCTGGCCGCTGTGTGGAGTCCCTGTGGAAACCGGAATCAGCTTCGATCAGGACTCCTTCGTACATTACAACGTCACTTCCGGTTTAGTTGGTGGCTAATGGCGTCGGTTTTAAAAAAATTACAGTATTCAGAATCGCCGTTTTTGGTTAACTTAATACTGTGAAGGGTAAAGGAGGGATGGGGGGTCTTTTAGACCCCCCCATCCCTCCATAGAGAGTACCTGTCACCATATATTACTATCACAAGGGATGTTTACATTCCTTGTGATAGCAATAAAAGTGATCCGATTTTTTTTTTTTAAAGGAACAGTGTTAAGATGAAAAATATAATAAAATAATAAAAAAAAAAATTTTAAAGCGCCATCATCCCCGCGAGTTTGTGCAGCAAAGAAAATGCATACGTAAGTCACTCCCGAATATGAAAATGGTATTCAAACCACACATGCAAGGCATCGCCGCAATCGACAGAGTGTGAGTGGTAATTCTAGCAACAGACCTCCTCTGCACCTCTAACCTGGTAACCGTTAAAACATTTTAAAGCGTCGCCTATGGAGATTTTTAAGTACCGGAGTTTGTCACCATTCCGTGAGTGTGTGCAATTTTCAACCGTGTCGTGTATGGTATCTATTTACTCGGCGTAACATCCTCTTTCACAATATACAAAAAATTGGGCTAACTTTACTGTTGTCTTATTTTTTAACTCAAAAAAGTGATAAAAAAAAAAAAAAAAAACTGCTTGAAAGACCGCTGTGCAAATACTGTGTGACAAAAAGTATTGCAATGATTGCCATTTTATTCTCTAGGGTGTTTGAAAAAAAAATATTTAATGTTTGGGGGTTCTAAGTAATTTTCTATAAAAAAAAAGATTTTTACTTGTAAACAACAAAAGTAAAAAAGAGCTCTGGGGGTTAAGGGGTTAAAAACTGTATATATTTTAACACACCATGTCAAGTGTACTATATACCGTATGGATAGATATATAGTGGGCACTCAATACGTGGTGTGTATCTATCTATCTATCTATCTATCTATCTATCTATCTATCTATCTATCTATCTATCTATCTATCTATCTCTCTATATCTATCTATCTATCTATATATATATATATATATATCTAAACTGCCTGGCTTCAGGAACCTACACTAACTCTCTAACACCGCCGCCGACACACTATCATAGGGCCGCTGTACAATACAAGCGGCTTTATATATATTGTGGGGTGTGGATTGAGACTGCTGTGCAGTGATTGGCTAAAGGCAGGATGCCTTTAACCAATCAAAGCTCTCACAGCAGGCCGCCCGCTGATTGGCCAAAGCATACAAAAATAAGACTTTCAGTTATGATTGGCTGTTGGGGCACACTGCACTTGGCATATTTTATTTGTGCCCGGCACTGCTTTTTTAACTAAGCCCATAAAATTGTAGATAGATAGATAGATAGATAGATAGATAGATAGATAGATATCAGTGGCATATTTAGTGCATTTGACAACTGGTGCAATTTTTTTAAACACCCCCAACCTTCTGAATGTTTATAAATTATTTCAGTATAAATCATGAAACAAAAATTAATAAAAGCACATGAATTCTACTAAATCAGCAGCTGTAGTAGGTATTTCTGTTCTTTAATTCTGAAAGTGTTCTTCAGGAACACTCCTGATTCATCAGTCTGTTATACGTGTTTTTGTTTCATCAGTTTCATAAATCCTGGCTTGTTACTAAATATGACTTCCAATAAAAAAACTACTCCTGGACAACACAGAGCTTGTCGTTCCTTCCTGCACCCTAAAAATAAAAAACAGAGACAGTAAAACGTTTCTAAGCCATGTATTGCTAATCATGCCAGTATAAAATAAAAATTAAATTCATTGGCTTAATAGCGAAACCAATTGAGATAATAGAAGCATGGTTTGATAGCGACAGACCTGTATGGAATTTAATTATAGTAATATGGTCCTCTAAAAAGAGGTGACTTGACAACACAAAAATAGTAACCCTGACCGTTCATGGGCTACAAATGTATAATCATTTACAATAATTGGGCAACAGTCAGCTAATACAATATGTGGGCGAGAAATGGGACATTGTAATACGTGAGCAAGAAATTGGCAAGTGTTACAATGCAGGCAAGAAACAGGCAATTCTTGTAATATACAGGTAACCAATGCCCATTCTTTACAATGTGTGTGCAGCAAATGGACAGTGTTTACATTCTGATAAATGACAATTACAGTGACAATACCTGAAACTCAGACAGCGGGATCGCCATATGGCCAGTGGAAATAATAATCCTTATGTTGGTATACAGTGAGAGAAAATGTTTTCCTGTACATTGAAGGTCAACTCACTCCCAATGCTAAGGGGATTCTTCCTCCCACTGACCACCAGTATAAGGGGCATTTGTTGTTTTGGAGATCAATAGGAAAATGAAAAGGCACAGAGAAATCATTGATGTCAATAATGATCCATCCGGACCATCCTGTCAGATCAGGACCTGCAGATAATAGAACAACTCTTCCACTTCCTAAGTCGTTGACTCCCTGCTATGATAGGACCCCACTCCCATAAATCTTTGCTCCACACCAGCAGCCGTGTTCTGTAACTAGTGTACTCCAGGCATTGGGAGGGGACTCCTGCTGCCATGGAGTCTATCAGGAAAGGAAAATTAAGTAAGTATTTGATAGAAATTTCAGTTTTCCTGACAGACTCCATGGCAGCATACCTGTGGGAAATAACTTGCTACACACTGGTGGGAAATGCTAAGCAAAGAAAATTTAATTAACACCGTCAACCGACAGTACTTGTAAATCAAATTAACTTGAAGATAGGGCAGCTGGTTCAACACAGAAATGGAACATAAACATGTTGATAGAAGACTACTAGGAAGCTGCCCTGAAAGATACTTTGGGAGCTACATGACGCAACGCTGCCCAAGATGTAGACCTGATCCTGGTCAGGTGAGCAGACACTATCGCCAAAGGAGCCAAGCTGTTGGCCCTGTGAGCCTGTTGGATGACCTAGGCAATCTGTGTTTGATGTGATGCAAGTAAAGACAGCACAAGCCATTACTGTACAGAAGCCATGTTCAATGAATAATAACCAGCAGGAACAGGAAACACCACACAGGAAATAAGTACAACAGAGATACACCATAGAGTTGAAGCTGTAGCTTGTATATATTACTTTACAATATCTGAGGGATTTAAAAAATTGAAGGAATGTACTGCTGGGAGTTAAATCAGGATTTCCTGTTTACTAGACATGCGCTTTAACCACCCAAGTCACGTCGTGCCCTCTCCCACGCAAGTTAGAACTCCAAGGTTGGCAGAACAATTTCTTGGTTCCCACAAAGACTGATGCACCCTTGTGTATTGAGTCAAGCATAGGTAACAGCACCGCTCCACTGGAAGAATGTAAGAAGTTCCCCCTGACTTGTAAACCAATCTCTGCAGCTTTTATGCCAATGTGATAGCTGAGAAAAGGTGAACTTGACCGAGAGGCCTCCAACGGAGACAGCCCTAGAATACTCCGCTCCGATTCCCAAGGGGAAGTTGAGAACAAGAGGGAGACTCCATTGGAAAACCTTTGCTTACTCCCAGGTCTGAGCCTAGCTGCTTCCTTGAAGAATTGTTTAACAGGAAGAGGCCTAGACCAAAAAAAAAAACCTTGTGAAGGCCAATAAGGATAACACTTTAGCTCCAAGGGAGCTGGCGAATACAGCCAGAACTAAATCCGACTGGAGAAAGCCTAGAATATTTAATACTGCTAGATCACTACATGATCTGTCAGCAGCAGACATGTATTGATCACTTTTTGACCAGATTCTCCTGTCAACTTTGTCTGCGTTCATTCTTCTAGTACTTAAGAGAGTAGAGATGACTCTGGAAGAGCAGCAGAGGACCTCCAATTTCGAGAACTAGACTATCAGACGCAACCGTGCTGGACAAGGATGTAGAATTGTACTAAGTGACAGAAGGCCTGGCCTGAGGAGAAGGTGCACTGGGCTTTGGAAGCTGAACTGTGCTAGCAACAGGAACCATGACTTAATTGGCCAATAAGGCATCCCTGCCACTAACACCACAACCTCTGTCTTCGTAGTAAACCCAAGTTTGACCAGGACTGGAAGAATGCATAGGTCCTACTGCATTCCCAACGATCCATCAGGGCATCTGCACCTGAAAACCTCCACATCTGGGGACCATTCGTTGTGGACTCTGGAAAGAAAATCCGTTAGAACATTTTTGACTCTGGCAACATACGCCACTGAGCTGTAGGCTCAATTGTTCTGAGCCCAAGACCGAATTGGTTCCGCTTCCTGTAATAGAGAACAGGCTGTGAGTCCCCAGGCTGTCTTTCAATGTAGGAGACCGCCGTAGTGCACTAACCTAGGAGCACTGATGCTCCCTACATTATATGGTGAAAGGCCTGAAATTTGCTTCCTGGCCAGGGCCGGTGCAAGGATTTTTGACACCCTATGCGAAACCTCATTTTGCTGCCTCATTGGCCCCGTCCCTGACTCCACTACCTTTTCCCTGCCCATGTAATCCATGTGACCTATCTGACCCCTACACTGACCTACCTGACCCCTACACTAACCTACCTGACCACTACACTAACCTACCTGACCCCTACACTAACCTACCTGACCCCTGCACTAACCTACCTGACCATTACACTAACCTACCTGACCCCTACACTGACCTACCTGACCACTACACTAACCTACCTGACCATTACACTAACCTACCTGACCCCTACACTAATCTACCTGACCATTACACTAACCTACCTGACCCCTACACTAACTTACCTGACCATTACACTAACCTTCCTGACCCCTACACTAACCTACCTGACCCCTACACTAACCTAC
Source organism: Glandirana rugosa (assembly GCA_018402905.1). Classification (NCBI taxonomy): domain Eukaryota; kingdom Metazoa; phylum Chordata; class Amphibia; order Anura; family Ranidae; genus Glandirana; species Glandirana rugosa. Next base: position 9,093 of record BLSH010403674.1, on the reverse strand, counting down.
CTGACCATTACACTAACTTACCTGACCCCTACACTAACCTACCTGACCACTACACTAACCTACCTGACCATTACACTAACCTACCTGACCCCTACACTAACCTACCTGACCATTACACTAACCTACCTGACCCCTACGCTAACCTACATGACCCCTACAATAACTTACCTGACCATTACACTAACCTACCTGACCCCTACACTAACCTACCTGATCCGTACACTAACCTACCTGATCCGTACACTAACCTGCCTGACCATTACCCTAACCTACCTGACCACTACACTAACCTACCAGACCATTACACTAACCTCCCTGACCCCTACACTAACCTACCTGACCATTACACTAACCTACCTGATACCTACACTAGCCTGCCTGACCATTACACTGACCTACTGGAGACTGGTGGGAGATGGAGAGTAGGGAAACCATTGGCCAGGCGCCCTAGGTGGCCGCCTACTCTGCCTTGTGGTAGAGCCGGCCCTGTTCCTGGCTCCCACTACTGGAGAAACCCCTTGCAGAAGGCCATCTTCTCCAGCTACCACTTGATCCTCGGATCCGTAGCCACCATAGTGTCAACCATTTTAGACACTGAAAGGCACGCAGTTGGGAAGAAGACAGGGCCAGGAGTATTCAGATCCATAACTTTGGGATCCAGAGTCAAGGCAATGATTCCCAAGATTCGATGAACTGTGTCAGGAGGCCTTCAAGAGACTGAGTGGGCTCCAGGTGTCTCCTTGCCAGATTCAGCAGCCAGCTGAATTTGAGGAGCATAGAAAGACCTGAGCATTGCACTCCAGCAGCTGCCCTCTGTCTTGGAATGGTAGGACAAGGACCTCCATGTATCTAGGCAGGCGTATGCTCCTTGTTTTGATAAGAATATATCAACCAATAAGACCCTGAAAACACACAGGGTGATGTTGAAAGCCTGAATGGCTAGAGAAGGTCTTGACCTACCGTGAACCTAAGGAACTTGCGGAAGTCTTCTACAATGGGCACATGAAGATAAGCATCTTAAAGTGGTAGTAAACCCTCCTATTGTTTTCAGCCAAGGAAGCTGACATCTTAGCCTCTGTTTAATCTTCACTTGCCATGATGCTGCACATGTGATCCATTATGACACCAGCCATTGGATGGTTTGACAGTTTGGTTGAGCGCACGACCAAGAAAACAGCTAGCATTTCTGGCATGCCAGGAATATTAACTCTTTTTGACACTATCAAATCGATGGGTTTTCTTTCACTTTAAGTCTATTGGAAACAAGACAGTCACCTGGCTGGACCCCTATCAGGGACAATGTTTCCACCTAGCACTTCTGCTTGCTTGTTGTCTCAGGTGTTCAAGGTCTAAAACCAACCTCTGCAAGTTGTTCCTCTTCATGACCATAAGAAGGACGTCACCTGCCCTGAAAACTCTCGCATTCAGAGCCTGGCACAGCAGCACCTTGTGACACCAGTGACTTACGTAAAGCATGGGTATATGCTTTCTTTTACCACAGCGTGAGGAAAAATCACTGGAAATTACTCCGGAAAACAAGGAAGACTTCTGACGGACCCTGCATGTCCCGAAGAGACCACTTTGGCGTCCCAATAGCCTGACTCAGTAACTTCTTGGAAAAAAAAAGTTGTGACCTAATGAGGTGTTTATCGTCTGGCGCTGTGTATTGTCAATCTGACCTAGAAGAACTCACAAAAGCAAAATAGGATAGAAAGGAAATGTGGTAAAAGAACTCATAAGAGTACCCAGTCAGCAAGGAAAGGAAAGGGTTAAACCCCCTCTCATTCCTGCTACCCCAGGGCTGGCCACACGGGGGGGGGGCAGTGATACTTCCCCAGTGTGAAACTGCACAGAAAGACCGGCAATATGCCCAGGTGATCAATCATGCCAGAATCACACAGAGAGAAAGCATACAGGGAAGTTAATGCAGATCATACCCTGTAATGATTGCACACAGCACTTTGGGAACTGCTGCAAGCTGCCTACAGAGAAATCCCTATATCAACAGTAATGACTGCAGAATGAATTTCTCTACTGTAATGTTGCCACTGCCACCCACAACGTGCATGCGCTGCGTCCTTGGGCAGAAGTAACCCAGGAACGCCCATGCGTTCCAGCTGCCATAGGCCGGAAGATGCTAGAGCCAGAGAAGAAACAGACAAATGGAAAATACACACAAACTGCTGTCATGGAATTTGTAATATAAAGGTATACATTACCGCACATGGAAACTTCAATCGATCGGACCGGGCCAGGAAGGTTGAACATACCGGGCTTGCTTTTTCCCAGGAAAACACACACGCACCAGACTTTAGCAGATAAGGCCGCCAGCTAACAGCTAGGCTTTCTGGCCAGTGCGCATTCTTCCGCTGCTCACCAGGGATCCAACGTCAAGCTACTGCTTTATACACTCCATACCCTGCTAACAGCTAGGGCCTATTGGAGGGATGTAATTCCTATGTCCACTTGCCTGATTGTGGTGGACTCTTCAGGTAGAGAACCGTCTATTTGGTCCTACGGAGGAGGACGAAAAAGAAACACGGCTGCTGGTGTGGAGCAAAGATTTATGGGAGAGGGGTCCTATAGGGTAGTTATGGAGGTGAAGCTAACCCACACGTATGCTCCCATGGAGTCTGTCAGAAAAGACGTTTTTTTAAGCCCAGTGTGCATGGAGCCTTAAGAGCACTTTCTGTCTGCTGCTAAGTTCCTCTGCTATCAGCATGAGTCACTTCTGAAAAGTTTTCCTGACAACAAGAAAAAAATTATGACGGGGAGCGAGCTCCAGCTGATTGACAGCCTCAGCTCGGTTCCTGTGTGCTGTGTGAAGGAGGATGTGTCCCTTCCCTCCAATCAGCTCTCAGAGCTCTCCTCACTGCACTCTGCAGAGTGTAATTTCAGCTCTCCGTTCCCTTTTTTCTGACAGTCACACAAACTTTATAAATTCTTGAGTTTGAATGGCTGTAGAAGAGAGAAGACTGCAGACAAACAGGTACATACACATTATATAGGAGGATTTGTTTAATCTCTGTGTATCACCAGAGGCCAGTCACTTCACTGGGTATATGTTAGGGTTTACAACCACGTTAACAAGTACAAGGCCAGCTAAGTTTTTCTGTTTATGATTGCTGTGCTGTCAGACTACATAGCAAATAAAAAATGTAGCTTTTTAAAAAAAAATACTATGTGTTGGTGATTAAAGTGATTGTAAATGATCACCGTGTAAAACAATTAATTCGGTTTAAAATAAAAATGAAAGGCAAAACTGTTTTTTTGTATAGCTATAAATAATATAAATACATTTTTTCCCCTTTTTTATAATTGACCACTATCCCTCTGTTCTCAGATGCATAAAAGCTGGGGGAGAAGAAGCAGCCACAGACTGAGCTTCACAGTGAATGACTGTGCAGCGTTGGGTGGGGGTGTCAGGACAAGTCTGTTCATTGGAGGAGAGTACACTGAGCTCCCAGCATAGCTAGAGAACTGACCACAATGTGCTCTCCTACTTAGTGTGGTCAGTTTTTAAAGGAAAGCAAGGAGACTAGCATGAACACCAGGGATTTCACATAAAGGAAGCAATACAAAGAAAACAGGATACTTTCTCATACAAGTACATGGTACAGCAGACACATATCAGGAATATGAAATGTTGGGGGTAACAAATGCTTTAAAATAGAAACTGCTGTCCAGTGCCAACAGCATGCTGGAGAGCAAGACCACTACTCTCAAACAGGGCACAGAGGCCCAATGTGTCCCCTGCACAGAGCTGCAATTAATAATGCTGCTCTGGGAGCATTTGTTCAGGACACGTGCTGGACTGCTGAAGATCTGGGCTACTGTGCTCTGTATGAGAGCAGTGGTCCAGCTCTCCTTTGTGTTGTCAGCACAGGGCAGCTTCCTCTACAGGAGGTTTTTTATTTGAGTGCCACCATTTGGAAGATTCACAATCTCTATTTGTCCCATTTACCATTATCATTAAACGTGAAAGTAAAAGAAAATCCCAAATAATTGGTTGCCCCCAGAAAAGTGATAGAGGGGAAATCTTCTAGTTATGATGACCTTGGGGAGTCTATTAATTTGCAGGGTTTTCCTCTCACTTCCTGTTTTGGCTATGGGACAGGAAGTGAAGGTAAATCTTCCAAATGGGACACATAACAAAAAAACAAAAAGCAAAAAAAAAAAACAAAAAACTGACAGGCGTTATAACCCTCCCTTACTATATCCAAAATGAAAAAAAATATTTTTGCCTATAGTTCTACTTTAAGCACTAACACATAATAAGGAAATGCCATATTCTTTACTTGATATGCAGCCAGACTCCATAACAATAATGAGAAGCAAGGCTTCATTTAGGCTTTGAACTAGTTGAGCACCTGCCATTTTTGTGTTTGACTGGAGTATACCTTTAACTGCTTTGATTCCTGTAGAAAAGCTTTTTATGCTTTCTGTTGCTATATTTTACACATTACTATCGCTTTTTGAACTCCTCTATTAAAAAAAGAAGCCTGTGCCATATTTTTCTGCTGCATTTTGTGTAACAGGTGTCTTTGTGCTCTGTGTCTGGAGATGAAAAGATTGCATACTGTGTCTGTCATTAGGTTCTGGACACAGCCATCAAATGTGATTTTACTGGCATGCTCCGAATTTCAATTTATGCTGAACAGTTGTCTTTTGATAATAAGGAGGCTATGCAGACAAGGATACATTTTGGTCAACAGGATACATTTTGGAGATGCAACCTAATTTTTTCTTGTATTGTTTTGAATGTAGGGTGCAAAGGAGTTTGCCTCCCTTTGGGGCCACAAAATGGCATTTGTAACTTGCTCATCTGTGCAGTACTTGTTATTTCCTATTTAGACATTATTAATTTAGTCACCACATTGTTAACACATAATTCCATTGGCTAATGTATCATCGCATTAGGGCTCTTGCTCATAAGGGTTAAATACATTTCTATAGATACACTTAAATGCTGGTGCAGGTCTATGGTTGCCACTTTTTCTTCAAGCCAAACCTGAACACTTTAGCAAACACTATAGAATTGTAACAGACCTGGGAGACCTTTGGGCGCTCCAAAGAGAATAGTAATGCAGCGTGCATAGTGCACCCTCCTGTCAGGCCCTATTGCGAGCCCCATTCCTGTCTGAATATTGTGTCTGGGTTTCAGGCGGACTGAAACCCGGACACATGATTCAAAACCCAGACTGTCCAGGTGAATCCCAGACAGGTGGCAACCCTATGCAGGACAGTGCTGCAGATGCTTACCAGCATTCACAGTATATGTGTGGTTCCAATGCTTGGTTAGTGCTGATTTGTGCTATAAGTGCCCTATATTCTAGGTATACTTTAGAGATAAATTTGCATCTACAGCATTAGGCTACACCAAGTACCAAAATGCCTACCACAATGGAGCCGCTGAATTGTTTTGTGATTTCTCTGTACACCTGAAGGTGACACAGCTCACTCATTACCCAGCACATGCTGACACACTTTAAAGGTATTTCAAATAATTTATTAGACCAAGCATAGCCTAAAAGAAGAGAGGAGTAGCAAGTGTAGTTATACAAACAACAAATAAGGCAGCAACATTACTCTATAGTATTCTGACTAACAGTAATCAACATAACTGAACTGCATTTACCTAGCAACAGTATATAGAGACAAGTTTACCTTGGTATAACGATCCGTGTTTGATCACACCGGCAAGTGAATAAGAGAAAAATAACGTTGTCCGGCAAGGTTGGGGCTCTTGAAGAAAGCAAAGCTGTTCCTAGCAGAAAACATATTAACTTGTGCAATGTAGACTCTTACCAGACCCAAGATGCCCTCTTCTGGGTCTCTGGACTGGTGCTCTGATTCAGTAAAAGTCAAGTTCAAGTCAGACAGGGACTGAAGTTGCTCTGATGGCTCTATCAATCCTGCTGAGACAGTCCCTCTTTTCCTTTCTTACAAGTGGTGGGAGTGCTCTCTAGTACAGTCTGATCATATACCCTCCCAGGGTGAAGGTTGACAGTCTCTGAGGCTAGGTCATGCTCGATGAGCAGTCTCTTTGCTTCTTTCAGGTCCCACCTGATTGTGGGGAGCTATGGCAGGCTTCCATTTAGTCTGCAACTTGGTCTTTTTTGACACCTCTCCAGCTTTAAGACTGTCTTCTCCTCTTTCCTTAGCAGCCTCCATACCACATTTCTACTTGCTCTGTTGCATCAGCCAATCACTGTCTTCCAGACCCTGCCAAGATGACTCCCCCCTGCACTTTGCTACAATGTAAAGTAGTGAGTGTACAGCTTGTATAACAGTGTACATTTGCTGTCCCTTCAAAATAACTCATCATACAACCATTAATGTCAAAACTACTGGCAACAAAAGTGAGTGCACCCCTAAATGAAAATGTCCAATTAGCCATTTTTTTCTCTCCGGTGTCATGTGACTCGTTAGTGTTACAAGGTATCAGGTGTGAATGGGAGCAGGTGTGTTAAATTTGGTGTTATCGCTCTCAATCTCTCATACTGGTCACTGGAAGTTCAGCATGGCAACTCATGGCAAAGAACTCTCTGAGGATCTGAAAAAAAGAATTCTTGCTCTACATAAAGATGGCCAAGTCTATAAGAAGATTGCCAAGACTTTGAAACTGAGATGCAGTATGGTGAACAAGACCATACAGCGGTTTAACAGGACAGGTTCCACTTAAAACAGGCCTCGCCATCGTGGATCAATGGAGTTGAGTGCACGTGCTCAGAGTCATATCCCGAGGTTGTCTTTGGGAAATAGAGCATCGCATATGAGTGCTGCCAGCATTGTTACAGAGGTTGAAGGGGTAATGGGTAGGGGGTAGGGATGGGCCGAACGGACACCTGGCCGGTTTGCACAAGAACTTTCGAACATTGGGAAAGTTCAGACCCAAATAGCGAACCCCCATTAGAATCAATGGGACCCAAACGTCAAAAATCAAAAGTGCCCATTTTGAAGTCTTATATTCAAGTAATTGGGCATGCAATGGTTATGGGGTCCAGGTCCTGCCCTGGGGGACATGTATCAATGAACAAAACGTTTGTAAAAAACTTAATTTTCAAATGAGCAGTGATTTTTTTATTTTTAAAGTGAAAGCATAAAAATTAAAAAAAATCCTTCCAATATAGTGCCTGGGGGGTCCCCTTAGTCTACTTGTAAAGTGGCAGATCTGTACCATGTCTAGAATGTGCTGCAGCAATAATTGCATTTATAAAGCCAAACAAATGACATTTTCCCTGCAAGCTGCCTTTATTTTGCTCAGCAACGGCTGGTGAGTCAGTGTGTATGATGAGGCCACACTGTAGTGCACTGGGAACAAGATTAAAGATATTTTGAATAAATTCTGGTGTCACTTCGGAAAAATTGGGCTTTGGGTGTCGGTGGTGCTTTCACACCATAACCCTATAGAGGTGCCCTTCATGAAGGCAAGAATTGGCCTTTCTGTAAAAAAAATTGCAATGATATGCACTTGTCAAACAAGTGCTGAAAAATTGGTCTTTGGGTGTTAATTGTGCCCATGAAACCTATATCAAAAACATTCTTCCAGATGAAATGATTGAACATCCTCAAAGCTAGGCAACCTCGAAATCCTGCAGAGATTCCACATCCCAAAAACACTTAATCAGTGACATCAGCATCAGGGGCTTCATAGCCAGGACTGATTTATTTTGATAAAAGTCAAACGGTCCATGGAGTTTGTGGACAGATGCGTTCTATGATCAGTAATGAAACCTCCTGCAGCACTGCATGCCCATTCTGAAAGCACTCTGGATGTAGGGCAGCCCAACAACTCAATTGCATACTGGGCAAGTTCTGGCCAGTGGTCTATTCTGTCACTGATGCATGCACTGTTACAGCTCACCATCCTTGTGGCCTCCTCAAATGGTGACAGTACAGTGCATGCATCCTTAATGATCAGCCATTGGCATGGGGAAAAAAAGCTGAGGCGGCCTGAGCCTGTCGTTGTGCTGTACTCGCACAGGTACTCTTTGACGGCCCTCTGCTGCATGTATAGCATCTGCAGCATTGCCAAAGTCGAGTTCCACCTGGTGGGCATGTCACAAATCAGGCGGTTTACGGGCAGGTGGAATTCGCGCTGAATTTCAGCCAATCGAGCACTGGCTGTGTATGACCGCCTGAAATGGCTACAGATTCTTATGGCCAACTTTAGCACATCTTCCAACCCCGGGTACATATTTAGGAGACGCTGCACCTTCAAATTGAGGACATGTGCCAGGCATGGCACATGTGTCAACTTTCCCTGTCTAAGGGCGGTCAGGAGGTTTGAGCCATTATCGCACACCACCATTCCTGGCTCCAGCTGGCGTGGTGTGAACCACCTCTGGGCATGTCCCTGCAGAGCTACAAGAATCTTTACTCTGGTGTGGTTCCTGTCCCCTAGACACACCAACTGAAGCACTGCATTGCACCTTTCAGCCTAACTCATGGAATAGCCCTTTGAATGCTTAGGGGTACCTGATGTTCATAGGACAATTCTGCAGAGGAGGGCATGGAGGTGGCGGAGGAGGAGGAGGGGGTAGAGCTCACAGATCTGGCATCATCAACACCAGCTGTATGGAGACGTGGGAGCACAACAAGCTGCAGCACCGAGCCCTGTCCTGCATCCTTCCGAGTTGCAAGCAGCGTTACCCAGTGTGCTGTGAACAAAATATATCGTCCCTGCCCATGCTTGCTGGACCACATGTCAGCAGTAAGGTGGATTTTACGGCTGACTGCCTTGCCCAACGATGGCAGAACATTCCCTTCCACGTGATGGTAGAGAGATGGAACGGCCTTACGTGAAAAGTAGTAGCCACTGGCAACCTGCCATTGTGGCACAGCACATTCACAGAATCCACCAGGCTGAAAGGCAGAAGTTGGAGAGCCAACAGCTTTGACAAGCTTACATTTAGACACTGGGCATGTGGGTGGCAGGGACTGTATTTTTTTTTCCGCTGCAGCAGATGGGGTAGACAGATTTGCCGGCTACAGTCTACAGCTGGTGGTGTGCTGCTGGCAGATGTGCTGCTAGGACCTGGGACACCCTGTGCTATACCATCATCCCTGTCAGTGGAGGCTGCTGAGAGG
>BLSH010403664.1:106261-118908 GCA_018402905.1 Glandirana rugosa | reverse complement strand
GGTCATCTGTGATTGCCCCCACCTAAATGCCTCCCATCACATGCTCACAGCATAACCACTCCATCTGATCCCTAGTCCACGGTTCACACTGCGCTTGAACATATCCTCTCTAATACATTAATGAACTTCTCCCACCTCCAGACATCAAAGGAACTTTCCAACGGGATACACCATCTAGTACCAGCTATTCCACTTTTTGAGGGGTCACGTGGCCCGAGCCCCAAACACAGACTTTATGTACCGCAAAGCTGTTTGGCTGTTTGGCCTCACTTCCCTCCTCAGACATGGATGGTTCATTGCCCATGATGATTCAAATCGACTTTCTCATAAAGTTTAGGAGCAACACTGCCGGGTGCCTTCTTTCACAGTACTAGCTTGCTTCCGACTCCAATTAGTATACACGGCTTCCCCGCTTTGTCCGCTAGAAACATCAACCCGGTGGATTTGTACGACTATACAGTTCAGCAACTACCACTCACTCCCCACCCACGGTACTGACATGGTTACACATGGGGCAGGTTTCAGAATCTGCTCCTCACACGTTGAAGGCTGAAACAAGTGTGTCGCTTTCTCCTGTTTCATGTAGACCGGTCCAAAGTACACACATTCGTTTCGACCTAACCCGTGCAGCCAAACATCCATGGAAGTACAATTAAATCCTCACTATACAAACCTTGGCTTCAGTCTATTCCTTGATGTTATACTGAAAAATGGAACACAAACTACGTGGAAAACACTATTCCTAACTGCAAATTAGCACAAAACAAACCTGATTTTAATCAAAACTGAATGCAATACAAGAATGGATCAGTTATACTCCACACTTTCATTGAAAAGCAATGGTTATTCAACAAAAATGGGACAGAACCCTATGAAAAAGCTGCTTAAATATACATAAAACTGAAAAAAATTATAAAAGCAAAACAGCTATATCCAAAAACAAGGATAAAACACGACAATAGATGAATTGTATAAAGACGCTAAATCTGAACAAGTTAAACAAGGCTGGCCAAAAACAAATGCAAAAATCCTGTAAAAACGTCCCTCAATACTAGATTTCAACTAAAAACTGAGAGACTCCGATCTTCATTACACAAAATCACATAATAACTCTAATAAAAATTTGCCTTTTTAAATAAATGTGAAAAAACTGTTAAGAATAAAAACCTAAAAAAAGATAAAAATGATGATGTGACATAATTCAAAATGGCGTCTCAGCCACGTGGTTCTTTGTTACAACACCAAGATGGCGACAAGACACAAGATGGTGACTACACCACGTAGATTTCAACACCACAACACAAAATGGCCGCAAGTGAAGTAATATTACAACTTTGTGACCCTCAGTATCAGGAGAAAATGACGCCAAACACTTGCTGGGAACAAAATGGCTCCACTGAGAACCACCAACCACAGTAAAAATAAGGCACAAACAAACGATAGAGCAAACGTGGATTTTGGTGTTAGAACAAAAAATAACACTAAAAACACATAAGACAGAATTTATCAACCGGATTTGAAATACAGCGTTGAAATTAACTATCCTTACTGAATACTGATTTTCAGTTGCACGGAGCCATTCGCCACTAGATACTCAGTACAAAACCGGGATATCTATGCTCTATTCAAACTTCAGCGTCTAAAACAACCACCAGTTTCACTAACAAATGAGTTGTACTATAAACAGACAAAACCAGAGTTGAATTACAGTGTAAAAAGCACAAAACCTCTTTACCATTACAATACTGTGTCTAAACTAAATCTGCCACCAAAAAACAAAACTCAGCACATACACACGCTATACCAAAAGGTACAAATCCGTCAGCAAACACAGCACAAAAAGACCTATATACACTGTAATGTTAACTCGGTTTCACACCTAGAGACGAATAGCCATCTAACAACAGTCTATTGACTGTCTCTACCAAAAACTGGATTACAGTATGAGACTCCACAAAACAACAAATTAAACATAAAAAACGAAATGATTCGGGGAGCATGCACGGAGCCGATGCAAGCGGATGCAGCAGCATAGAGCTCCGCTCCTAGGTGGACACCACCGCCTAACACACATCCACCTTACCCGCACCAGCACAGCCTGGGCAACCACCCCAGACCGGCATCCATGGTCCTGGTCAGCTCCAAACCAAAGTTTCGGACAAAGAGCATTTGGGACGCCCTGGCGCGGCCTACCTCTAAAATGGCACCAACACCTCCTCCACAAGCTGGATCGCCGCGCTTACCGCAATCTCCACCACAGCAGCAGCACCGCTCCCAGCGTCTGACTCAAGGTGAGCCTGATTCAGAGGAATGTCACACACTAAACGAACTACAGCCTGATGTCTTCACGAAGTTTGAGGCTATGCTTCAGAAAGCCCTAAAACAAACCTCTGATCGCATTACTGACCAGCTAACAAGAGAGATCAGGGAGCTAGGGCGGAGGACACAGAGCTGGAGGTAAGAGTGGATGACATAGAATGTACCACACAGCAAAGCCTTACAGAAATCGAAAATATTAAAGAGGAAAATATTGCCCTGCAAGCTCGATTGGAAGATTTTGAGAATAGGGCCCGCCACTCTAACATCAGAATCAGGAGTATACCAGAAACTGTAATAGACCTACAGGCAACTATGATAGCCCTGTTCCAAGAGCTACACCCGGGTATCCCGGTGGAAAGACTGGAGATGGACAGGGTACACAGAGCTCTCGCCCCACGCAAAGACAATGGCCCTCCCCGGGATATTATAGCGAAATTTTATTGTCGCACAAAAGAGCAGCTGCTCATGGCCGCCAGAAACAAGTCCACCCTCTCTTTCCAAGGGTACAGCTACCAACTGTTCACTGACCTCTCACCTATTACCATCGCCAAAAGACGATCTGTAAAAATCCCTGCTTCAAGCCCTGCAACAACACCAAATTACTTACTACTGGGGATTTCCCTTTTCAGTTCGCTTCACACACTTAGAGATGTATGTCGCTCTGCAAACGAACTTCGAGATGTCATGCAAGAATTAGGCCTTATGGACTGTAACACCACGAAAGGGAACCCTCGCAGATGCTCAGCATCCAGATCCCCAAGGAAAGACACCCTTGCTACAACAGCCGGGGACCCACATTCCTGCTCAACCCACTACAAGCGAGGCAGCTTTGAACCCCTGGCTACCTCAGCAGAAGACTCTATGGACTGACTTTCCCATTGAACACCTTCACAACCTCTCTTTCCTCCTTCATCCAGAATTCGCTGAAGGATGCCTAGTGCACCCGTGGCACTAACCAGAACTGATCCATCTCCAAGCTTAATTGAGCATCTACCCCATCCCGGACATTACCTTGTGAACAGCACGCTAACTGACTGCCTCAACTGTTCTGACTCAGACCAGTCCTAAATGGCATGCTGCCGTAATTGGTTTCCATCCAGCCAGTTTATTCCCCCCTCAGCTGTATTCCCATAGATGTAGAGCGGGCCTGAACACTCCTTATCAGTTGACACCCTGTCACCCTATCAGGTCTCCTCACCAACATGGCTAACTGGTCCTATTGACACCCCAATCTGGACAGTTAATTACTAATTTAGCTAGGCCGCACCTGTCCCTATACATCCCCAACCTCCTACTGCAATTAAACTGCCTTCTCTCCCTCACCCTTTCAATCTGATCCCACATTACTCTCTCCAATGTACAGATGTAACCCAAATTTGTTGTGACCCAGATTGTGCAGGGTACATTAACCCCTGAATGACCCTTAACGGCTCATTCTCAGACTTTGCCTGGATCGCCAAAGACCCCCATTTATTATATTGAAACGTATTATAGTGTTCGATTCATTGCGGAGCTGTCCACCTATAGGACTTATTTGCTCCCCCCTTTGACTGCCTCCAGAACCCCACATCCTAATGTGGAGAGCCTATGGGGGTTGGCTTGACCGACCCCTATTACGCTCTCCACCTCGTTTACGTTTCAGCTTGTTGAATACTCAAATTACTATATGTGAGTTTAATGTATTCTCTTTTTTTCCTCCCTGTCATTTTCTAAACCTCTGCTCTCTTCTTCCTGGATCGGCGAGAGTGACCGTGGCAGTCCGACGGAACATGTACAGTGCAGACTTATATTCTCTATCACCATGGCTCCTTTAAACATCTGCTCTCTTAATGTCCAGGGATTAAACATCCCACACAAATGGACCAAAGCTCTTCGAGCGTTGGCTGCTGCCAAGATCCACATCACCTGTCTACAGGAGACTCATTTCTCCCGACCCCACACTCCTAAATTTCTTAACCAAGCATACCCCCAGTTCCATGCAGCATCAACCAATTCCAAAGTTAGAGGAACACTTATAGTCTTCCATCGCACTACGCCATTCACCCTAACCACCCAGGTAAAGGACCAGATGGGTCGATATATTCTCCTCACAGGGCACATATCCGACATCCCAATTACAGTAGTCTCATACTATGCTCCCAATAAAAACCCTTCAGCTTTCATGTCACATCTACTTAGAGTAGTTGATTCACACAAAATGGCTACTGTTTTAATATGCGGAGACTCAAACTAAGTAGTCTCTCCCTTTCTTGATAAATCCCCACCCACTCCAAACTCACCCACCACCAAACCCTCGCTGCAACAACTACTTATCAGACACTCTCTATCAGATACCTGGCGAGAAGTTAACTCCACTAGTAAAAAATACACCCATTACTCATTCCTACACAAATCGTTTTCCCGTATAGATCACATTTTCATGTCCAATAGCATGATCCCAGAAATTATTGCATCAACACTCACTCCATACTCATGGACTGATCACTCGGCAGTCTGCCTCACATTAGCGTCCCCTGTCCCTCGTTCACATGATACCACATGGTATATTAATGACACCACACTAACTCACCCATCTCATCGACAAGATATAGAGTTAGCCCTAAAGAATATCTTTCAACTAACTCCACCGATGAGATCTCAGCTGTCACGCTCTGGGAAGCTCATAAGCCCTTTATGCGAGGCAAACTCATACAACAGGCTACCATTCTCAAAAGAGACTGCAAAACCCTATATCATAAGCTAGAAGTGGAATTTTCCGCCAGCCATAACACATTCCAATTCAACCCCAGCCCTGCTAACAAGCTGAGACTGGACAAATCTAAACTTGAACTCGATCTATTCATCACAGACGCTGCAGAAATTAGCACGTAAAAACGCCGCCAGAAATTATACACGAAAGCCAATAGTCCTGATACATTAATGGCACACACCCTAAGAGCAATCAACAACCCTCCATCTACTATATGCCTTAGGACAGGTAATCATACCTATACCAGTAACCCGGTTAAAATACTGGAAGTGTTTCATTCTAAACTCTACCAACTTTACTCCAATTCGGCTGCCCCAGACCCCACCCAACTAGTCTGTTAGTCTGTTCTCGCGCATTTCTCTCCCAACCCTTACCCGAGCACAGCAGGAAAGCCTGGACTCCCCTATAACTGATGTAGAGGTAACGCAAGCCATCAAACAACTTAATCCCCATAAAAGACAAGGTCCCAACGGTTTCTCTGCCAGTTACTACAAGCAATTCATGCCCATCTTGACACCTGTGCTCATTGATGCCTTCAACGCACTCTTTAGGGGGCGAACATTTGGTCCTGAGACATTGACAGCCACCATTGCAATGATACCTAAGCCAAACTCAGATCACTCCTCCTGGTCCAGTTTCCGTCCAATTACTCTCCTCAATATCGACACCAAACTATTAGCGAAAGTTTTAGCCACCAGATTAAACCATGTGATAGGTAAATTGGTACACTGGGATTTATCCCCATTCGCCAAGCGAGAGACAACATTCGGCGAACGCTGCTTCTCTTGCACATCGCCAAAACTAGACTAATGCCTGCCTGCCTCCTGTCCCTTGATGTCAGGAAAGTGTTTGATACAATTTCCTGGACTTACATGAATTATACCCTTCAGCGCTGGGGCTTGGGCACCCATTTTATGACATGGATCTCATCTCTTTACACAAACGCCAAAGCATATGTGAGTTATTGTGGCTATAAATCAGCAATGTTTAATATGCTATGATAGGGATGCCCACTATCTCCGTTACTATTTGCCCTCCCTATAGAGCCTCTAGCCCAACTGATTCGTACGCACACTGACATCAGGGGTATAGAACATGGCGGCATTCATCACAAAATCAGTCTCTTCGCAGATGATATACTAATCTATCTAACCTCACCGCATGTCTCAGCACCAAAACTTCTCTCCCTTTTAAATTAGTTTGCAAATGTTTCAGGCCTACACAATAATGCACGCAAATCCCACCCATTAAACATTTCTCTATCCTCTACCGAACTCCAACAAATGCAGACATCTCTACCTTTTCAGTGGGAACCCCATCATCTTTCGTATTTAGGGGTCAAACTCACAGCTAATACGCCCTCCCTTTTCGCAGCTAACTACCTTCCCCTTCTCAAAAAAGTTTCTCATCTGCTGTCCCAGTGGTCGTCATTACCAATCTCCTGGCTTGGCAGAATTAATGTCATTAAAATGACTATCTTACCAAAATTTCTCTATTTATTTAGGGTCCTCCCTATCCCTTTACCGGCATACTTCTTGCGGTTACTTCAACGCAAATCTTGACATATATCTGTGGTCCCGCGAAACCCAGAGTCTCGAAAAAGACCCTTTACCTCCACAAACTAAGTGGAGGACTAGGGATACCTAATTTCTGCTCCTATTACTATGCAGCGCAGCTATCACAATTAACTAAATACCATGCCGCTAAGGAAGATCCACTAAGGGTGGCCATAGAATCAGTCGAAGCAGACCCCATATCTGTGGCCAATCTGCTGTGGCTGCGCCCCGAAGATCGTAAAACTATAAGCAATCCCATTACCAAACATTCCCTCAAAATCTGGGACAAACTCAAGTTGGTGCATAACCTACAATCCCCGCATAACCCCTTACTGTCCTTCCTGAAGAACCCAGCATTTTACCCTGCATGGGAATTCCGTCTCCTTTCAGGCCTGGCTCACAGCAGATCTTTTCCGCCTACATAAACTTATCTCGAATGCTTCGCTGCTCCCATTTGCCACACTATGTAACACTCACAGCCTTCCCAAATCCGAACTATTTCGATATTTGCAAATAAAACATTTCTATGCCCCCCTCCTTCAAGCAGGCTCCCAACCCACCCAATTCTCTAAGTTTGAAAATTACTGTAGAAAGGAACCACATGCTAGAGGTATCATTTCGATACTATACCGCCAATTGATGGACACTCCTGACAGCCCTCCACCTACCTACACCACCAAATGGGAACAAGATCTTGGTCGCACATTAGACATAACAGACTGGTCCAGTATCTGGTTCTCTACCACCTCCGCATCGCCTAATATCCTGGCAATCGAAACTAACTTTAAAGTCCTCTCACAATGGTAGTTAGTACCAGACAGAATAGCGAAATTTGCCCCCTCGTATTCAGCATTATGTTTTAGAGGGTGTAAGGAAGTAGGCACCTTTCTACACACCTGGTGAAGTTGCCCCATAGACCGTGAATTCTGGCAGAAAGATCTTCGATCTTATGTCTAAAACACTTGAAATCACAATCCCTGTAGATTCGGCTATCGCCCTATTGAACCTGAAGCCTGATGGGCTATTGCGCTTTCAATTTCAGCTATTAATGCATCTCACCACCGCGGCCAAACAAACAATCGCAAAAGCCTGGAAATCCCCCTCCCTGATTTTCCCTGAAGCCAAAGGAAGAATGAACAGAGTGATGGTCCACTCTAAAATGTTAGCTATTGAAACCAACAAAATTCGCAAGCAATATGGCATCCATGGATCAAACATAACCTGCCCCCGGACTACGATGAAACCCTACTAATGCCATGGTGATACAGAATTTTACTCCTACCTTACCTGAGGCCTACGGCTCTCACACCACCGAACCCACTGTCTTTGTCTCTTCTATCTCTTCTCTCTATTTCTCTCTATATTCCTTTCTCCCACTCTCCTATTCTTTTTTAAGGAACCATTTAACATGACTTAATTATAGTCACTAAGTTGAACAAGTTTGCTTAAAGTGTTCCGATAAACACTTGGCATGGCTGACAGCATACCATATTACCGGCATCCATACCGGATCTCCCTGTACTGTATATAACAAACCAGCTGAAATTTATGACCATTCTGTCAACAAACCACAAGCCCGGTATGGATACAGAACACCCAACCCCCCTCCATCTCGAACTGAGCAAAAACCAAAACTCGAGGCCAAGCTTTACGGACACAGCTAGTCCCCATTGGGGTGTCCTGAGGCTTGAACCCCCCTGAATCCACGTATATATTGCTCCTCACTGGTCGACCATATCCCTCACCTAACTGCCTCAGACATGCCAACCTTACGTTTCACACCACCAATAATATATTGTGATGCACCTATGCTAGAAGGGTTTTTTTTTTTATTTACCCAGCTTGTGGCACTCTTGTTGTTTGTAAGTTTCCCTTTTGAAAAATTTCAATAAAAACATTGAACAAGAAGAGCAAAAAAAACTAAATGATTCTACTGGAAATGGAATTCAGTACAAAAACAGACTATTTTCACTTGAGACGGAAATATTGCACAAAAACAAAGCAATTAAAGCCAGAAACTGAAATTCCTGCAAACGTTGACTTCATTTCACAAAATGCCGAAATTCGGTCCAAAAGCAGAATAATTTCACCCAGAACCAAAATTCAGCAGAAACAAATTTGTAGTTGTAACAATTTTACAACAAAATGGTGGTACTACCAACTGAAATTCAGTCGCCATTCCTGCCAAAAGCAGCACAAACTGCACTTTCTCCCCTCGCAAACTGACTACACAATTTGAGACACCAAACGAACACTTAAATGAATACCGCCAAAATTACAACATAAAACACACAATTACTAAGCACAACACTGAAACCGATCGCGCACTCAAAGCATACTCATAAAACACACTTTATGTGTATTGACTAGGACCTATAGAAGACAAGTATAGGTTATCTTCCTAATCAATAGAGCTAACTACAATGATAACATACAATTAAAACCCTGCCATTATGCAAAAAGAGGAAAAACGGTTATTTTGCAGAGCAGAATTTACCTGACACAGCAGGCAGAGAAAATCCTAGAGTCAGGACAGCAAAAGATTTCAAACACTGAAAAAAAATTGGTTTTACCAATAGCCGGCTGTTTTGTTGTCCTGGTCCAGATCGCTTCCTCCTCTCGGTCTGCTGTGCTCCAGAAATTCTGTGGGCTCCAAAAATTCCTGGCTCGCCATTTCTGTGGAGGAAATTATAATACGCTGTGTGCATTATATTTCAATTGAGCTAATAAGTGCATTTTTCAGATTTTTGCATAATGCATTTCGAATGCACTTGTGTTAAACCACATATAACACAGACACACTAAGCTGTATTTACATGGTTGCTCCAAAATCAATCCTGCAAACCAGTCGGAGTTTCTTTTATTTTATAGGGATGAAACAGAGGTAACAAAGGGGCTTGGTGTCTTCACAATCAGCCAATCAGCCTCCAAGGCACAGTCACACGACAGCAGCTCAATACAAAATAACAACCAATGACACACTTGTTTATATTCAAACAATACAATAAAAGGGGCATGCATGCACGTGGAAAAGCTGGGCAGTCTGTATGAGTCCCAGCCGTTGGGTGGGCGGAGATGCACACACCCTAGATAACAATAAAAGCCATGTGGAAACATGACTCCCATTAAAACCAATGCGTTACCTCACAGAGGCTGTCCCGTCAAAACCCCACGCATGCAAAGCCAACTCTACCATTACAATGAATCCTATGTAATATAGTTCATAGTACAGGGCCTCCCCCATTTGACGGTAATATACCAGTGCCACGGAACGCGCACCGCACCTCAAAGATCCGGACCGGCGTTCGCTCCAGCGTTAACTGCTCAGAGCGCCTTCCGGATGGGATGATCAGGCGGGCCGTGTACGGTTACCAATTAATGGAAGGTTTCCATTGTAAGTGGCATTTCCTCAATATCGGTTAAAGCCATATTCGCTATACACAGCGAATAACGGTACACCGACACTGGGAGACACTGTGACAATACATAATTAACACATCCTAATAACATTTCTACAACAGTAGCAAGGGCAATTCTTGCTTTCATCAAGAGTACCTCTATAGGGTTATGGTGTGAAGGCGCCACCGACACCCAAAAAACTATTTTGCAGCACCTGTTTGGCAGCTGCATCAAATTTTATTTTTTCTACAGCAAGGCCATTTCTTGCTTTCATAAAGAGTACCTCTTATTGGGTTACGGTGTGAAGGCGCACCGACACCCAAAGCCCAATTTTTCTGCACCTGTTAATTCTATCCAAAGTCTGTGGAAGGGACAACAGAATTTATCCAAAAAATCTCTAATCTTATTCCCAGCGCACTGCATTGTGGCCCATCATACAGACTGGTTCCCCAAGCCGTTGCTTACAAAATAAAGGAAGCTTGCAGGGAAAATGTCATTTTTTGGGCTTTATAAATGCAATTATCCCTGCAGCAGATTCTCTACATGGTACAGATGTGCCTCTTTACAGGTAGACTAACGGGACCCCTCAGGCACTATATTGAAAGGAATTTTTCATGTTTATGCTTTCACTTTAAGCATTAATAAATCACTGCTCATTTAAAAATCAAGTTTTTTACAAACTTTTTTTCATTGATACATGTCCCCCAGGGCAGTACCCGGACCCCCATAACCATTGTATGCCCAATTACTTGCATATAAACCTTCAAAATTGTACACTTTTGATTTTTCACATTCGGGTCCCAGAGACTTCAATGGGGTTCGTTATCCAGTTCCGAACTTTCCCGATGTTTGAAAGTTCTGGTGCAAACCGAACAGGGGGTCATTAGGCTAGGTTCCACAGTTTCAGGGAGGCCACACACTCTCAGGTTGTTGCAGCGCCCCCTGTTATCCAAATCCTCGAGGTGATGGTGTAGCTTCTGCAGGTGATGAGTGTGAGCATCAGATACCTGGAGAAGTTGACTGATGTCTTCATCATGGCAGCCTGCCATTTCCTGCACATCATCCAACTGCTGGATCTGGAATAATTCCAGGATATTGTGGCTCAGCTGTGTCCGAGATTCCCTGTGTGAGCAGGATCGGGATCCTGATGCACTCCTGTTCGGTATCCCCATTCTTTACTGGGTAGATTTCTTCTGCAAATGTGAAGCTGCACCTCTATGTGCAGAAGCGAGAGGATTAGGCAGCCATGTCCAAGCCACGCCCCTTTATTTGCATTTTCAATGTTAAACCTCATTTGCCATCTAGTTGCCCACTCCATTAATTTATTGAGGTCCTCCTGTAAGGTTTCTATATCCTGCTGTGATGTTATCGCCCTACTCATTTTTGTGTCGTCGGCAAACACTGAGATTTATAAATAAGTTAAACAGAATTGGTCCCAGGACAGAGCCTTGGGGTACCCCACTTACCACTCTAGACCATTCTGAGTGCATGTTATTTAACACCACCCTTTGGATGCGCCCCTGTAGCCAGTTTACTATCCAAGAACAGACCCTATGGTCCATACCTACAGACCTCAGTTTGTAGATTAAACATTTGAGGGGCACTGTTTTAAATGCTTTTGCAAAATCCAGATACACCACATCCACAGGCCTACCTTTGTCTAGGTGCAGCTCACTTCCTCGTAGAAGGTTAATAGGGTGGTTTAGCAAGAACGACCTTTTGGGAACCCATGCTGATTACTACTAATGATACTGTTTTCATCAGCAAATTCTTGGATTTTTGTATATGGAGTTAACTAGTTGACTAGTTAAGGTTGGGAAGTATGTGAGTGGGCTGGGAGAGGAGCTTGCGGTCCCCAGGGGCAGTGTTTTTAGGTGCTAATATGACAATGTTATCGCTCCTGTTAAATCAAAACTGTCATTGGGCCGGCAGTCCTAAATGATTAAGCTTTCTTCCTAATGTGGACCTTATCATTAAAGTGTTACTAAACCCAGGATCCTGCATTCACTATATTTGGTCTCCCGCAGTACACAAAACATGGAAATGCAATTATTTTAGTAAATGTAAACTGCTAAATACCTTTTCTCATAAGCAGGTAGAGCAGTCTTGTGACTTCAGTGTCCAGCCAAGCACTGGTTAAAGCTTGTAGGAGGATTTATTTGACTGTCCTATGAGACTGCAAGACCCCTGACCCTCTGTCTGGGAAGTGTTGATTGCCCTGTGCTAATCACATGCACTCTCCCAAGAAAAAAAAATCTCTAGCAGTACACACCAAACTGAGCATGTGCAGCCTGACCCCATAGACTCTGTGCTGTCAGAAGGAGTGCTGTAGCAGGGGACAGTGGCAGGAGGGGAGGATCAGAGAAGCCAGGATCAAACAGCCTCTTTACACAATGCAGAGGATTAACCCCTTAGGTTCCACAGTGAGTATAACAAGCACACTTTGCTGCATATATAGAATGATTTTACTGTTGTGGGATTAGTAACACTTTAAGGGGACATTTATTCATTTTTTTTTTTGTTATATTTTTCTATACCAGATTTTTTTCAAATGTAAAATTTTTTCTCAATAAGCATATGAAAAAAACGGGGGGGGGGGGGGGCGGCCTGACGGGAAACATGAA
>BLSH010403664.1:53604-88878 GCA_018402905.1 Glandirana rugosa | reverse complement strand
GTGTGATTCCTATATTATCAGCACCACCTAGTAGCCATAATGTGTTTTTTGCAGAAATACCCAAATAAAAAAAATGTACCGTGGCCACAAAATGGTGCCAATAATATAGGAATCAAACATAATAGAGGAAATATGGCAATTTATGCCTTAATTATGTGAATGCTTGTCACATGCGCACAATCAATGTTTTATATATAGTGGGTGTTTTAGGGATGAGATTTAGGGGCACAACTCTTTGCACATTCATTTGCCTCATTGCCTTGACAAGGATGGTCTGTGATCCATTTAAACTTTGAACAGAAAACTCCTCTTATATGGACACATGCTCTGGGTACTCTTGCTTGAAACTTGTGAGTGCCTCTTTTACTTTCTAAATATCTATCTATCTATCTATCTATCTATCTATCTATCTATCTATCTATCTATCTATCTATCTATCTATCTAACTATCAATCTATCTACCTAGCTACAAAACATTTTTTGTAATGTACTGATGTTGGTGTGTGAACACATTATGTTTCTAACATTATATACTTAGATCAAAACAAGCTTTGTACAGTTCCGATGACACCAAATGGACATCTGGAAAGTACCCCCATAACAAGCCAACAGATCACTGGTGGAGTCATGAATACATCTAGAAATTCCCTACAAAGAGATCAAGTACTTGTAGCTGTGGACTGCAGGAAAAGCAGCGTTATCTCTCTTGGCCGCATAACCTATGATCAGAGGTCACAGGTAAGGTGAAAATCTTATTTCCATCTTTTAATCTAGCAGATTTTGCATACTAATAAACAATGAATATAGCTAAAAGTAGTACTAGGTAATAGTACAGTTACTGAATAAAAATATATTGGACTCATAATAATACTCATATCGCTATATACATCCAAAACCAAGTTGGCTACACTGGGAGCATATTCTCAAATTACTGGAATTTGCCATGTGTAATAATTAGGTAAACATAAAGTTAAAGGGGACCCCTAGTCCTTCCGGGGACCCCCCTCAGCCTGTGATTGCGGGACGTTCTCACACCAGTCTTTGGCATGGACAATATCTCCAAGGAAAGGAATCATCTCTCCCTCTACCATTGATTGTCGACAGCCATTGAGCTTAAAAGGAGACTCTGATAAGTATACATATTTTTTCATGGGAATTATATATGCACTGTGACCTGTGGATTACAAACGGTACGGTACTAATCAATGCTTCTTTTTGGGCAACAGGACTGTAGTGCGAGGGGGGGGGTATCATACATCTGCACCTCTTTCTGAAATATTATCATTATGTCCATCTGAGGTATCCTGAATACAAACACCCATATCCCCTCTGGACCACTACTTGCAGAACTCAGAACTTGCCATGATTACATATTCTCTATCTGGATTTTTATCTACACCTTCCATCTATTTTTAATGCATTGTCTACAGATGTGGGTTGTTCAGTGACTATTTGTTCCATCACCTATACAGCCTTGTTAAACGTTCTATGGCCATAGACCATTCCTATAGTCTGTCTCGCATAGGCTTGGACCCTTAACCAGGACCACCATACTAGAAGAGGGGTCAATAGGCAGGGGGATTACTAAGAGGGAGGGGAGGGTTTCAACCCACTGTATGATAGGTGTTGTATGTTCACATATTTTAAACAATCAACCAATTTTAACCAATTCTACCAAAAAACAGAAAATTGTATCATACTTACCGTAATTTTCTATTCCTGGTGCCTATCCATGGCAGCATACCTGTGTCAAGCTCCGCCTTAGCTCCTCCCTCAGGACTTGTGAATATTATAAAAGACAAGGGCTAGTGCCCTCCCAGCATTCTACGTAATATAGCATAGGGTGGGTGGGATTGTATGCTGCCATGTATAGGCACCAGGAAAAGAAAATTACGGTAACTATGATACAATTTTCTCTTTTCTTAGTGCCTCCATGGCAGCATACCTGTGACAAAATAACTAGCTGAAATGGGTGGGATGATACATAGTAAAAGATTTATTTGAGAAAAGGATTCGACATAGGCAAATGCCGGCCTGGTTAGTCTGTGTGCCAGTTTCTACAGATGAGAAAGTTACCTGGTCTACTCTGTAACATCCAGACCATACAGCCCAATTGAAGAGGGGTTCTAGGCCCCTATACATGTACACCTTCTTAAACAATTTGATTATCCATGGAATTATTGTACTCGAGCAGGGATCTGCAATCTATCCGCAGCTGCCGCAGAACATGTCCCATGAGGTATTGTAAAGCTCTGATATTCACAGACATGACCAAGCATGATGTATACTGTAGTTTTGGAATGGCCGGAGGGCCACATTCCGGAGGCCTCCGTTCCAAATTATGCTTCTCTGCACCTGTTTTTTTATTTTTTTTGGAGTATTAAAAATAGGTTATATGAAAAGTCTGAAGGGAGTTGGGGCTTGAAAACAGTGTCTTAGTACAAAAGTAATGTTGTCTTCGTGAAGATCGAAATTGGATCTGAAAAGATTGGCAGGGCCCAAAGCTCGGTGATAGTAGAGGACGAGAACTAAGGGATGAATCCATGTACCGTTCTAAGTTCAAGCTTATTCAAGCGCAAAAAGAAAATAATATTATTATCTTCTAATCCCAGAGCCCGAAGCTCTGATGCCATTGCCACAAAGACGGATAGTTTCCAAGTGAGATTCCACAAGGATGTTGAATCAGATGGGGCAGAAGGCTGTTTGGATAAGGGTTCCAGGGCAATAGAGAAGTCCCAAGTGGGAAAGATTTGATTTAACAGGTGGGCCTATCTTCTTGTCTGCCTTGAAGAATTTGATTTAATAAAGGATCTTTGGCCCATGTCTTGTTGTCATAGCCGCGATTGCCACCAGCTGTACCCTTAAGATGCTTAATCCTGATCCTAAGTCATGGTCTGCTTGCAGGAAGTCAATGAGTTGGGAGGAAGAGGGTACATCAGGACTTACTGTTAGCTAAAGATCTAAACTTATTCCAAACCTTGTCATTCGTATTGTTCGTTGAAGGCTCCTGTGGTTTGAGCAGGGTTGAAACAACTCTAAAGGAACCTCCTAATGATTAAAGACTCTGTTTTAAGATCCTAATGTGAAGGTTCAATCTGTGAGGATTCTGATGAGTGTGATGCCTTGAGCCAGAAGAAAGGGTATCAGAGGAATATTTACTGGAGGCCCTAGGGAATCATGGGTTTTCCTGCAGATATGGCAGGGCTGTTATCACTGTTATTGTTGATATTGTAAGTCTCAAGAGAATTTGAGGTAGGAGGCCAGAGGAGGCCTAAATTAGATTGCATGCCCAAGGACTTGACAGGGTATTTATTGCTTCTATCCAAGGGTGAGGTAGATGTGAAATAAACCTCTGCAGCTTGGTATTGCTTGCTGTTGCAAAATGATGCAGTTCAGGAAAAACCCACTGGCGCGCAATCCAACCGAATAACTTCAGTTGTAGGGACTATCCGTTGGGATCCAAGAATCCTTGGGATAGGTGATTGGCCTCTGTGTTCTTAGTGGGCTGGAAGATAGACTACTCTTAGGTCCTTCAGATTCCCCTCTGCCCAAATGAAGATGGGTTCCACTTCCTTCAGGAATTGTGGGTTCCTTGGTGATGTATGTATAATATTGTAGCTCCATTGTCTATCCAAATCAGAACTGATTTGTCCTTGATCTGGGAGAGCAACTCTGCCAATGCGAGATAAGCCGCCTGGATTTCCAGGATATTTGTGATAATGTCTGCCATATTAAATGCCCAACTCTCTTGAACCAACGTCTGGCTGCAATGTGCCTCCTAGCCTATTGCATTGGCTCCTGTGGTAACTGTGGTCCAGAAGACATGCCTTAATGGATGTGGCTTTACAAACATCTCCCTCTTTGACCACTAGTGCAGACCTCTGTGCATTAAACTTGTTTGATATATGGACTAGGATAGATGGTTTGCTTGATTGCTTTAGGAATTCTAGATAAAGGTGCTTGAGGTATCCATGTGTCCATGGGACCATCTGGATACATGAAGACAAAAAACCCTATTAAGTTGAGTTAGCACGAGGCTGTTAGGTAGGACCATGTCCTCACACTCCTTATTTTCTGAATGATCGCCCACACCTGAGATGGTAGGGACACTGTCCTATTTCTGGTATTGAATAAGGCATCTGAACTGGAGAAAAGATGATTTACCATCCATCTGTATCTTGACAGTGTAGGCCACAGCCTCCACCTGTGTTCCACTAGTTGGGCTAGATCTTTTAATAAGAGGAGGATATCATCTTGTTAATGATAAGGACTGCAACCCAGTTCTCATAGAGAAGCTTGGATAGTGATCCGAGCTCCCGTGAGGGCTCTGAAAGAAGTGTAAGGTCCAAAGGAGAGGCTCTGGAATTGTAGAAAGACTATTTGGTCAAAAAACCCAGGTACGTCTGTAACAGATTCAGTATGGGTGCGTGCGAGTAGGCATTCCTGAAACCCCGGGTACTTTTAATTCTGTTGTTCTGGGAGATCAAGTCTGAATTTTTTCCTGTGACAGAAACAGCTTTCTGTAACCTTTCTTCAAAGAGTGTTTTGCCATCAAAGTACTTAGGCTAGGTTTCCACTATTGCGACCCCCAAAGTCACGCAATTTAGAGTGTCAACCTGGAGTGCAGCTCTGACCCTACTTTACAATCTCTGGATCAAAGTTGCATCAAAAGTCGGAACAAAGTAGCACAAAAAACTTTTTTTTTTGGAGTCGCTGCAACTTGAGTCGCACCAATTAGAACGGGGACTTTACATAGACTTTCACTTGTCATATGACTTCACATGTGTCAAGTCGCACAGCAACTCGCAGCAGTGTAAACAGAGCCTTACACCAATTTTATTCTGACCCAGTGTCAGCTGCCCGTAGTTCTAACCACAATGCTTGTATTGCTATTACAAGAAGTGACATTGTCTCTGGATTTAAGATCAACCCTTCCAAGATGGAAGCCCTACCCAATAATATACCACAGGCCCAATTAGACCCCCTACAGACAAAATTCAAATACCACTGGTTCACTCATTCACTCAAATACTTAGGTATATATATCACCCCCTCCTACTCTACACTATATCTTGCAAACTTCCCACCCTTATTTGCTGAAATCAGTTGCCTACTAACTCAATCGTCTGCCCTCACATTTTCTCTCCTTGGGAGAGTTAATGCTCTTAAAATGTCAATTCTCCCCAAATTACTCTATCTATATTAAACACTTCCTATATCCGTCCCACTGACTCAACTTAAAACACTTCAAAGGAAATGTATGCACTTCAAATGGAATAACACCTCCCATCGTTTTCGCAGCTTCAGTAGTTATGGCCCTTAAACATAGAGGAGGATTAGGAGCCCCGGGTTTAATCAAATACTATTATGCATCAGATTTAAGAGCACTTACATCCTGGACATCCAGAAAAGCTCAAAGCTGATGGGCTGAAATTGAAATGAGTATTACCACCCCTGTACACCCATGTTATATGCTCTGGCCTTCATCAGATAAACACCTACCTCAATTAAAAACATTATGCCCATGCTCTTCACCCTATCAATTTGGAAAAAAATATTTTCCCTCTCTTCCCCCTGCCCACCCCTCATAAATGTTCTCTTCAACCCAGATATCCCAGACAGTCTATCTTACGACCGAATGCTACCATGGACTAAAGCAGGAATTTTTCAATTACGTCATCTAGTCAACCCAGTATCACTTAAGCTGCTGCCTTTTTCAGAACTACAATCTAAATATAAAATCCCTAATACACATACTTACTCTTATTTACAAATCAAGCACTTTTTCTCCTACAAATCCTCATCCTTAACCCTAGACAGACCCACTGACTTTGAACAATTTTGTGTCAAGGGCCCATATGAACCCCAACAGATTTCATCCATTTATAAAATACTTCATGAAGCCATCCCAATAACTAACACAACTCATAAATACATGAGGAAATGGAAATTTTTTTTTCGAAGGCCCATCTCTCTGGTAGACTGGGGTAATATCTGGGCATCGACATCCAAAGTTTCTAGATGTGTGGTTCAGAAGGAAATAGCAGTCAAGATACTTTGCTTCTGGTATAGAACCCTGGACATACTTCATGCACGTCACCCAGAGACGTTGATTCATTGCTGGAGATGTAACAAAGATATAGGTACTCAATTTCACATATTTTGGGAATGTCCTTCTATACAACAGTTCTGGACTCAGATTCAAGATGTGCTACACACATTATTCAACACCATTGTCCCACTAAACCCTTTACACTATTTATTAGGACTGCCAAAAACAGATATTCCTAAAACCGTAAGGAAGCTCACATCTTACATCTTATTAGCAGCAAAAAGGGTTATCCCTAGATTCTGGCTTTGTACTTCTCCCCCATCTTTTACTCAGTTTCTTTCCACTCTGGCGGAAATATGCAGGGAGGAACATCTGACTGCAATGATCAAGGACTCTTTGACACATTTCTCCAAGATTTGGGAGGTGTGGTATACATCTCAATACTCTTCGGAGTCACATCACTCACTAGTATAGATGAACAGTAAACATACCTAAAAACTCTGTGGTGTTCTGACTGTAGCTCTTCATAGACCCTAGTGCTTCTTTCTAAGACCTATTTTTGAGCAACACGATCTATATTGTCTCTGTCATTTTTGTTTCTAAATATATAGTTCAATACGTTATACTGTATCTATATGTTCTGCTGGTATATTATATTTGAGTAACTGAAATCTAGATCTGATCCTGTTATTGAAATATACCAGTCCATTTGCTTGTCTTCTACTTCCATTGTATTTCCATATAAGATTGTTATCTTAATATTGATACATGGAAAAAATGTATACACTTTTATATTGTTTAATTTTTGAAAATACTATAAATAAACAATTAAAAAAAAAAAAAGAAGTGACATTGATCCTGCGAATTATTGAAATGTACCCATTGCCATCTCACCAGTGAAGTCTGCTGAGAGCTATAATTCGCCCAAAGCCTTGCCTATATTTTCTCTAGGGACATTTGCGGAATCGCTGTTTCCCTGTCTTCAGTCCATGTCCGCATGGCTTTGGATACAGGTAAGGCAATTGCTGGCTTCCAGGCGTTTGCCTGCCATTTGGTAGGCTCCTTTGAGTTAGGGTCTGTTCGTCTACCTAGAGGATCCTCCATTGAGGCTGCATCATCGATTGGTGAGATGAAATTCTTTGCCACTGCTGCATCTACGTCTGGTGGACCGCCTGGTATTGCAGAATCTTGTTCTGACAGTGGATACATTTTCCTAGGCAAATGAAAGAAATTTTAATTTTTTAATGGCATCTCTGCTATCCCCCAGAGGAAAGAAGGAAACCTGCTCCCTTAGAAATGGGAAGTACATCTTTGACTTCTCAGATGTAGTGTTCCCAGCTAATATCTGGCCTTACAGCCTGGACATAGGGCTGAACTAAGGAAGAGTTGATGTCCAAGGGTTGAGCTCTTCTGAGCTACCCTTAAATGGCCATTATCATCCCGATGTCTAGGAGGGATATTGGCTGCGTGGTGAGAGAATTTTCTCAAGAATGGACTAGGAAGAGTTAACTTCTCTGGAGAAAGTTGAGCTAATTGCTGCACTGGAACTGCTGTTACTCATTCTGATATGCAACCTTTGCACAACTTTTGAGCAGGTTGGTTACCTGTTAATCGTCTGACTCTCTGTTTGTTGGATAGAGTCTAAGCCTCGGTTTCCAGTATTGCGACCCCCACAGTCGCACGATCTGGAGTACGACCTCGATGTGACTTTGAGTGCAGCCCGATCCAACTTTACACCCTCTGGACCAAAGTCACAAAGCCATGCAGGAGTCTTCCCAATGTCACTGACCTTCAAAGTCGCATATATGGGAATGGGTGCCACTAAACACAATGGGCTGTGATCTGTCATGTGACCCGTACGGTAAGTTGCACCAGTAGAAACATAGCCCAAAGCAACTTTTGCAGACCAATTCAGTTGGCAATGGGATGGCCCCGCATACTCGGCATTTTCAGGGATTCGAGAATTGATGAACATGAAGCACTGTGACTTTCCACAGATGCACCCTTGCCGCTTGCATGATATCCTGATCTGGATGGTCTGCTGGTTTGGGCTTTTATATGTTGCTTTATGTTGCCTTGGTGTCCACTTGGACTTCTTCTGGTGTACATGGCTAAAATACATAAACGTACCAGCCTAAATGCTCTTTTTTTTTTTTTTTTTTTTACTTACCTGGACGATGGCCCTTACCATTTCTTCTTTTTTTTTTTTTTTAAGTTGGAGAGGGTCTTGGTCAGGTGGAGTACAGCTCCTGATAGGCAGCGGACCGAGAAAAGCACCTATAGGAAAAATAAGGAAGTCAGTGACTGTTATTTGAATGGGAGCAGGGAAGTGGTATTCCTATGTACAAAGAAAGAAATTACATTTACCATGAATAGGAGAGGGCTCCCTCCAGGAGATTCCAGTAAAGGGAACTGCCTAAGATAGCAACAGTTTAAAACTTGCCCCTATAGAAGATGGCCACTAAGGCCTCAGGTCAAACCGGGCATGCATGGTCACGGCACCAGGACCCGTCCGATTCAGCCCGTCCCACCGAGTCGGCTCCTGCCATCCGCACATGCACAGAGCGGCCAGGAGACATTGAGGGACTCATAAAAGCCGTTGCAAATCACGCGGCGACCACTAAAGTGGCAGGGAAATTAAAATATAAGCTATGGGGGGGGGGGGGTGTGGGAATTGTAGATTGAAAAGAAAAGCAAGATGAGAGGAAGGAAAGGTGAGGGGTAATGAATGACAGGCAGGAAGGATAAAGAAAAATAATAAGATACAGCTGCACAATAACAAAGGGGATCACGCAAACCAATATACACAATCCTATACCCATACTTGATCCAGAGGAAGGCGAAAAACCCCAGCAAAGCATGATCCAATTCGCTACAGCGGGGGAAAAAATTCCTTCCTGACCCCCCTGAGAGGCAATCGTTATTCCCTGGATCTACTTACCTATAAATGTTAGAACCCAGTTATATTTTGTACCTTCAGGAAAGGAAGTGAGAGGGAATGGATGACAGGAGAGAGACCTGGAAGGGTAAGGCAAAATGAAAATTAGATACAGCTGCTTGAGCAAATGCCAGTATATAAATGCAGATAAGAGCTCTTACTTAAGAGACAACTGCTGTCCCAAAAGACGCACAGAAGGGACTCCCTATCTTATTAGTGAATTTAGCTGCCCAAGAATAGGGACTGCATCTGGGAGAGGCTTGAACCCAGCTGGGAGCTACCAACCTCAGAGGTAAAGACGTTCAATTATCATTCACTGACCATGAGGTATGAGGAAAAAAAGGAGAATGCTGGGAGGGTACTAGCCCTTGTCTTTTATAATATTCACTAGTCCTGAGGGAGGAGCCAAGGTGGAGTTTGTCACAGGTATGCTACCACTGAGGCACCAGGAAATACTTTCTTATTACATGTGCATGCAGTGAGTTTTGATATTTTTTTGATAGGTGTAAGTTGAGCTAAATTCAGGTTTTTATTCATTGAGTGGTCATGGGCAATAAATACTTTTGGTATGGGAGATATTTTTATCAGAAGCTCAAAGGGAGGAACTCAACTGGGAGGAAGAAGAAATATATCACAAATATCCAGAGATGGTGCTATACAAATGATACATAGATGACAATTTGATGGTGTGGGAAGGGCCTAAAGAAATTCTTCCTAGAACACTTGAATGATAATGCATATGGCCTTGGCTTTACAGGAGTGTACAGCCTTGACCGCGTCCATTTTCTGCATCTTGAACTCTTTAAAAAGGATGGGAATATCAATACTAAAACACTTATCAAAGAAATGTATAGGAATGGTTTTATTCCAACCAATAGCTGTCACCATCTGAGATGGGTATATAATACCCCTAGTAGCCAATTTACTAGAATCAGGTGAAATTGTGTCTTGGAGTCTGATTATATGTACCAAACTAACAAACTTATAAAAAGATTTTTAGAAAAGGGCTACAGATAATCCTTTTTGATTAAAAAAAGAAACAAAATTGTATCCAAGGACAGACGCCAGCTACTGCTTAATAGCAATAAAAAAAGAAAACAGAATCAGACTAAAATAGGATGCATGTAGCTATGCCCCCTTAGGGGCTGCTGGAAGTAATGGTTCCACCCATCAAACTGCCCTCAATCACACTTATTCCTTACATCCGGAGTCACGGAACAGGCCCGTACTTTGGTTTTGTTTTTGTTTTATTAGGGGGATTAACCACTTCAATTTCAGGCACTTAGAACACTTCCCGCCCAGACCAATTTTCAGCTTTCAGTGCTGTTGCGCTTTGAATGACAATTGCACGATCGTGCGACGCTGTACCCAAACAAAGTTTTTATCATTTTGTTCCCACAAATAAAGCTTTCTTTTGGTGATATTTGATCACCCCTGCGGCTTTTATTTTTTGCGCTACAAATAAAAAAAAGACTGAATATTTTGGAAAAAAAAACGTTTTTCTTTGTTTCTGTCACAAAACTTTGTATAAGTACATTTTCTCCTTCACTGACGGGCACTGATGTGGCTACACTGATGGGCACTGATGAGGCTACACTGACAGGTCAGAAGCAGTACAGAGTGGCACTGATGAGGTGGCACTGATATGGTTGCACTGATGATGGGGCACATATATGCAGCACTGATGGGCACTGGTAGGCGGCACTGATAAGCAACACTGATGGGCACTGATATGCAGCACTGATGGACACTCATAGGCGGCACTGATAGGTGGCACTGGGCACTGATGGGCACTGATAGGTGGCACTGCTGGGCACTGATATGTGGCACTGTTAGGTGGCAATGGTGGGCACTGATAGTGGCACAAGTGTGCACTGATAGGTGGCACAGGTGGGCACTGATAGGTGGCACTGGTGGGCACTGTTGCATATAACACTATTAGGGCTGGCACTGGCAGGCATCATATATGGGCACATTGCCATCCCTACAGTGCACTGTATTGCCCTTACCTGGTGGTCTAGTGGGGGCTCCCTGGTGGTCCCTGGGCAGCCTCCTAATTTCCTCCCTGGTGGTCCTGGGCGGCCTCCTTATGCTGTCCCTGGGGGGGCTCCCTGGTGGTCCTAGTCAGCTCCCTGGTGGTCCAGTGGGGTGATCCTGAGGGGGGCTGCACTGATAAACATTTAGCGCAGCCCCTCCGATAGGCGAGCAGCCGATCGGCTCTCCACTGCTCAGGTCTGCAGACCTGAGCAGAGGAAATGCCGATAAACGGCTCTTCCTATTTACACAGTGATCAGCCGTGATTGGTCATGGCTGATCACATGGTAAAAGGCTTCAGATGGACTGACCCACGGCACCATTGATCGCCGCGATGCGTGCTCCCGCGGGCGAGCAATCACAGATTAACCTGAGGACGTCAATAGAAGTCCAGTCAGGATAATGACCCCCCCATTTGTCAATTGGCTGGGCGGGAAGTGGTTAAACTTGGATGGGGAGAGGGGTAATTATAGGATGCCCCTAGAATCAGCAGTTCTTTGGGACCTTCTGTATACTCTCAGAATACACTCCTTTACTTCCTCCAGCACCTCACTTGCTTCTCCATCAACCCCTCTTCCTCCTGCACATCACTTGCTTCTCAGGCCTAGCTAGCACATGGTGAGGCCTGCTCTCAATTAGCAGGGCCTCCGAACCATCCTTTGCAGTCAGGGCCCCTAGGCCCCTATTGTGTAGAGAAGTTAGTTGCGGTACTAAATAGCCTCGACGGACTACTGCTCCCAGCCCATCCTCTTCTAGGCCCTGTCAGCCCTCCTGGCTGCAATGGCCTTCTCCACTACCACCATGACACCACAGTCCCAACTGGCTCTTGCACCCTTCTCAGACTGTCTCTCACCCCAATCTGCTCTGCCGTGCCAATTTCAGCTTCCCAGGGTGTGTATCAGAGGCGTAACTAGAACCTTCAGGGCCCCGGTGCAAGAAACCATGAAGGGCCCCCATGACCCGTGGGGTCACCCAGCCCCATGCTTCAGAGGGCCCATTTGTCATCCCTGCACACCTGGATAGGAGGAGCGGCGGGGACGGCATATAGAGGAACTGATCTCCTCCATTTTATTCTTGCAAACGCTGAATGCCAGCAGGAGGGAGAGGAGAAGTAGGCTTTCAGTGACTACAGGAGGAAAATGGAGGGTATTGGTTCCTCTATATGCCACCCCACCACCCCTCCTATACAGGTGTGCAGGGGTCAGGCATGGGCCCCCTGGCATATGGGTCTGGGATGAGTGGCAGCGAGCTGTGGTGGGAGTGATGGGGGAACGGGATGAGTGGCAGCGGTGGTGGTGGGGTAGATGTGATGGGATGAGTGGCAGCGGTGGGGGATGGGATGGGATGAGCAGCAGCAGTGGTGGTGGGGGGGTGGGATGAGATGAGTGGCAGCAGCGGTGGGGTGATGGGATCAGTGGTGGTGGTGAGCGAGTCAGATCAGTGGCAGTGGTGGGGGGTAGGATCAGTGGCAGCTGTAGTGGTTACCAGTGGTGGCGGCGGTGATGGTGGTGAGGGAAGGTGGAATCAGTGGTGGGATCAGTGGTGGTGATGGTGAGGGGGGGTGGTATCAGTGGCAGGGGTGGTGAGGGTGAGGGGGCTGGGATCAGTGGCGGTGATGGTGGGGGGGTGGCATCAGTGGCGGTGATGGTGAGGGAGGTGAGATCAGTGGCGGTGGTGGTGAGGGGGGTAGGGGTGGGATCAGTGGTGGTGGTGGTGATGGTGATGGGGTGGGATCAGTGGTGGTAATGGTGAAGGGGGTGGGATCAGTGGCAGCGGCAGTGCCACCCTCTCCCACCACCACCTCTGCCTCTTACTGATCCCTTTTCACCACCACCACAGGTCTCGATCACCCCTATCCCCCTCATCACCTCTGTTGTACAGGTGATGGGGGTAGGGATGAGATCAGCGGTGGTGGTGGGGTGGGATCAGCAAGAGGCAGAGGTGCTAGAGACTGGGGACAGATTACTCACTTAAATCAATAAATCGATTCCCCCCTCAGAATTCCATCACCGTGCCTCTAGGATGCCTTTGCCTCATGGGGACTCCTCATAGAGGGGAGTGGTCCTCCCCCTTCACTAATTGGTGTCAGCTTGTCAGCTGACTTTCTATTTTAGTGACCGCCCTGCCTCCCTACATGGATTCTCTCTGGAGTACAGATAGGCAGGGTGGTCCAGCAGACTCTCAGCTCTGCCTCCCCTCTTCTCAGTGGCCAACGGGCAAAATCCCCCCTCCCGCAGCGGGAACGAAAGGACAGGTGGGGCGGGCAGTAGCACATCATCCAGAATGGACAGGTGCGTGGCGGCGGGCCCTTCATACTAGCGGACGGGTGGGCAGCTCCCTGACATGGCAGAACTCAAGGGCCCAGTCGCAAGTGCGACTGCGGCGACCCTGATAATTCCGCCACTGGTGTGTATCACTCACCGGCACAGTTCCTCTCCTGGAGACTTTCCTGGCAGTACTCTCGCCTGCTCTCCTCTTCTTGCTCTCTCCCTCGTGCCTCTTCTCCAGGATCTCACTATCCTCCTGGATGCACCCGAGCTCCTCAGACTGGGGGCTGCCTCAAGGCCCCGACAGCCTCAGTACTCTGTCTCCATCACTTCCACCCGAACTCTCCTCCCAGACTGGGCTGACCCCAGGTATTTAAGGAGGCCTGCCCCCTGCCAATCCAATTCACGATTGGTCAGTGCTCCTCAAGATACCTCAGGAAGCCTCACCTCCTTTTCCCCACCCTTTCTTCCAGAACTTTCTGGGGCAGAAAGGAGGGGTTACCAAGGGGGTGTTACTACCTGCAGTCACCAGTCACTCCCTAGGCCACTCCCTTGCCCGGAATCAAAACAATCAGGCCTGACTTCCAGCGAGGCCTGACTAAAATGATCTCTCCTATGAAAAATCCTGACATCTAGCACCTACCTAACTGTAGAAGGTGCTACATGCAGTTTTATTAGGGATTTCAATCCACAGTCTAAAGAAGTGGAATAAAGTATAAAAAAAACACCGGCCCATTCTGCTGAAGGGTAAAAGTCTTAGAAAGATACTCCCCACACATCCAACATTTATTTACAGAAAAAATGTTTCTTTTCGAAATCAGATTGTAAAAAATGTACTAAAACCCCCCTCTCCAAAGAGAACAAAATGTTCCCAGATCTCAAAGGGTTCTATAGGTATAATAAATGCAAAGTTTGTAGGACAACAAAAAAATAAAAAAGGAGGGAAATGCATTCACCTCTATAACAACTAAAAAATCCTATGATATAAAATCCCTTATTACTTGTGACCCTACCCATGTAATATACGTTCTGGAGTGTCCTTGTCGGATGCAATAAGTGGGTAGGACCAAAAGAAATTTAAGAATCCAGATAGGGGAACATATTAATACTATAAAAAAGTGTTTTACAAGCACAGTGTCTCTAGACACTTCAAACTGATGTACAATAAATATCCCAGCTTACTAACTTTTATGGAATAAATAAGGTGGTGGGACACTGGAGAGGTATTGATAGAGTAAGTTAAGTATCTAGAAAGGAAACCCAATGGGTATATGAAATAGAATTCCTACATCCTTTTGGATTAAACATAGATATTGACTTGAATTGTATTTTGACTAATTTTTAATATTCCGATTTTTATTCATATATTTTTTTTGCTTTGTTTTTCTTTTTATGACTTTTATGACAATGTAAAAGTTGGATATAAGTGATATAGTTTAAAAATGTATAATTTATATCTTTTCAAATTCATGGTAGAAGTTTTTTATGTTCAATGATCTTTATTGGGTTTTAACATATAATGTACAGATGAGAACTATAATGTGTTATATAGCTACAGAGCAATAAAACATATGATATACTAGAATATCTCAAGGGAGCAGATAGAGCTTGATGCCAGGCTGAGATGGGGAACTTCTGTTTCAGGGTGTCTTCCCAGTACAGAATGGGCACTGATTTATCACTATGTATGTGTTTCGTCAGGATGTTATATAGAAGAGAGATGCTTCGAATGTTCTTGTTGGTAGAGTTGAGGAAGGATATAACTTCTTTAGTCGTGGGGTCTTCTGAGAGACCAATAGAGGAAAGGATATGTCTGATCCTAAGGTATGCATAAAACTCCTTATTGGGGATATCATACAGCTCTTTAAGTTGTTGAAAGGTTAGTAGTTAGTGCTGTTTGAATAGATCACGTAAGGACCGGATGCCCAATGACACCCAACTTTGAATAGGTAGATCTGGTGAGGATAGGGAGAGTGCTGAAAGTGAAGATGATGCAACGCTTCCGGGTGTAAACTTGAAGCGATTTGTCTGACAAATTTCCATGTGGCTATTGTTGCGTTTAAGGTTGGTAAAAAAGAGCGAGGGGGTTGGCCATATCGCTGCCAGATTGTTGAGGGTTGTGAGTAATGGCTGAGCTCTCGATTTCAGCCCACCTTTGTGGTTCTGAGGGGTTCCAAAGACTTTTTGTTTGGACCATGATGTTTGCTCTATAGTAAACTTTTAAGTCCGGGACTCCAGGGCCAAAGTGGGTCCTAGGGGCATTGAGTAACGATGCTTTGATCCGGGGTTTGCGAGCCGCCCAGATAAATTTGTTCATTATGGATAGAAGTTTCAATATGTCCGTTTGTAGCACGGGTAGTGGCATGGTTCTGAAGAAATATAGAACATGAGGGAGAAGAAACATTTTGGAGAGGGCTAACCTCCCAGCCCACGATGCTGTTGTATTAAGAAGATTTTTGGATATATCTTGTAGTTTCTGCTGTAAAGTAGATAGGTTAGTACGCAGGATCATGTCTAGTGGGGAGGTTAGTTGGATGCCCAGGTATGACATTGAGGAGTTGGTTGCCCAGGAGAATGGGGATATGTTGGTGATAGAAGCTTTGAGGTGTGGTGGGAGAGCTATTCCTAACATGGAGGATTTTGTATGATGTAGTTTATACACGGATGTCTGTCCAAATTGGTGTAATAGGTCGCAAAGGACGGGTAGGGATTTAGCGGATTCAGGGATACATATGATTATGTCATCCACGTACAGGCCTATTTTATGCTGTTCCCGTCCAATCTCTAGGCCCTGTATGGTAGGGTGTGCGCGTATGGCTTGGGCCAATGGCTCTATGACAAGAGCGAAAATCAAGGGAGACAAGGGACAGCCTTGCCTTGTCCCATTGGTGATGGGGAAGGGGGAGGAAAGTATTCCTGAGGTTTGAACCCTGGCATTAAGGGTGGAGTAAAGCCCTAGTATAGCGTTTAGGAAGGGTCCTTGGATCCCGAATTTTCAGAGGACCATGGTCAGGTACAGCCAGTTGACCTTGTGAAACGCCTTCTCTGCATCCAATGAGATAAGCAGGGAAGGCGTTTGATGGTGTTCAGCCCAGCTGGCGATGTCTATGAATCGATGGGTGGTGTCAGACGCTTGCCTGTGCGGTATAAAGCCTACTTGGTCTGGGTGGACTAAACTGGGGATAAAGATGGCTAGGCGTGAGGCTAGTAATTTGGTATAGATTTTGAGGTCCGTATTCAGCAATGATATAGGGCGATAGTTTGCTGGGTCTTGGGGTGACTTACCGGGTTTGTGTATGGTCGTTATGGTCGCTTCTAATGATTCCGAAGGGATTTCTCCTGTTTCTAGGAATCTGTTAAAAGTATCGCATAGGTGTGGGGTCAATTGATCAGAGAATATTTTAAAATATTCATTAACAAAGCCGTCAGGGCCTGGTGCCTTATGTTCTTGGGAAGGGAAGGTTCTTGATGATATGAAGGATTTCATTTTGTGAGAAAGGTTTAGACAGGGATTCTAGCTGTGTTGAAGTAATAGAGGGGAGTTGTAATGGTTCTAAAAAGTCACTTATTCGCTGGGCAGTGGGTTTGGGTTCCTGTGGATTTTGTGATAGGTTGTATAGTTTCGAATAAAATGAACTAAAGCTGTCGGCTATATCCTTTGGATTGATTAATTTACATCCTTGCTCATCTAAAATGAATGCAATCCTGTTTTGTGCGACTTTCAGTTTATATTGCTGTGCTAGGAATTTACCCGGCTTGTTTCCCTGGGAGTACCAGGAGAGGCGTAGACGTCTAATATAGTAATCATGGCTCTTTTGGAGGAGGGTGCTTAGTTTGTTTCGTGTATTGTCTAACTCTGTGGCAACAGATTGCATAGGGTTTTTTTTGTTTATCTGTTCTAAATTTCTGATGCGATTGAAGAGGGTGTCTAGGGTCAGGTTTCTTCTTTTTTTCTTCTGGGCACCGAGTTTTAGAAAGAACCCTCTCAGTGTTGCCTTGTGGGCGTTCCACAGTATTTTGGGGCTAGAAACTGATCCTGCGTTGGTATCAAAGAAAGAAGTAATTTCGGACTTCACCTGTTCCTGAATCTCCGTAGCACTAAGGAGGGAGGGATTTAAGCGCCATGAGGTGTGCTTGGGGGTTTGGGAAGCTGTAGTTAGAGTAATAGTTACAGGGGCATGGTCAGACCATGTAATGCTCTCGATTGTCGATTTTGTGATTTTTTGGAGTAGTGCCTTGGAGGTCAGGAACAAGTCAATCCTGGAGTAAGATCTTTGGGAAGTCGAGTAGAAGGAGTAATCCCTCTCAGCGCCATGTAGACACCTCCAGGGGTCGTAAAGGTCCTCCAGAGAGGTTAGGGATGACAGGGCTGTGGATTTTCTGCGTTTGTTATTGGAGGAGTCAATGAGAGGATCGATAACCTCGTTAAAGTCTCCACAAATGATAATTTGGTCTCTGGGGAAATGCTGAAGCTTATGTAGTACTGTCTTGTAGAAGTATTTCTGGTGGGTGTTTGGAGAGTATATGTTTGCGATGACTAGTGATTGGTTGTTGAAAGATGCGGCCAGTATTATGTATCTGCCTGCTGGGTCTTGTTCTAAATGGGTGAGCGTGAAAGCTACAGAAGATCGGATCGCTATCATTACTCCTCTCTTCTTTTGATTCGCACGTGCATGGAAGCAATGTGGGAATAATTTGTGTGAACACTTGGGGGATTTGTTTTCGGGAAAATGTGTCTCCTGAATGCTTAATATGTCTGCTTTTTGTAGTTGGGCCTCTCGCCATAGTAGCGAACGTTTAAAAGGACTATTTAATCCTTTTGCATTCAGGGAAACAATTGTGAGGGACATATCTTAGTTGATGTAAGGGGAAGGGGTACTCGTCTCTTGCCGTCAATTTGGGTTTACTCCTCCTTGCTCAACGTGTGAGGGGTGCGGCGTTGTCAGGGGCGGGTGAGGTATACCGGTCATTGGTGTTCTACGTTTAGGCCAGGCTTTCAGCAATAGCCCAAATGCAGAACTCTTTATATGAGATAACACGTTTTCTCACTATTCAGTAGAAAGTATAAACAACAAGCAAGTAAATTTAACAAACACCAAAAAAAAGAGGAATAAACAGAATAGCAACTCTGAACTTTAAGTTAGATGAGTGTGCATGGCACCCTATATTCCGAGGGACGGGAAACGGGTGTCAGGCATGCCTCAGTCACTCCTATGATGTTTCCAATGCGTTGTTAAAT
This sequence comes from Glandirana rugosa, assembly GCA_018402905.1. Classification (NCBI taxonomy): domain Eukaryota; kingdom Metazoa; phylum Chordata; class Amphibia; order Anura; family Ranidae; genus Glandirana; species Glandirana rugosa. Next base: position 70,348 of record BLSH010403664.1, on the reverse strand, counting down.
GTCCAGCCAGTGAGTGACCTTCCTATGTGGAAGGTTTTTAGTGGACCGGGAGCTCAGTATGTTATGGTATAGATCTAGAGGCCAAGGGTTTATGCATTTTCGGATGGGGACCTTTGTTCGGGGTAGGCGGTGGTTCCTGTGTGATAATGCCCCAATTGTTTAGGAGCTTAATTCCCTCTTTAGGGGTGAGGACCGAGACTTGCTGGTTATTGTAGGTCACTATTAATTTGGTGGGGTATCCCCATTTGTAGGGGAGCTTATGTTCAGTTAGAATTGTCGTAACCTGAGAGAAGGCCTTGCGTGCCTGAGAGGTGGCTGCAGAGATGTCATTGAAGAGTGATATTTTGGTGAAGGGCTCTGGTAAGGAGCGTAATGACCTCGCTGTTTTCATGATATTTTCTTTCACATAAAAGAAATGTAGCTTTGCCAGGATGTCTCTGGGGACTGCGGCAGGGAGGTGCTGGGGCTTGCGGATCCTGGGTGCCCGATCTATCAGTAAATCTTTTGTTGTGAGGGAGGGTATAAGTTTACGAAAAAGTTGGTGCAAGTAGGGTATGATTTCAGGGGCAGCTAGAGATTCTGGGACCCCTCTGATTTTTATGTTTTGTCTGCGCGACCGGTCCTCTAAATCAGCGACCTTTAAGCGAAGCATTTGGATGATGGTCGCTTGGTCATCCTGGATGTCTACCACCCTGTTGTGGGCCCTGGTAGCTTCTGCCAGGTGGTGCTCTATATGTGCTGTGCGGTCTTCAAGGGAGGTTACGTCCCCTTGTAGTTGGGCAATGGAGGCTTTAAATTCCCTGTGGAGGTCCGCTTGCAGCGAGAGCAGCATGGCTTTAATTGCTTGCTCTGAAGCTGGGTTATCAGATGTGGGGAAGGCCGCCAGTGGGGGGGGATAGATGTGTCACCTGCTATGGGACTACAAGTCCCAGCGCCATGTTGCTTTTTGTTAGGTGGTTGTTTCTCAGGTGACTGCAGGGGAAAGTCTGCAATGCGCTTACCTCTGTCCCCAGAAGATAATGTCTGGTCTCTTACTGGAGCTGGAGTTTCTTCCATCTCCATGACAGAGCACTCCGGTGCTGTGGGAAGGTGATCCGGCGGCTTCTCCCCTTCTCCGTGCTGCCGATCGGCACCATGATGCTGCACAGGCCTCATGTAAAACTCTAACAGTTTGCGGGATCCTGTAGACTGTTTATCCCTTCTGGGCATAGTCCAGGTGGGGTCCTGGTGGGTTCCCCTCTATTTTGAAGGGCAAGTGGTCGCTGTGTGTCGGCTGGTATAGCTGGGCTGGAGTGTGGAGTGACAGAGCTCAGCTTTCAGGCGGCCATCTCCTCACGCTGCCAGGACACGCCCCCCTATGGTAGAAGTTTTTTACATGAGTGGCCTAGAGCAGTGTTTCTCAACCTTTTACGGTGCAGATCTAAAAAAGGTTCCTAAGTACCCCTGTCTCAAGAAAGTAATCTCTATTTGGGTGTCATGGTTTCTATGTGTGTGTAATGCCAGTACGTGTTTGTGATAGTTTTTGTGTCCATCAGTGCAGCCTCACCAGTGTCCATCACTGCAGCCTCACCAGTGCCCATCAATACAGCCTCACCGGCACCCATCAATGCAGCCTCACCAGGTGTCCACCAATGCAGCCTCACCAGGTGTCCACCAATGCAGCCTCTCTGGTGACCATCAATGCAGCCTCACCAGTGCCCATCAATGCAGCCTCCCTTGTGTCCATCAAATGCAGCCTCACTAGTGTCCATTAAATGCAGCCTCACTAGTGTCCATCAAATGCAGCCACATTAGTGTCCGTCAAATGCAGCTTCACCAGTGTCCATCAAATGCAGCCTCACCAGTGTCCATCAATGCAGCCTCACCAGTGTCCATCAACACAGCCTCACCAGTATCCATCAGTGCAGCATCACCAGTGTCCATCAATGCATCCTCACCAGTGCCCATCAAATGCAGCCTCACCAGTGTCTATCAAATGCAGCCTCACCAGTGTCCATCAAGTGCAGTCTCACCAGTGTCCATCAAATGCAGTCTTACCAGTGTCCACCAATACAGCCTCACCAGTTCCCATCAATGCAGCCCCACCATTGCCCATCAATGCAGCCTCACCAATGCAGCCTCACCAGTGCCCATCAATGAAGCCTCACTAGTGTCCATCAAATGCAGCTTCACCAGTGTCCATCAATTGCAGCCTCAACAATATCCATCAATGCAGCCTCACCAGTATCCATCAACACAGCCTCACCAGTGTCCATAGATGCAGTCCCACCAATGTCCATCAAATGCAGCCTCACTAGTGTCCATTAAATGCAGCCTCACCAGTGTCCATCAAATGCAGCCTCACCAGTATCCATCAAATGCAGCCTCAACAGTTTCCATCAATGCAGCCTCACCAGTATCCATCAACACAGAGTGGTCTAAAGCAGTGTTTCTCAGCCTTTTACGGTGAAGTACCCCTGCAGATCTAAAAACATGTCCTAAGTACCACTGTCTCAAGAAAGTAATTTCTATTGTTTGGGCGTCATGGTTTTTATGTGTGTGTAATGTCAGTATGTGTTTGTGATGTTTTTTTTGTCCATCAATGCAGCCTCACCAGTGTCCATCACTACAGCCTCACCGGTGTCCATCAATGCAGCCTCACCAGCACCCATCAATGCAGCCTCACCGGTGTCCATCAATGCAGCCTCACCAGTGCCCATCAATGCATCCTCACCAGGTGCCCATCAATGCAGCCTCTCCGGTGACCATTAATGCAGCCTCACCATTGCCCATCAATGCAGCATCACTAGTGTCCATCAAATGCAGCCTCCCTAGTGTCCATCAAATGCAGCCTCACTAGTGTCCATCAAATGCAGCCTCACCAGTGTCCATGAAATGCAGCCTCACCAGTGTCCATGAAATGCAGCCTCACCAATGTCCATCAATGCAGCCTCACCAATGTCCATCGACGCAGCCTCACCAGTATCCATCAGTGCAGCCTCACCAGTGTCCATCAAATGCAGTCTCACCAGTATCTATTAAATGCAGCCTCACCAGTGTCCATCAAATGCAGCCTCACCAGTGTCCACCAATGCAGCCTCACCAGTGTCCACCAATGCAGCCTCACCAGTGTCCATCAATGCAGCCTCACCATTGCCCATCAATACAGCGTCACCATTGCCCATCGATGCAGCCTCACCAATGCAGCCTCACCAGTGCCCATCAATGAAGCCTCACTAGTGTCCATCAAATGCAGCTTCACCAGTGTCCATCAATTGCAGCCTCAATAATATCCATCAATGCAGCCTCACCAGTATCCATCAACACAGCCTCACCAGTGTCCATCGATGCAGCCTCACCAGTGCCCATCAATGCATCCTCACCAGGTGCCCATCAATGCAGCCTCTCCGGTGACCATTAATGCAGCATCACCATTGCCCATCAATGCAGCCTCCCTAGTGTCCATCAAATGCAGCCTCACTAGTGTCCATCAAATGCAGCCTCACCAGTGTCCATGAAATGCAGCCTCACCAGTGTCCATGAAATGCAGCCTCACCAGTGTCCATCAAATGCAGCCTCACCAGTGTCCATCAATGCAGCCTCACCAGTGCCCGTCAATGCAGCCTCACCACTGCAGCCTCACCAGTACCCATCAATGCAGCCTCACCATTGTCCATCAATGCAGCCACACCACTGCAGCCTCACCAGTGCCCATCAATGCAGCCTCATCATTGCCCATCAACACAGTCTCACCACTGCAGCCTCACCAGTGCCCATCAACGCAGCCTCATCATTGCCCATCAATGCAGCCTCCCCAGTGCCCATCAATGCAGTCTTTCGGTGTCCATAGAATGCATGAAGTTGAAAAACCTTCAGCTTTTACAACCGCTTTAACTGTTTGGGGTGGAGTTAATTAATCTACAATGCTATTTGTAATATGCAGCATGGAAGGGGTTAATGTATTACCATTGGTCACTGATGCATTAGTGACCAGTGGAAATCAATTAACCCCTTTGTGCTGCATTAGTGGCACCAGTGGCAGTGTTTATTAACCCCTTCATGCTGCACCATAACCAGGGGTTAATGAACACTGCCACTGCCATTAATGCAGCACAAAGGGGTTAATTAAATGCCACTGGTTTCTAATGCATTAGTGACCAATGGCAACACATTAACCCCTTCCATGCTGCATATTACCAATAGCACTGTAGATTAATTAAACCCCTCCATCCTTCAAAAGAAAAAGTTAAGCACTGCAGTATTACCACACAGATAAGACACAGCAGCACAGTCCGCAATGTCAACAGCTTTTGCTCACTTACTTGTCCATGATAGTGGACGCTCCGAGCAGCTCACAAAGGCAGCACTCCTCCTCTTCCATCCCACGCTCCCAGCCTCTAATTGACATCACAGTGGGCGGGGTTTGGCTTTGTGTGTGGTTGTTCCTGTCGTATGCTCTATTTCTGTTTACTGACTTTTGGCTTGTTCTAACTATCACTGCCTGCTTGTGCCCCAACCTTTGACTTGTTCTCTGTTTCTTCTGTCTGCTTGATACCCTGACCTTGGCATGCTCTTCCGTCTGTCCCTGTCTGCTTGTGGCCCTGACTTTTGGCTAAGCCGCTGACTATCCTTGCTGTTCCTGTGCTGCTGCTTCCTCTCTTCCACCTGTAGCCAGCCGAGTGTGAACTAGGGAACCTCAGGGGCCACGACCTGGATCCAGTTGCGGCCAAATCCATCCTCACCACGAGAGGCTCTGGCGAATACTTACTGGCTCTTAGACTCCGCACCGTGGGGAAATCAATGCACTAGCTCCCTGTGTTTCAGTGTCAGTGCTCCACAAGCCCATCTTTCCGTACCAGCTGTAGCTCATTAGCAGCAGTCAGCTATAGGTCCACAACCTTAGCAGTGTGCTTCGCAAACTTAGCGATGTATTTCACACTTCAGCGGTATGATTCCCACCCCAGTGGTGTGCATCTGTCACCGGGCCCCAGGTGTCCTGACAGTTTGATCGGCCATGGACCCGGCTGATGTGCCGCTACCTGCAGATGATCCGCTGCAGGGCATAGTTCGCAGACTGGAAAACCAGGAGTCTAATCAGACTCAGGTGATGTGATTCCTACAGGATTTAGCGTCCTGCTTTGACCAACTGCAGGCCTCCCTAGGACCTCCAGTCCAACAACCTCAACCGCAGCCTGAGGCGGTATCAGTTCCAGTCACACTCGCAGCCGTTAATCCGTTGCAATTACCTGCTCTGTCCCGTTACTCTGGGGACTCTAAGGCCTGCAGGGGGTTTCTCAGCCAGTGCACCATTCATTTTGAGCTCCAGCCTAAAAACTTCCCGTCTGATCGGGCTACGGTGGCCTACATTATCTCTCTCCTGTCTGCCGAGGCTTTAGCCTAGGCTGCCCCTCTGTGGGCGAAGAGTGCCCCAGTGGTTTCTAGCCTGTCCAGGTTCTTGAAACTCTTTTGGAACATCTTTGGGGAACCGGGTCATGTTTCTTCAGCAGCTATCGCTCTTTTATGCCTTCGCTAGGAGTCTGCTTCTGTGGGGCAGTATGCTCTTCATTTTCAGATTCTCACTGCTGAGCTGAACTGGAACAATCAGGCCTTAGTTGTAACCTTTTTACAGGGCCACTTTGAGTAAAGGATGAATTAGTGGGGAGAACCATCCCCACAAATCTGGACAATGTGATCTCTGTGTAATCAGACTGACATTTGTTTTCAGGAGAGGACCCTAGAGAGAAGATGCCAGCATTCCTTGGTCCCTAGTCAATCTGAAATTCCCTCTCTGCGATCCGTGGAGCATCCCCTGCCAGCTGAGGAACCCATAAAGCTGGGCCGGACCAGGCTATGCCCTGAGGAGCGTGCTAGGCACAGAACTTAGAGCCTGTGTCTCTACTGTGGGGGCAAAGGTCATTTACGTGACACTTGCTTGCTGCGTCTGGGAAACGCTTGGGTCTAATATATCTGGAAGGTGGAGTATTGGACCCAGAAACCTCACCTTCACGTCTCCTTCTGTCGGTGTTCCTTCACATCGGTGCTTCTTCTCATTTGGTCCTGTCATACCTTGATTCTAGAGCTGCTGGCAATTTTATGGACTGGAAAAACGGCTTCTTCCATGAAGCTTACCCTTTTGCCTCTCACCACTCCATTGGTGATCTTGGCAATCGATGGTATGGTTCTTCCAGCGGGCCCTATCCGCTTCCAGACCCTTCCGGTTAAGATGTCAGTAGGAATACTCCACCAGGAGGAGATATCCTTTCTTGTCCTACCTAAGGCCTCAACCCCCATCATTTTGGGTCTTCCCTGGTTACAGCTCCATTCTCCACATGTTGACTGGACTTCCGGAGAGATGTTGGCTTAGGATTCCTCTTGTTTTTTGTCCTGTCTACTCAAGTTGGTCCCAAAGGAGAGACTTCCTGTTGCCACCACGTCAGTTTCTTCTACCCTTCCCACTGCATATAGCGATTTCCGGGATATTGATATGTGTTCCTAATATGGGGGTCACTGTCCTGCGCTTATGGATTAACAAATAAGTGGCTATAGTGTAAAAATGAGCTGAGTTTGTTCAGTGTGATTGATGTTGAAAGTTGCTGCTCTAAAAAAGGTGTCTGGCGCCTTAAAGTATAAGCAAGTGCAGTATCTCACAAAAGTGAGTACACCCATCACATTTATGTAAATATTTTATTATATCTTGCATGTGACAACACTGAAGAAATGACACTTTGCTATAATGTAAAGTAGTGAGTGTACAGCTTGTATAACAGTGTAAAATTGCTGTTTTAGGAGTACACCCCTAAGTGAAAATGTCCAAATTGGGCCCAAAGTGTCAATATTTTGTGTGGCCACCATTATTTTCCAGCACTACTTTAACCCTTGTGGGCATGGAGTTCACCAGAGCTTCACAGGTTGCCACTGGAGTCCTCTTCCCCTCCTCCATGACGACATCACGGAGCTGGTGGATGTTAGAGACTTTGCGCTCTTCCACCTTCCATTTGAGGATGCCCCACAGATGCTCAAGGGTTTAGGTCTGGAGACGTGCTTGACCAGTCCATCACCTTTACCGTCAGCTTCTTTAGCAAGGCAGTGGTCATCCTGTAGGTGTGTTTGGGGTCGTTATCGTGTTGGAATACTACCCTGCGGCCTAGTCTCCAAAAGGATGGGATCATGCTTTGTTTCAGTATGTCACAGTACATGTTGGCATTCATGGTCCCCTCAATAAACTGTAGCTCCCCAGTGCCCACAGCACTAATGCAGCCCCAGACCATAACACTCCCACCACCATGTTTGAGTGTAGGCAAGACACACTTGTCAATGTACTCCTCAGCTGGTTGCCACCACACATGCTTGACACCATCTGAATCAAATAAGTTCATCTTGGTCTCATCAGACCACAGGTCATAGTTCCAGTAATCCATGTCCTTAGTTTGCTTGTCTTCAGCAAACTGTTTGTGGACTTTCTTGTGCATCATCTTCAGAAAAGGCTTCCTTCTGGGATGACAGCCATGCAGACCAATTTGATGCAGTGTGCGGCGTATGGTCTGAGCACAGACAAGCTGACCCGCAGCAATGCTGGCAGCACTCATACGTCTACAACCTCTGGATATGATACTGAGCACGTCCGCTCAACTTCTTTGGTCGACCATGATGAGGCCTACTCTGAGTGGAACCTGTCCTGTTAAACTGCTGTATGATCTTGATTACCATGCTGCAGCTCAGTTTCAGGGTCTTGGCAATCTTCTTATAGCCTAGACCATCTTTATGAAGAGCAACAATTCTTTTTTTCAGATCCTCAGAGAGTTCCTTGCCATGAGGTACCATGTTGATCTTCCAGTGACTAGTATGAGAAAGTGAGAGCAATAACACCAAATTTAACACACCTGATCCCCATTCACACCTGAGACCTTGTAACACTAACAAGTCACATGACATCGGGAAGGGAAAATGGCTTATTGGGTCCAATTTGGACATTTTCACTTAAGGGTGTACTCACTTTTGTTGCCAGCGGTTTAGACATTGATGGCTGTGTGTTGAGTTATTTTGAGGGGACAGCAAATTTACACTGGTATACAAGCTGTATCACATGAAAAGATATAATAATATATTTACAAAAATGTGAGGGGTGTACTCACTTTGTGAGATACTGTATATGTAAGAGTGCTCTTCCTATAAATCTTCAATCAATAAAGTGTTGGTGTATCAAAAAGTGATCAGGTGCAATTCATAATAGGTCATATAGCATACAAATAAACAAACATGTGAACCGGTACATAATTCTAATTATTGTCTAAGATACTTAAAATAAATAAATCTTCTTATTGTGCGCATAAAGTACCAGGTGCTTATAAACCATCAGTGGGGGCTTATGCAGTCTGGTGCTCCCCTCCTCTATGTCCCACACTCACCTGCAATGCTGGATTTCCATTACAGAAGTCAATTGCGCATAAGTGACAGCTGGGACTTGTAGTTCCATGAGCCAAGCCTCTCCAAACAAATGATCACTGCCCATCTTGTTGTTCACCAGGCCTCCATGGCAAGGATATGATAAATGGCAAAGGAGATGGATATAGTGTGATACAGTTTTATTAATGTTAAAAGCAAAACATCTCCACGTACATTTAAAATCACGAAAGTGCATGAGAAAACATGTAGGAAGTTGACTTGGGTCTCACCGGCTGGAAATTACGTCACCACCCATGGTCATCTGATGCATTTCGTCCCTCCCACGGGGCGTTGTCAAAGGCTGATTCCCGGGATGTCTTCTGCAAGAAATCAGCTGAAGTGCTTCCTCCTCACAGGTCCTTTGAATCTGCCATTGACCTTGTTCCAGGAGCGACTCTGCTCAGGGGTCACACCTATCCTCTGTCCATCGATGAGACCCAGGCCATGTCAGAATATGTCGCTGAAAATCTAAAGGGTTCATTCGGAAATCCTCATCAACAGTAGGCGCTGGATTCTTTTTCGTTGCCAAAAAGGATGGCACCTTAAGACCTTGTATTGATTATTGAGGTTTAAACGCGGTGACAATCAAGAACCGATGACGATCAAGAACCGGTACCCCTAATCTCTGAGCTATTCAACAGGTAGAAAGGCGCCTCCATCTTTATCAAGTTAGATCTCAGGGGTGCTTACAATATGATCCGGATAAGGGAGGGTGACAAATGGAAAACTGCGTTTAACACGAGAGATGGGCATTATGAATACCTGGTATGCCCTCAGGGCTGTGTAACGCCCCAGCTGTATTTCAAAACTTCATCAATGAGGTCTTCAGGGATTTGCTGTATCAATTTGTGGTCATCTATCTGGATGACATTCTAATCTTTTCAGAAAATCTGCTTGTCCACAGAAACCATGTCCGGGTTGTACTCCAGCGCCTTAGGAAAAATAACCTGTATGCCAAGCTGGAGAAATGTTCTTTTGAATGTTCTGAGGTCCTGTTTCTGGGATGCTTTGTCTCCAGTTTGGGTCTTTGTATGGATCCCAAAAAGGTCTTGGCCATTACCAACTGACCTCTTCCTGCCAGCCTCAAGGCCACGCAGCAATTTCTTGGGATGTCCAATTATTATAGGCAATTTGTTAAGAACTACTCTTCTATTGTTGTGCCTATTATTGCCTTGACCAAGAAAGGTGCTAATGCCAAAGAATGGTCTCCTGAAGCTGTCACTGCCTTCCATGATCTGAAACAAGCCTTTGTTTCTGGTCCTCTCTTGAAGAGACCTAATCCTGGGGACCCATTTTTTATTGAAGTGGACGCTTCTTCTACTGGAGTAAGAGAGGTGCTTCTTCAATTATCTGAGAATAAATGACAACCATGTGCGTTTTTCTAAAAAAAAAATTCTCAGAGAAGAGAAAAATTACGCTATTGGCCATCAGGAGCTTCTTGCAATTAAATTGGCGTTAGAGGAATGGCGTCATCTCTTGGAGGGTTCTCCTCACTCCATAACGATCTTCACTGATCATAAAAATTTACAGTACTTACAGAATGCTAAACGACTGAATCCCAGACAGACCAGGTGGAGTCTGTTCTTTTCCCGTTTCAATTTTACGATCACGTACAAACCTGGTTCCTGCAACAGTCGGGCTGATGCACTCTCTAGGTCTTTTGACACGCTGGATGAGGAGCCCACCTCTGAACCTGAGCCGATGATTCCGACCAGGTGTATTCTTGCCCATTCCCCCACTCTGGAGTCTAAAATTCCTCCTGGCAAGACCTTCGTCCCCACGGAACTAAGACCTAAGATCCGTCATTGGGGACATGATTCCAAGGTGTCAGGTCATGCTGGATTCCTCCGATACCTTCAGCTCATCAGTCGCCACTACTGGTGGCCTACTCTCCCTTTGGATGTCAAAGGCTATGTAAAGGCGTGCCATGTTTGTGCCCAGTCTAGGTCCTCAACACAAGCTCCTGCCAGTCTGCTCATGCCCTTGCCCATTCTGAAGGAGCCCTGGATTCACATAGCTATGGATTTCATCACGATCTTCCGCCATCTAAAAAGAATAGTAATATGGGTGGTAATCGATCGGTTCTCCAAGATGGCTCATTTTGTTCTCCTTCCTGGTCTCCCTTCTGCTCCTGCTCTGGCCCCCATTTTTTGTTTGAGAAATCCTCCGCCTCCATGGGCTTCCTTCCTATATTGTTTCAGACGGGGGGGTTCAATTTACATCCCACTTCTGGAGTGCTCTTTGCAAGTCCCTCAATATTGTGAATAAAGTGTGATATAGAAATTACCAAGGCACTAATTATCATGAACCAATGGTCATTAAAAAATGTAAACCTTTATTAAAGTAAAAAATTCAAATTCCAAAAATATTACAACCACTGATGCAAAAAATATTAAAATCTGACAACGTTGTCAATAAACAAGCCTGGACGCGTCCAGCACCCATTCATCCACCAGATCTCAAAGCACCTTTCACACAGGCCAGTGAATTACCACCATACACTATGATGTGTGGATAGCTCCAGATAATAATGTCCGTACAAAAACAGTCAACGTGGTGTCACTGGGATGGCTATATAGCTCAGGTGTGATGGGCTGAATGGGAAAATGGATACGCCGGATGCCGTGGGAGTACAGGGAGAAAACCATACGTTGATTACATGCTGTAATAATATTGTGGTGAGGCAATATACGGACTACATAGTCACCTTACCTGCATGCATATCCATTTGATGAGCATTTCACTATTGACTGCCTTATCTGTTATACGGAACTGAGCCTGTTAACACGGCCCTGATTTGTGGGGATTTTTGATTAGATCGGATCCCTTTGATCTCCTCCCAGGCTTCCATTCAACTTTGGCCAACAACTAATGCCATTGATGGATATGCATGCAGGTAAGGTGACTATGTAGTCCGTATATTGCCTCACCACAAGATTATTACAGCATGTAATCAACGTATGGTTTTCTCCCTGTACTCTCACGGCATCTGGAGTATCCATTTTCCCATTGAGCCCATCACACCCAAGCTATATAGCCATCCCAGTGACACCACGTTGACCATTTTTGTATGGACATTATTACCTGGAGCTATCCACACATCATAGTGTATGGTGGCAATTCACTGGCCTGTGTGAAAGGTGCTTTGAGATGTGGTGGATGAATGGGTGTTGGACACGTCTAGGCTTGTTTATTGACAACGTTGTCAGATTTTAATATTTTTTGCATCAATGGTTGAAATATTTTTGGAATTAGAATTTTTTTACTTTAATAAAGGTTTACATTTTTACTAGAACTGGTTCAGGTGGAGCCATTCTCCTCCCCGGGAAGTGGTCCCTGATCACAGGTTTAAGTAAGGCAACATGAAATACCATTTGCATGCGAAGAGAAGGGGGGAGATTCAGCTCATACGCCACCCTATTCATTTTCCTTTTTTACTGGGAAGGGTCAGGTGAATTTTGGTTCAAGTTTCCTTGAGGAGCAAGATAGCTTCTGATTTTTGGTTGCTAACCAGACTTGATAGCCCGGTTGCAGGTCTAACTCCCCTCATCTCCCCCTGTCAAAAGCTCTCCTGCAGGAGTCGGCTATTTTCCTCAAGAAAGCTTGTAATGTCCTGTACAGCGGGCACCATACTTTCCGGTACCAATTTTGGTAGGAAGGTGGAATGGTAGCCGAGATTCTCCCAGAAAGGAGATTGGTTGGTGGCAGAGTGAATGCTGTTATTTTAGGCAAATTTGGCTACCGGTAGCAGTAAGACCCAATCATCCTGGGAAAATGAAGAATAGCAGCGTAGGTGTTGCTCTAGGGCAGTGGTTCTCAACTCCTGTCCTTGGGACCCACTAACAGGCCAGGTTTGTAGGATAACTTAAATACATCACAGGTGATATCATTTGCTGCTCAGTGATTGCAGTATTCTAGTCTGCATCTCCCCAAGGTAATACTTAAAATCTGGCCTGTTGGTGGGTCCTGAGTACTGGAGTTGAGAACCACTGCTCTAGGGTCTGGTTCATTCTCTCTGTCTGACCATTGGTCTGTGGGTGGTAAGCTGAGGAAAACACCAATTTGATTCCCAAAACCGAGCATAAGGCCTTCCAGACCCGAGACGTGAACGGCACTCCACAATCAGACACAATATTGGTGGGGACTCCATAGAGATGGACAATTTCTCTGATGAAGGTTTCTGCTGTTTTGGCTGCAGAGGGAGTGCCTTTCATGGGGATGAAATGTGACATCTTAGTGAGTCGATCAACTACTACAAAGATGGTGGTGAATCCTATGGATGGGGGCAGTTCCACTATAAAGTCCATGGAAATCTGTGACCATGGGCATTCAAGAATAGGAAGCGTATTCAATAGCTCCCAAGCCTTGGTTCTGCCGATCTTGTTGCGAGCACAGGTGGGACAGGCCCTGACATATTCCCTGCAATCTTTGTCAACTAGAGGCCACCAAAAAGAACATGTAAGCAGATCTGCAGTCTGCTTGCGACCACCAAAATGTCCTGCTAATTTGTGGCAGTGGCATAGTTCCAGGACTGCCAGACGTTGTTCCTCGGGGACAAAAATATTCATACCATACCACCACAGCCCATTTTGCATAGTTAGCTTGGGTTCCGATGGGATAGAGGACCCAGCCAGGGATTGCCTGATTTGAGATAATAGATCCTCTTGAGTTAAGAGAGAGTTCTGAGAAGGGAGAATCGTGTCAGGTGGGGGAGGATCCTCTGGTTCATGAAACATTCGCGACAGGGCATCTGGTTTCACATTTTTCGACCCGGGCCTGTATGTGATATGGAATTGGAACTGTGAAAAAAAGAGGGCCCAGCGAGCCTGACGGGGCTTGAGTCTCTTGGCGGTGCGCAGGTACTCCAAGTTTTTATGGTCTGTGAAGACTAAAACTGGATGTGAGGCCACTTCCAGCAGGTACCGCCATTCCTGCAAGGCAGACTTGATAGCAAGAAGCTCTCTGTCTCCAACGTTGTAGTTTCTTTCTGGAGGTGTGAGCTTCCGAGAGAAGAAAGCAATGGGGTTAAGCGTGGCCTTTAGTCTCCGTCTTTGGAAGAGTACTGCTCCGACCGCCGTCTCAGAGGCGTCTACCTCCAGGATATAAGGCAGAGTAGAGTCCGGGTGTTTCAGGACTGGTGCGGAGGTAAAGAGCTTTTTACTTTCAAATATTTTTATTGTAAAATTCCAAATGTACAAACAGATGTTAAACATTATCACAGACAAAAATGGTTAACAAAGCATTTCAAGGGAGGGAATAGGAGTTTGTTTAGGCTGTCAAAATAGCAAGGTTAACTTCCATATAGAAACAGTGCCAGTAAGAGGAGTAATATTGTTTTGATCTTACAAATGCTGTAGAGGTAGGTTCCCTTGTCTAATATGTAACAAGTAACATAGACACCTTGGATACTTAAACCTCAGTATGTGTTAGTTTAAGGCCTTAGGCCTGTTGTAAATTCCCCTGTCATCAGAGAGCCAACAGGCGTCCCCCCCCACAACACCCCCAGTAGGAGCAAACTGTGCCGGGAGGACGATCCCATCCGCCCTCAAAACTGGGGGGGATGAGCCCTCTAGCCGCTCCAACAGCCCTGGGGGTTTTATCCCCTCTTTGCTTAAATCTGGAATGCAGGAGAAGTAAGTTCACCCACCAATGTCATGAACTCCGGGCCCCCAAGTAGATTACCCATCCCAAGGCATCTTATATGTGTTATGTCTTGTAACGACAAACTATATATTCACATTAAATCAGGTAAGTAAGAAAGAGAAAGGGAAAGAAAAGAGGAATACGGAGAAAAGAGAAGATAGAAGTGAGGGGAGAGCCAATACATCGTCCCTGTGGAAAATTCATCCACGCAATTGGTTAGGGGTGCTTAGCGAGAATCATTCCTAGATATAGGGAGATACCCATATAAGAAGCCCATGGTTCCCAGATAGCTTCAAATTTTTTGGAAGAATTCGAAAGAGCACTGGCCAGTTTTTCTTGTGACATAATCCATAAGTCACTGCTTTCAGAGAGGTGTGGGTTTTTTTCCAGGACCTAGCTATTGAGATTTTAGTACCCAAAAGAATGAAGTGAATCCATTTTTGAGTTAACTTTGGAATGTTCGGTATATGTGAATTTAGAAGAGCTATCATTGGGTTTCTAGGGATATTGAGGTTAGTGTGAATCAGTTTAAAGATTTTTTTTCCATAGTGTTCTGATTCTGGGACATTCCCACCAGATATGCACCATGGTACCTCGCAGCTGACAGAGGGTCTGCCGTAGGGAATATATTAGCTAATATAGAGGGTGTCATATACCACTGGCAGATGACTTTAATATTTGCTTCCATCAATGAGGTATGAAGAATCCCCTTATAGGCTGTCGTCATGGCACTGTGCCAAGTCTCTAAGTTCCACTGAAACTGGAGGTCTTACTCCCAGGCTAGCATATAAGAGGATTTGGTATTTCGGCTTGTAAGTGAGGCATAGATAATCGATATGTCCCCCCTCTGCTCCATGGCTGAGCCACACCAGTTTCATAGTGTGTTATATGGGGAGGAGTGGGTTTGTCCTTCCATATACTATTTAGAAAGTGACTGACTTGTCTGAATCTGAACCTTTCAGAGTTCGGAAGGTCAAGTTTGCTAACACAATCGGCTAAGGTAATTGAACCCGTGGATGTGAAGAAGTGTGCTATCCGATATAGGCCTTTGTCTAGCCACCATTGAAAGGCTTTAATATCTTTTCCTGGCGGGAACTCTGGATTGTGGAAAATATGTGCTAGGGGGTGAGTAGTGGAGACTAAGTTAGGATTTTTCCTTAACTGGTCCCAGAGGGAGAAAGAAGTGGAGAGTGTTGGGGAAAGAATAGCTGGGCGATCTCTTGGATTACACCAGAGAAGATAATCAAGTGTAAATGTCGGTGCTGCTTGATGTTCTATCTGTACCCATTCCGGTTTCTCCACTTTAGCGTAAACTATGGAGATTTGGGAGAGTCTGGCTGCAAAATAATATTTGAGAAGATGTGGAACCGCCAAACCGCCTTTTTTCCTAGAAAGGAACAATATTTGTTGTTTAATTCTGTATCCCGCTCCCCCCCATATAAACTTAAGTATTTTGCTTAGTAGGGATCTTAAGTGATCTCTCCTGATCTGTATGGGGAGGGATTTGAACAGGTATAATAACCTAGGTAATAGGGTCATTTTGACTGCATTGATTTGTCCAAACCATGATAGGCTCTGCCTGGTCCATTCCTTAAGATCTTGTTCCAATTTATGGAACATAGGGGGGTAATTAAGAGTAGAGTTGAGCGAAGCGGAACTGTAAAGTTCGGGTCCGTACCAAACTTTGGGGTGTCCGTGACCCGGACCCAGACCCGAATATTTGAAAAAAAGTTTGGGTTCGGGTATTTGCACGTGCATGTTGAATAGCTGCAGGGCAGCCAATCAACAAGCGTTTCACTGGTTTGCTCTTAGAAGCCATCACAGCCATGCCTACTAATGGAATGGCTGTGATTGGCCAGTGCATCATGTGACCCAGCCTCTGTATAAGCTGGAGTCCCGTAGTGCTGCATGTCACATGCTCTCAGGCTAGTCTAGGGAGAGGATGCTGCCGGCGCTGTGAGGGACAGATTGCAGATATTAATAACATCTCATCCTGCATTACAGAACGATCTGATTGTGGACTAGGTAGAGATTACTACTACTGCTTTGAGGGACAGATTGCAGATCTCCTCCTGCATTACAGAACAATCTGATTCTGGACTAGGTAGAGTCTACTGCTTTGAGGGACAGATTGCAGATCTCATCCTGCATTACAGAACGATCTGATTCTGGACTAGGTAGAGTCTACTGCTTTGAGGGACAGATTATTGTTCTAAAATCATCTCCTAGTTCTATAGGGTCAGGTTCCTGCTGTTGCTGTAAGGGACAGATTATTGTTCTAAAATCATTGCATACTCCTATAGGGTCAGGTTTCTGCTGTTGCTGTAAGGGGCAGATTATTGTTCTCAAATCATCGCCTACTCCTATAGGGTCAGGTTCCTGCTGTTGCTGTAAGGGACAGATTATTGTTCTAAAATCATCGCCTACTCCTATAGGGTCTAGGCTCCTACTCCACATCCACCGCCCCCTTCCCATTTTTATTTTTTTTATTTGATTTTAAGTTATTTTCCCCATCTCCATTTTTTTGTAGGGCACTTGTCCTACTCTTACCCCCATTTTACTTCCTTTTGCAGCCCTCTAGCACTTGCCAGGACTTTTTTACAGCCATTTTTGTGCCGAAAAGTACTAAAATCTTGTTATTAGACGGGGAATGTCGTTGTCGTCTTTGGACTGGGATATC